>CABEEJ010000130.1:328167-420292 GCA_901482245.1 Timema douglasi
CTATTATTATTTTTTTTTTCAATTTGTAAAACCTGTGTTTGATTTAGTCGTATGCATTCATTTCAATATTTTATTTAAATTCTTAGATATTTTTTTCCATTTTGTAGTCTTTTTTAGAAGTTTAGGGATTTTACTTACTTTATTCTATTTTTTGTATCACTTTTTGATCATCTAAGTCTGTACCCCATTTATAAACATTGATTGCTTTGAATAAATAATTTTCATTGACAAGGAGTTTCTTTCTTTGTAAGTGCTAGAGATGGAATAGATGACATTTCCTGCCAACCGTTTCTTTGTGACCAAAGCTACTACTTACTACATCATAACTGTAATAGTAGCAAACAAATGGAAGGTGCGGTGTCAACGCTTCGTGAGAACCTAGTTCCGAGCTCACTGAATGAGGGGGTACGGGGGGCGGGGAAGATCCCACTCAGGTAATTGTCGGTGATTTGACAACTACCCAAGTAGACGAAGTCTAAAAATGTGGAGCGAGGTTTATAAAAATACTTTTTTTTTTCTAGAAGTTGTGTAGCACACAATGTTGTAGACCAGAGTCTCTCCAGTTTTGGTATTTCTGACTTGTTTGGTATCTTTATTGCTCTATTGTGTATGGTCAGTGAATCAAAGACAAGATCGTCAATACTATAGACCTAGAGCCTAAACACAGAGGGTGGCACACACTTTCTTTACCTGAGGCCCTGTAAGATCGCACAAGTCTTTCACACTAAAGGCCATTCATTATCACTAGTGACAATGGTTTATTTAGCGCTTGTAAAAGATGTAAGAACGAACAAACTAAAATACGATGGACAATAATCTGGAACAAACTAAAGAAAATAATAAAAATAAAAATTTAAATTTTGTTATTTAAATAAATAAGGTGGGAAAAGGTAGCTAGGCATAATGATAAATATGTATTAATTTTAAAGCCATTAACAGGAAATAAACACATTTTTCTAAAATAAATTTAAAACAAAATAAAAGTAAACATGTTTAGGAATATTCAAACGAAACCAAAAATATACTTCAAATAAAAAATGTTCAAGTTTTGAAATAATAAAGGCAAGCTCCTATTATCAAAATTATTTGAGGCTTTGAAAAAGGAATAAAGGAGAACCTTAAACAAAATCCAAAATGAGCCAAGAACAAATTATTAATTGTGAAGAGTGTGTGTGTGTGTGTGTGTGTGTGTGTGAGTGAGGGAGGTTGGGGAGAAGGGATGGAGTTGGCTTAAGGATGCCAAACCACACTTCGACTGTAAATAATGTCATGTGTTGTCCTACCAAAACCAAATGTGCGTTTTTTTTATATAGGGGAACCATCCGGAACAAACGAATAACAAACGATTGTAATAATAAAAACATAGAACAAGGAGGGCTACCGTGAGGTTGGCCCCTCACGAGTAAACTGAACGTCAAGCTCATCTAATATAGTTCAACGGTGAGGTGGAGTTTAACTTATTAATCCCAGATAGGTGTATTGAATGTGGGTTTTCCAAATTGGATTCTCCCTCTCCATCCATCCATCCAAACTCTGGTACATTTATTATAACACTCTACCGTCCCTGCCTAATTAGTTTAATTTGTATGTATATATATATATATATACACATATAAATTCCATACGGGTGTTAAGACACGGTTGAAAAAATATTGGAATCTTAACTAATTTACAAATATTAAGCTTATAAATTGTTTATTTTATTTTTTAACTATGTCTCAGGTGTGGTTCAGATTTTTTAGATTAATTTTATTTCTATTTTTGAATAAATATTCATGTATTTTAACATATTTTTCTCACGTTTAAATCTTTTATTTTACAATGAGGCTTAACAAACCATTTATATAAAAGTATAACAAGATCCTATGTATATTTTTTTGTGCGGCAAACATTAGAGAAACTGTCATTTATTTGTAAGTTGATATCCTTTACCCCAGAATATTGGCTAGGATATAAAGTAAACTAATGACCTTGAGATGTTTTAGGTTTTCTGAAGAATGGAATTTTTAATATTTTACTAAGTCTACAGGACTTTATAAAGCTAACTATGACATAGCTTGCTCTAGCCCATGACCAGGAGTTTAGAATTTCTGAGAAGTCAGGCTGGCAGACTGACCACAGGCCCAGGAAACTCTGGTTTATTCGCATGAGGTGTCTAAAATATTTCAGGCCCCGTCTCTTCTATTACAAGGATATTAAATTCCTGGGTGCTTATTGTGAGGTTGCCTATGCTAGAGATGGCGATTTGGCAGCTTTCGAGACAATTCTATCCAGCTCACAGGAGTCTTTCAAAGTTATACTCAACATTTTTGAAATGGTTTATCAAGGTAGGGTAGCATGAAAACAACGGCCTATCCATTCGAAGTCAGACATCAATAATAGGGACATAGATACTGGGATAGTATGAAAAGGGATATAGACAATGGTATAGTATGAATAGGGACATAGATACTGGGATAGTATGAAAAGGGATATAGAGAATGGTATAGTATGAATAGGGATATAGATACTGGGATAGTATGAAAAGGGATATAGAGAATGGTATAGTATGAATAGGGATATAGAGAATGAAATAGTATGGATAGGGACATAAATAATGGGATAGTATGAATAGGGGCATAAAGAAAGGGTTAGTATGAAAAGGGACATGGAGAATGGAATAGTATGAATAGGGATATAGAGAATGGGGTAGTATGACTATGGACATAATGAATGGGATAGTATGAAAAGGGACATAGATACTGGGATAGTATGAAAAGGGATATAGACAATGGTATAGTATGAATAGGGATATAGAGAATGAAATAGTATGGATAGGGACATAAATAATGGGATAGTATGAAAAGGGACATAGATAATTAAATAGTATGGATAGGGACATAAATAATGGGATAGTATGAATAGGGACAAAAAGAATAGGTTAGTATGAAAAGGGATATGGAGAATGGAATAGAATGAAAAAGGACATGGAGAATGGGATAGTATGAATAGGGATATAGAGAATGGGGTAGTATGACTAGGGATACAGAGAATGGGGTAGTAGGACTAGGGACACATAGAATGGGATAGTATGGATAGGGATATACATAATGGGATAGTATGGATAGGGAGATATAATATGAAAGAGGACATAGAAAATTGAATAATATAAATAAGGACATAGAATGGTAAAATATTAATAGGTAATTAGAGAGAATGTTATAGTAAGTAAGAAAAGTGACAAATAGAATGGTATGACACAGACATAGAGAATGATAATATGTAATATATAATTATGGACATATGGACAGAGAATTACAACATTGCACCATTAAATGTATATGTTCATAAGCTGTGTTAATTGGAGTTAGTTTTATCACTGAAATAAGTCGTGTGAACTGTATTTACACAATATTCACTATCTGAGAGTATGAGCTGTTGAATTGATTCTTAACTTCGATGGGCACGCGAGAAAAGGTGTTACTGAACATTCACACGTACGTTTGCCGAAAAACTAGGGCAGAACAGAAAGGTGTTCACGTGACAAGCTCTAAACCAATCACAAGATTTCCGCTTCATCGGCGCGGTTCGTTCCACTAAAGTTCAACTCATCTCTACTTCGTCCATTCTGTCTGAGATGTTCGGCGTAAGGGAACCAATCAAATCTCAAATCGAACCATCTCAAATCAGTGCGCATGTGCATTTGACAACGCATGAGCTCTACGGGCAGAAGTAGACAGACATCGTTGGGTGTTGTGAGAAGATTTGAAATAACCCATTAATGTAAATCGTGTTTATCGATGTATTGGATTGTACCAAAACACAGTGCTATCATTCGAAAACATCCATCGTGTAAAATAATTTAAAATATATTTTTATCCACTAGAAAGTAAAATATGTTAATAATCAGCTGTTTTAAGTTAGCGTTGCAGTGAATCATAGGACAACATTCAGCGTGTGAATTACTGCGTCCAGGTGACCTGGTAGTCTAGGGGTAAGATGTCAGACTTTTGTGCTGGAGGTCCGGAGTTAGATACTCGGTCCCGGCACAGATTTATCTGATTGCCAAAACCCTTCCTTCACCTCTGACAAAACGTGTATTAATCACAACTTGTGAATGTGGGGAATGCCCGGCCCCTACCATGGTTCGGATTCCACGTTTAACTGTAGGTCCTTCATTTCATCTCACAATCACCCTACCATTACATATTAGCGTAAGTGCGTATAACCTTAATGAGTAGTAAGACGCGGTGCTAATAATAATAATAATAATAATAATTCATATCTGGTACTAATAGGTAGCCTTACTATATACCTACTCATTTTCATTAGGTCATCAATCTTGCGAATTTTTTGCTTCAGCTCTCCACTTGAGACTATTTTGGGACAAATTTTGTTTTTTACCTCTTTGTACAGTCTTCTGCCAACATCTACTATGACAATATAAAATAATAAACACAGATAATGTCGATACTTCAACTTGAAATGTGAATAGCATAGATAAAAATTAGAAAAAACATATCAACTTAATCCACTTGGACAAAACTAGGTATACAAAATACATTTAGTTTAAAAAAAATTAAGATACTTTTTAATCTTTATAATTCGCACTCACAAAACTACTTAATTTATTAATACCCCATAGTAATATGGATCTCTACTATCGAATTAAATTATGTGATAAAAGGAAATAGTATACGGCGAGTTAAATTCAAGGGTCATATAATTTAATTTTCATTCATGTACATGAAAGATAGTAGTGGCACCCATCTTTTGTGTAGGCTGACTATTATTTTCCCTCCTCGTCTTATGTATAGCTTCTTATAAAGTCAAAATATATATATATATATATATATATATATATATATATATATATATATATATATNTATATATATATATATATATATATATATATCTATTTGCATAGTACAATGGAAGGAAATTTGAAGGGAAAAAATGACTCGAAATTCAGGATTGTAAATAAGTGCTGGGGATTCGCAAGTCCCCTTGGCGTCTTCAGCGTTAGATTCCTCCGTTGCTTTCTTTTTTTAGACGTTGTTTGGTAGAATCTACACAGTATTTTCTGGTTGACTTACGGGAGTTTACATGTACTGAAGGTAATAAGGATATATGTTTGAATTGAATCAACCATCTTTATTTATTTGGAAAACATTATAAATAAGGTTTTTTACTATATATATATTGATAGTTTACTTTGAAATGTTCCACGATGCAATAAGAGATGGAAACCTTTTCTACGTCGTGTCTATATTAATTATCTCCACAAAGTAATTGTGTTGCTTTTGATTGACGAATACAATAAACCTATACCAGTTAAAGTTTTTTCAATAAAAACAATAAGTTAAATTTAATAATGAATTTTAAGTGCCGTGTTTAAAAGGTTAGTCAAGTGCTTGTTTTTCCCTTAGTATTATATGAAATTATTAAATTTCTCCAAATGCCTTTTTTTTATATGCGCATAACCATAGATCTTAATTTAAGTGTGGTATATACATACATATTTGATATTCAGAGGTCATGCCATATTTCATTCAACTTGAACTATTTGTTATTATTGTTAATATTATTTTTATCACCAGGTCTTACTACCTGTTCAGGTTATACGTATATGCGATAGTTACTCTAATGGGTTAGGGATGAGGTAGGAAGAGTTTTAAAGGTAATCTACTCGCATTTGAGGTGAATTAGATTGGGAAAATATTTAGGGACAGCCATCGTCAGTATACTCAACCGGGAATCCAACCCCGATCTCCCAGTCTTCAGTAGGCCAGTCTAACACGATAATGACGCCTTGGACCATTCAGCCACAGAAGCAGGGTTCTATTTATTATAATGAGATATTTTTTGACTGCCAAGGCTAGACATTAATATCGCCCTTAGTCACTGGTAGCAGCATGTTGTAGATTATTTTGTTAATAAACATTTTATCTGAATTCAGTAAATTTTTCCTTAACTTAATTCGAGTGATCATAATTATTATCCGTATTACCTAGTTCACAGTTAAAATATTTGTCCCAGTTTGACCATCCTACGCTAGCTAACACGTCTCAACGTGAAGCTTGCAAATTACTGTATGTTGTTACTAACAACATTACAGTACCAAGAATTTGTGAAATGTTAACCCTTGGAAAATAATTAGTAGGATATAATCACACATACCTTCTCATATTGTCTATAGAAGCTTTGAAGAAAATTTTCAAAATAGTTCTTAGCTATATCACCTTAACGTAGGGTTTCCTCATGAAAACAAACACATCATCTTGTTAATAACAATAGACAGTCTTTATATGTACGCACATTTTAAACAAAATATTTTAAATATTTTTAGCAAATTTCCAATTTTCAAAAGTAGGTTTTGTGAATTAACTTAAATTTATTTACATATAATTTTTTTTTTATATATGATTAAAAACTATTCCAAGATACTCATTTTAAACTTAATCGTCAAAACCAATTTAAAAAACCCACAATTTTTCTATAATTTGTCGTAATTAATCTACCCTCAAATTAGAAAAATATTATTTTTGATCACGCTAAATAATTCCCGATACCAATTTTAACAAAATCGTTAATGCTATTTTAAACAATCTTATTTTACAAAAATCAGGTATCAGTAAACTACTATAAAATGTTTTTTAGATAAAACACACACACACACACACACGAACACGAACACACATACATAATTATTATTTCATAGTAAAAACTTAACAACAGATAAACCTACCAATTTGAACCAAAGCACTTAAGCCATTTTTTTTAAATATTCAATTAAAAAGAACCGTCATCAGTAAACTGCCCTTTAACGAATTTTTACCAAAAAACAATGGATGCAGTGTTATTCACAAAGTTGAACAAAATCGTTAGTGATTTAACGATTATACTTAACTAAATTTCGAATCTTTTTAACACTGTAATACACCTGCATTTATATTTTAATCACTTTCTCATAACTTGTCCCTCACCGTCTTTGGCTCAGTGCCTAAAAGCTCTTGATCATGTCTGTTAGATGTTTTATGTCATCAGAACTTGGCTATGGAAAAAAACTACATTGAACTATTCACTATTTGTTTCTTGAAAAGAAATCCATTAAATTAATTAAATTCTTATAACACACACAGCACCCGCCTCGGTGGCGTAGTTGGCTAACGCGCTTGTCGTGTTGAGCTCGACTGCTGAGAACGGGGAAATCGAGGTTCGAATCTCGGTCGGGTGAACTGGGGGTGGTTTATCCTAAATGGTTTTCCACTCTCCCTCTACGCAAATTTTGGTTCACTTCCTCTAATTCAACCTTCCCAATTCCTAATCCATTAGAGTAATTAGTACTTAAAGCGTATAACCCGAACAGGTAGTAAGACGCGGTGCTAAATATTATTATTATTATTGTAACACAAGCATTATATTATATCTATCATACATAAGACTAAAATAATAAAACATTTTAAGTTAGTGGAATAAATTTAATTTTGGTACGAAATATTTGTGTTCTCAAATATGTACCACAAAATGATAAAACAAATTGAGAAAGGGATGGCCTCATGTAATTTAAAATAAATTACCTTACTTCGATGACATATTTTCCTGGAGTTTTTATACGGAGGAGAGGAGGTGGGTGGCGGGGAGAAATGTCACGGTATCGTCCAAAGCTAATAAAGCTAATTTAGTAACACGAATTGTCACACGTGCTAAGCGTTTGCGAGTAAAAGTTTTATAAAAAAAAATATGCTTGAGTGGTCAGAGGCGCCGGTATTTTTACTACACCATTTCCAGAAAACTTAATTTCATTAAATCGTTTACTTCGCTCTGTCCCAACTGTGCGCCTGGCGTGTGAATTGTTTTCTGAATTAACCGTGGAGGTTGTATTCATCCTAGGAAACCCAATTAATTCGGTCTTCATTATTGCTGTGAAAAAACCACAAATTTAATTTTAGATAACGTTGACTGAAGAATGATTTTATTTCCACACCCACCCTCTCAATATTAAAATATAATTTTAAATGTACAACTAAACTTTCCAAACAATTTGCCTTTAACTGAGCGGCTAGTAAGCAAAACAGATGCTGTTTCACAAGGTATTCCGCGCATGCGTGCGCTGGTTCTCTTTTCTGTCTTTCTTCTCCATTTTCAGTGCAGGAATGGATTGGAAGGGGGAGCACCGTCATGGCGGCGGTTGGTTACTTGAAAAAGACGATCGTTAAGGGAACTGAATGGTTGGGATCAGGAATCGTACCCAGCCGTCGGCAAACAAAACGGAATTACTCGATTGAAAAAAAAACGCACATAAAGTAAAGTAGTGGTGCTTTTTTTTAATTGATGGTATTACCGATAGCCGAAAAAAAAGTAGGACAATATAATCTTGAGACTACACTTGCGACGAGCTCCAAATCACTCCTACCACACGTCTTCTAACCCCGTTAAGAGAAATTCTCGTTACAAGTGACATTTTGACCGAAGTATATTGTCTGAAGTGTACGGTTGTACTAGTGGTATAATGGCTAAAATGTGCCAACACTGATTGGTACGGCATCCATAAAGCAGGAAATACTGTCGTGGGTGCGGGTACGATCGTGGCTTGTAGCCTGGTCCACTCTAACCCTTAACATTATGGCCATAGCCTTTAAAAGAAAATCAAGAAATGAATCTTAAGAATACAGAGAGAGCGATTTACCTTGATGATTAGGTTATCAATAATTGTTCACTGAGACAATTAATAAATCAAATCCATATAATAATTAGAATAATGATAATAATAAAGTTACAATAAATATTAACAAGTTAAAATAATGATTTTTTAAATGAAAGAATCATAAACAGTATTACAAACAATCATTTAAATTACGCGTAGGCTCTTAAAGTTTTGTAAAATTATAATCAATTCCTTATTTTTATATGTTCCTCAAGCTCAACTTGATTAAAGGGCCGGCCCCGTTGATATGAAGTAATCTAGTCTGGCTCCAAACCTATAGGACCCTGGTTCTATACTAGGGGATATCTTAAATTACATGTGTCTGTATATGTGTTTATTATAATACCTAGAGAGTATAATTCCATGCTTTGAGGTTTGATGTTTAGTAATAGGTATGATGTACTACGCTAATGTCGGGATCACAATCAACGTAGCGTTCACGTAACGTAAGGCTCACATAGTGTAATGTTCACTTTATGTATAAACAAGTGTGTCAACAGGATTCACGTAGCGCAACAACTCGAGTAAAACGTAGACAGTGAATTCGTACTATTTAAAAACAAATTGTTAACTAAAATGGAATCCAAACATTTAAGGATTATTAGGATGCAATATAAGCTTTTATGAATAAACACAATAAAGTGTAGCAAGAGTTCACAAGAATTGGACAAACTATTCCTAAGACATTGTCAGGACATTGTTCGCTTAACGTTCACGTGACGGTAAAGTTTTCTCCTGCACACCTCTTACTGAACGTTACGTTAACTGTATCTTAATGGATTTCATTTAAAAACATGAGCAAAACCTTTATGTTACGTGAACATTAAATGAACGGTGCGTGTACGTTAAGTTGCTTGTGATCCAGGAAAAGGTGAGGTTGAAGTTTTCTACTGATATTTTAGGAAGTACACGTTAATTTCACAGATAAAACTAAATTGGATTTTACTGTAAAATGCATGCATAGGCCTACCAACGTTAGTATTACTCAGTGTCATTAAAGACAAAACAGAAAAGGAAAAAGGTGTTCTTACAATTAAATGACCGGCAAAATAATGTGTACTCTTAAGATCCTTGCTTGGATTTGCTAGTCTTAGGTTAAATGCTACAGCATGGTAGAATGACACTTATTTTTGTTTACAATAAGACTACCCAAACTTTATCAAGGTTAATACGTGTGAATGTGTTTAAAATCCCTTCCTTATCTCTGCGTTTATTTTGGTTAGATATTTTAATTCGCCGATGGCCTTTGCTGACACAATATTTCATGAAGAAACCCTGTGCTTACACATAAGGATCAATGCGAGTCCTTCAAAATGAACTAATAAATATTTTACTCAACAGTCATTAAAAACGTGTTATAAGGACACAAATACATTCTCTTTGGTGATTAGCATTAATAGAATATGTTGTATGAAAAGTAAAGGACGTTTGATGTAAAGGAGCATGAAATATCCTTTTTCGAAGAAATTTTTCACGCCACTATGAAATTTCACAGCAAAATACGTTAAAAAAAAACTTTGCCACTCCAGACGGGAGCACAACACGGACATAAATTGCCACCACGCTTCACTGATTCTATTACAGATTCACGGTGCGGGAATTCATTTATTTTGGCAGGGACACGCCGCCATCTTTGTGAAAATTGAATAGATGTGATCGCGCAACCACACAGGACGTGAGGATTCTGGCTCAAAGAGGTAAGAGAAGCATTAAGAACTTTTGTTTTCTATGCGCTTCACTTTTTTGAAAGTGAATTTTGGAACAGAGAATAATATGACTTTGAAGATGTATTAGTTTAAAACATATTAATGATTGTGATATAAGCACAACATAATGGAATATAAATTATTTTGTGGTGATTTACAATCACCTGTTGCTAGAAATATATCAAATTGAAAACCAATGCCAATTAAAAATAGTCTACATTTAATTAGATTTCCACATTACATACTTTCCTGATTGTTTAAAAATTTAGATTCTTATAAAATATACAAGTAAATATTTGTCAAAATCGTCTATGCATGTAACCAAACCCTTAATAAGTTTGTACCTGTATATCTTTTACTGTATAAGCCATGTTATTTGGGCATGGTTATATTTTTAATAACGGAAATATTATTCTATAACCTATATGTTATGATGTTATTTTTCAGAGCTGCTTATTTTATTTTAAATATGATATAATTAATGTATAATTCCCGTGTGCTGGTGTGTTGGTGCATCGCCTTACCTCCTAGTGGTGGTGACATAGACCACGGTATATTGGTTGGCAAGGCAGTCTCTATAGTAGGAACACTGTTTTGTAGGGTCTGTTATAGGGTAAGACTGAGAAACAGTCGTACATGTGGTATAGTGGCTAAGATGTGCCAACATCGATTGGTACGGCATTCATAAAGCAGCGAATACTGTCTGGGAGCGGGTATGATCAAGGCTAGTAACCTGGTCTACTCTGAGATGATTACTAAAATAAACTGGAATATTAACTTCAGATAACTGAAGCTACGATGGGCAGCTGCGATTAAAACTGAAGGGCCCATTTGTCGACAAGCTAGCAAGACCATGGACTTTTGGATTGTAGAATGTGAAAGGAATGTGTGGTAAAGAAAGAATTATTAGAGAAAATTATGTAAGAATACATTTACATTTTGTATGTGAAATATGTTTTGATAACAAGTGATCAGGTAACAAGTGGTCATGTGAAGATGAATTGGTAAGAGGAAGTCAGGGAGTAGGCTTAATCCTAGGCCCAACAGCTAAGCTGTTCGTGTGAAGGTATGATTTGGTGTCATCTAAACCTATATAGGTACGTATAAAAATAGGTATTCCTAGTATAATTTTAATTGCTGGTTATGATCCAATGGGGAGGTGGGGGAGAATGGGGGGTTGACTAAAAGAATGCAAGGGTGGTGTTTTGGAATTATCTCAATAAAGTCTTAAATGCATGTGAAAAGGGTGAAATAACTATCTTGTTACGATATATTAATAGATGGGTGGGTACCAAAGGAAATAATTTAGAGATAGTTTTAGGAAGGTATGATGATGACAGTGTAACGAGAATGGTAATGTGTTAGTGAGTCTATGTTTATAAGAAGGCTTGTTTGGGTCGGACAAATGGTTTAAGGACGAAGATATTTATTTGTATGCGTGGCTAAGGGGTGATTAGAGAGCTATGATTGATTTTGTGGTGTATAATGAAAGACTTAAAGGTTTAGTAAAGAATTCAAGGTTATGCATGGAGCTGAATGTGGAAGAATAACATTAAATTGATATGAGCTGTTTAATCAGGTAGGAATTTGGTGAGTAAGCAGCACAATAATTCTAAGCAAGTCAGATTTAAAGTGAAACATTTGCAAGATAGTTAGAGCTGTGGTGGTGGGAAACTTAAAAAATATCCATATTAGAATGAAAAGATGTAAGAAGCTGTGAGAGAAACATAATAAACATATAAATAAGTTATTGCTGTAAAGAGTGAAACAGAATGTTAGAGGTTGTGTGATATAATATACAAAGAGTAAAAGGTGAACGCAAAAAAATAAGTAAAGAACATTAAGGAGCAAATGATGTTAAGATAAGGAGAAATAATACATAATGATTTTAAGGAAATAAGAATCTATTCTAGAAGTGAGTAAATATAACAAAATAAGTAATGCAAGGAATGACCTATGCCATTGAAAATGAAAGTGGCGAGATGGTCTCGGATGAAAACAATATAAAAGAGCGATGAAGTGATATTTTTTACAATTGTATGGCGAAAACATAAAGGAAGTAGAAGAGAATAGGAAAAATTCTATAATGAGTGAGAAAATTAACTAGGATGTGGTGTTAAAATCTATGAAAGTATTAAGGAATGGCGAAACTGTGGGTGTAGATGGGATAACAAATGAAATGCTCAAGTGTAGAGGCATATTATAACGTGCCAAATTGTGTGAGTTGCTCAATGTGTGTGCTGGGATTTCAAATGTTCCTAATCACTGAAATAATGATGTCATTACTTTTTGTGCAAAGGCAAGAAGATTAAATGTAAGAATTATGAATTATATGGAAATTAGTTTATTGAGTGTTCCAGGCAAAGTTGTTGGTAAAGTCTCAACTGGGAAGGTGCGTAAAAACACTGTGCAAAAGATTAGGGTGTGCAATGTAGTTTTATGCCAGATATAGTTTGCATGGGCCATATATTTGGATTTCAACAAGTAATCGAACAATGTATGGCAGTAAGAAATAAAGTTTATTGTACATTTGTTGATCTGGAGAAAGCGTACGATCTGGTGAATAGGAGAATGTTATGGAATGTTCTTAGAGTGTATGGTGGGGATGCATGGTTAGTAAATGCAATTAAGACGCTGTATGATGGACGTGAAACGTGCGTTTGGGTGGATGTAGCTTTGGGCGAATGGTTTGACATTGAAAAGTTTGTTAGACAAGGTTGTGTTATGTCTCCATGGTTGTTTAATGCTTTCATGGATAATTGTATGATGGATGCTTGTGAGGACGCATATGGTGTAAAAATAGACCATTTGTATGCGAGAGTGTTGCTATATGCAGATTATGCCATATTAATTAATGGCTAAGAGTGAAATTTAACTGCAGAACGCATTACAATTTTTGAATATGGTAACAGGTAGAATGTATCTTCGTATACATGTCTCCAAAACAAAGTTGACATCTTATAACAAAGACTGATCAATAAATGGGTGTCAGCTTAGTATAAATTCAAATATTTTAGAACAAGTGAATGATTTTGTGTATCTGGGCAGAATATTTGATATAAATGGAAAGATAGATAGTGAAATTAACAGACAGGTGAATAATTTTCGCATGTTGAGAGAATGAGTGTGGATCGAGGGATGAAGCAATTCTATATTGGAAGAGTATGTGGATCAAAAGGAAGGGATGTGGTTAAGTGTTTTAGATGAATGTTTTAAAAAGAGACACATTACGAGCTCTAAGAATAAAAGAGCATGTATAACTCGGTGAATGGATGTAGTTGAAGCGAAGGATAGGGAATTGGGTCAAAAGTCAAGTGAGGATGAATTAAGTATGGGGTTGTTTTCTTAGCTGTATGTGCAATTTTTCACCTACTCCGTAAGTGAACGGCGTTATTAAGCATTTATGACTGTATATTTCTCTAGGAGCATTGACTAATCATTTATTCAAGTAAACAACACCAATATAATATCACGTCGTGATTTTTATTGACACTAATTCTATGCACACGAATACGACTATTATTGTCTATATCCAGTGCCAGAAGTAAATTTTTATATCTGGACCTATTTTTCCCTCGATGAAACATTTTGGTAAGAGTTATTTTTCCGTTGAAGAAACAATTTGGTAATAGTTGACCAACTAATCTTTATTCCTCTAGAACACCTTCAATTATTATAATAATTTTAATCAGCAGTAAAAAATTATTAATTCAGAATCTACTTACTCAACATTAGGAACTCGAAAGAACATTTCTACACTCACAAAAATATCTAAGACACCCTATGCCTTTCTTGAGCTAGTTCTATCCAGTCCACCTCATTACACCCAATTCATTTAGGCGTAACCATCAAAACAAGTATGTAGCGGTACGAGCTAAACAGCGTATTCACCAAACTTTAGTAAATAATTATCAATAAATATAGCTATTAATTGAATTGAATGATTTTCTCGTTTGAATAGGTGTATCATTATTCTTTAAATACGCTGAATATTTACTTTATAGCAAAAAAAAAAACAACATTTATTTAATAATTTTTTATTCAGTTTTTTTATACCTCCCTTAAATTTTGAATTTTTAGGGCTATGTTCTTTGACCTTTATACCTTCGAAAATTTGATGAAGATTTGATATAATTAGAAAATTCCATGCACTCTATATTGGACAAAACAATTCAATATTTTGGCCTCCATCTCCCAAATTGTCATTGAGAGGTTATGCTATTTGATAAGGAATACTTTAAAGAAACTTCATAAAACACCAAAGAACTGTTAGAACTCTTGAACAAATATAAGCAATGATTAACTGCCAACCAAAAATAAATCAACCTAAATGTTTTAGTTGGTTCCGAAAATGAGTACAGAAAGTTTATTTTTTAGACGTTCCTGTGATAAGTATTCTACAGGCTAAATTAAAATATCAAAGGGATACATTTCACTGCACATGCGTATACTGTAATCGCTGCAACTATTCCAAAAGGTTACAGAACAGCTCTGAAAGCGTTCGAATTTCCCCTTAATTATGTCTTCCGTGAAACTCCCGTTTATGACATATTAAAACAAAGTGCTACATACAAATTGTCACAACAGTGGTCACAGAGGTGTTCAGTGATTGTTTGGGATGAAATTTCAATGTTTCATGAGGTCAATGCATGCTTAAGGATATCATTCATTTGGCAAAATGTAGAAAAATTATCTCTACGGACATGCGTGTTTTATTGTAGGGGGAAAATAGCACAGGTGATTTCGCAAATACCTTATTACAAATTGGCTGTGAGGGAGGGCCAGGGCAGTATGTGTGAATAATATTGAATACAAACCTTTATCTTTTTTTTTGGAAAGGAGATATTTTGGTATCTATGAATGGTTCAATATCTGCCATTAATGATTCAGTGCTGGAACATTATTATTATTATTATTATTATTAGCACCGCGTCTTACTACCAGTGCTGGAACAAATTGTCTGAGCTGAACACATGTTAAATTCAATGTATTCGGTCATCGATACAGATAAAATTGTGATTCACCCCACTAAGTTTTTGAATCATTGAATGAGCCGCGTCAACCCACTCACCTCCTTAAAATAAAGTTTGGGGAATCATTCATTTTGCTTAGTAATACAGCTCCACCAAAATTGTGCGACGGAGACAGATTTTAAGAAAAATAATTAAGGCGTTAATTTATAGAACCGGTAATTCTTAAAGGGTGTGCTTTAGGCGATACACTTTTCATTCCCAGAATTCTAATGATCACATCCAATTCCCCATTTAAATTAAAAATTACACAATATTCAGTCAAACAATGCTACGCAATGACTAGCAATAAAATCTCAAGGTCAGACTCTTAAATTATCAGGTGACAATTTACATAGGGACTGATTATTCCCCAGCCAACTTTACGTCGTTTGCTCCCAGTTGGTAAACAAGCTAATCTGATTATCCTAGCACCACATTCGAAAATATCCAATGCTGTTTACGAGGCAGTAATAAATCTTAAATTTGTTTGCTTTCATCAAATTAAACAAATATGACTTTGTTTATAATCTAGTCATCTTTGAAGATGGATGATTAAATGTACACATAAATTAGAGATAATTCAAACACTAAGCAGGAGTGTTCAAACTGTCTGGATACAATGTTCTGCAAAACGAATTGACCCCTGACGATGCAGGGTACCTCAGATAATTATAGAATAACAGCAATGATTCACGGGTGTCGTTAGACATTAGTGTAGGCTGGAGGAAGGGTGGCAAGTAAGGCACAATAATATCGCCAAAGAAATTGTGAATTGTTTTATTCAGAACATTTAAAATCCAAATTTGGAGCAATAAATAGCATGAATGGTTAAGGTAGTCTTTTTATATAACTCATATAATTAATTCCGTAATCACACTCGTGTTATTCATTTGTAGTAACTAGTTAATAGTTTTAATTTGAATTAAAATTCCCCAATGCTTTTAAATTATCGCTAGACAATATCTCTATATTACTACGTTCATAATATTAAGAACCAAATCTAGTAAATTTATTGTAACCACTATTTTGTTTAATATAAGCTTACTTATATGATTTTGAAAACTAATTAATTATTTATGATCGGCTCTCTTGTATGTTTGCTTCTTTCTTGGGATATTGCCACACACAGTTTTAAGGGTTGTTTGATGCTTCTATTATTATTATTATTATTATTATTATTAATATTATTATTTCGTAAATTTATTTTTTATCTTAGTATCCTATTTAAAAATTCATTATCCAAGTTTGAGAAAACTATGCCTTCTCTAGTTTTTAATAATGCCTAATAGAGAGTTTTTATGCCTGCAAGTGTATTGGAAAAGTTTGATTTTTAGACTTTGTGAATCGTATCTAAATATGTTGAGGTTCGCAAATCAAGGTGTAAAAGTTCTCGTTGATGTTATGATAAGTTAAATTTAAGTTGGTCGTGTTGCTGATTTCAATACTATTGCTCGTGGAGTGTTGCTTAAATTTACAAAGTTTGGTTTCCACTTCATTAATGGACTTACTTGACTCCTGGTAGTTCTAAAGCGCTATAAACATGTATATATAATCTTATTTTAATTTTAGGAATGAATGTTTCTAGACCTAACTTTATTGACATTGCGTCATATCGTTTCTCCAACAATGTTAGAGGGTTATTTATGTCACGTTGGTCCATAATAACTCTTTCCAAGAGTCGAGGGCCTTCCAAGATAAATATCACTTAGATACATACGTCTTTCTAGTTTTCATCTGGTTTTTTTTTCCGTTAAATTAGTCAAGATGCATGTCACTCTCGTCACTTTAGTTTTCATCCGTTTTTGTACACCGTTCTGACGAATCTGGACACCACCATGATCTCAATATTTAGGTGCTTGACATTTAATTGAAAAAAAACTTAGTGTTTAGTCAATGTTTTAAATTTTGAGTTTGAAATAGGTTACACACACACTGCCTGAACACTGTAGAGATGATTGCCCCTAGGTAAAATCTTTAAGGGAAATTTAAGACGCTTATTTTACTGTGCACTATCTTATAAACAAAACGTAGGCCTATGCATGCTAATTTAACAAATCTTTATAGTTAGGGAAACCTCTAGAAGCCGGGGACAAACTGATAAGTGTTTTAAAAATCACTCTCATCTTACCCGTTGTTGAACCACGCAAAGAGTAAGAGCCACAGCAATCAGCAATCGAAACAGAATTTATCAGTTGCGGTTGGTCAGCGTACAAAACTTAATGGTCTAATAGCCTCAGCCATAACCTATAATCGTATACAATGAAGCTATTAACCGCTTCGTTGGTCGAATGATCTAAGTCACTCACATCATGGACTAGATTACCGATGCAAGGGAACTCGGGGTTAGAATTCGGACTGGATATACTAATATTGCTTTTCCTTATGTGGTTTCCCACTACTTATTCACATAAATTCAGGTACATTTCCTTTAGATTCAAACTTTCTCATCAATAACCAAATACAGATAGCCTGGATGAGTGGTAGAACGCGATGCACAAAATAGCTTCTAATACATTTTAATATTTGTGTTAGGGTTTATTGTTTATTCTATTACTCGGTAAAAAGATCATTTCTTCCTCTTTATTAGTGTGTAGTATTTAGCATGTTTTATCAGATTAAGTCATAATATAAATCGTGTACTGACACAACCTTGAGTTCAGATAGACGGAGATAAACACAATAATAAAAAATTAATTCAACCATATTTGATAGTCAAAATTGTGTCTCTACGATGAGGAATGATTTTATTCTAGAACATGTAATATACGTCGTGGATGCCATTATTATGAGCGTTTTAACTTATTTTCATTTCGAAATAACCGTGAACGTTATTATTTCTGCCGGGTCAATTATTCTGACTTAACAAAAACGGTAAAAGTAAGAGTATCATTATGTGGGCAAAGAAAATATCATCTTGTAGTTAAATGAACAATTTATTTAAAATTATAACCTTAGGATATACCCAAGGTTGAAAATAAATTAAATACTTATTGTCTGGATAGAAATAGTATAACTAGCTCATCTTGTAGGAAGTAGGAAATATTTAATTGAATTTGTAACAAAAATCCCAAAAGCCTCAAGGCTAAGCCATGCTCTTATGCTCTTCTACTCGCATACATCATTCATCCACCTTTTAGGCTCATGAGTGCTGGACAAAAACTCCTTAAGTTACTTATAGCTATTAACTCTGACAGCCTGGTTGCTGACCTGGTTCACTCCAGCAACTTCGTTTGTTGGGGGAATGGCGAACTCACTATAGCTCACATCCCAAACACTCACCAAGATTGTTTATTATCTTATTTTATACTTTTTATCTTATTAATATAAGTATAAAATAATTAATTTATTATAAATAACATTGTTATGGTTAGGCACATGGGCTAAACGTCACACTAACCTAGTTTGAGGCTGGCAAAGTTGGGGAGGTGAGGGTTTGAACTATAGTCGGGTCTCTTAAGGGTGATATTGCCTAAATTATTTTAAACTCTCCCCTTACGTAAATTTGGGTAAATTTATTATAACCTTCTCTTTCCTAATCCCTTCATTACTAATGTAGATAGATTTGGATGGGTACAGGATGGGCAAAAATAAATTAGTTAGTATTTGAACGCTTGTAAGGTATCAAGGGGCTGGTAAACAAAAATTGGTGCTAAACCTGCACAAAAGTTGAAAGAAAACACGGATAAAGATGTAGCTGCATGAGTAGGCTAGTCCACAGGACTAGTGTGACATTTGTGTGGTCGAATCATCGTGGGGTCACCGTTTTGTCAGTTCGAGTGTCAATATTTGGGGGAGGTGGTTTGGAGGGCTCCAATGGGTTTAGGTGGGTCCTTCCTCGTGATTCCCCACAGTGGCATTGGTGCCAGATATATGGTATAGTTATGTTGGCGTTATATTACAGTGAAAGTATGATCAATAATCATATAAACTTGTTATTTGTGAATACAGTATTATACTAAGATTATTGACAAATATGTATCATGAGCGTCATATATTACGAAAATTCTCAACTTTGAGCCAATAATATTAAAACATATACATTCATGGTTGAATATCAAAAAATCTAATACGTGATGATGTGAACAGAAATGATCCGATCCACCATCTAGGTGGTCATCTGCCTGTAAAACCACTGTTCCAAGGGGAAAATCATGATACAATAAACCCCTTAATAATTCTATTGACACAGATAACAAGGCCGTAGTCAGCCAATAATTTCAGGAGGGAGGGGAGGGGGAGTTTGGTGGACACATCGCTCAATTGCCGGAAGTTGGAAAAAATTATAAATGATAAACAATTCTATAAGCTATCTGAAGTTTTTTTTTATGGTAACATAACCCCCTAAGTGCCGAAGGCTAGGAAAAATTCTAAATACTAAACACCACTAGAAGCGATTTGAAGTTTTCTTTGCAACGTAACACCATAATTGATGAAGGCCAGGAAAAATTATAAATATTGAACACCTCTAGAAGCTATCTGAAGTGTTTTTTTTGCAACATAACACTACAACTTCCGAAGGCTAGAAACATTCTAAATATTAAACACATCTGGAAGCTATCTGAAGTGTTTTTTTAATAGTAACATAGCCCCCTAACTGCTGTAGGTTACAAAAAATGATAAATATTTACCACCTCTAGAAGTTCACTTAAGTGCTTTTTATGTTAACACAGCCCCCTAATTTGTATTTGTAGCTTAATTTTGATATCGTTTGAACCATAAATAAAGCCATATATATTTCGTTCATAAAATTTTGAAGGTGGAGTTGAACCCCTCTCCCCTCATTCAGCTATGGCCTTGCCAGACAAGCTATATTTAGTAAAAGAAACTCTGCAACATTTCGTAAGCCATTACAAAAATATAGTGAAGAATTATTAAGTTACCGCTATGGGAAACTTTGATAAATACAAATAATAGTTTAGTATCAAAACAGATTCTAGACACATATCTATCAGCATAATAGCTCCTCCAAAATAATTTAACAAAGGGTTCTCGTTAAGAAAAATACATATTTTATTTGTACCGAATAAAATGATTGTGAATGTATTTTTTTTTATACATATATGGATATAAACCAGATTTAGTGAAGAACCCAATAAGAGGCAAGGAAAAGAACAAAATGAGGAAGGGAATCCTGACTGTAGATATTCATGTAGATACATGTTGATGCCCCCATCATTATAGTTTGGAATCTTAGACCATTCACCTTTCACAGCCCTGGTAAATCAATACATCTGTTCCCATGGTCTAAAGTATGTGGTAACTGGCTTCTCTTAACAACAATGTAGCGTCGGAAATAATGAAAGATTCAATGTGTTCATAAGTATTAGCTTTGTTATTCGAATGTGTACAGGGTTCCTCCACGTGGTGGACCCCATGCAGTGTAGGCCTACTACGTATGGCTGATTCTACGTGCAGTCATGTCTGTCGAGACAGTGAGAGGACCTCCACTCACGACGCCTGCACATATGATTTTAACACGTGCTCTTTGGGAGATAGCTTAGGTTAATAACTGGTAATTTGGTGCCTGACGATCACTTAGCCTGGGGTCAAAACTTCCCTTGTAATGCAGACCACCGCACTCAAGTGGAACAAAGTTTGAGGGGGAAGGTGTTGTTTAGTGAAGATAAAGATCTGGATCTACTCTTCAGAATATGATCATGATGGGTCATATAATCTCTGGGGATGGGCCGTTTTCTCCCCACCATATGCTCTGGGGTATCGCTAATCATGGCAACAGTTGGTTGTTTCCCTTTACAAAATGGTCACTGGTGGAATGAAGGAAGTGCGAGCCAAGGGTAGCATTTTTGCCAGTTTTATAACAAACAATTAACTGACGAAAATAATTAAATATTGCACCAGTAGATTCATTTAGTTAAATTTTTTACACTTAGTAATGTTAATTTTTTTAAAATATTTGTCATTAGCATAGTGACATTTGATGATACACTTTTAAATAAAAATAAAATGTACTAGTCAAATTTTGCAATGCCCATGGAATATTTTTGTGTCAAAAATTAAAATAATATTTTATTGGTTTTGGTCAAAAACGGTATTTTGTTATTTATTTTAGCACCACATCTTGCTACCCGTTCGTGCTATAAGCATACGTAATAATTACATAAGTGTGTAAGGGATGATAAGGTTTAGTTTAGAGGAAATGTACCAGAATTTACGTGATTGGAAAATGGAAAAACACTTTGGAATAAACCCACTCAGTACACCCCACCAGTATTTAAAATTCAATTTCCTCAGCATTGGGGGTCCACTCTATGGCGAAAGGGATTCCAGACTTTTCGATCACATAAGCGGGTATTTTTGTAACTAATATTAGAAAAATAATACCTTAGTTTGCGCTACCTTCCATCTCCCCTTAAGAGGGTATGCTAGATATACTATCTTGATGAACATGAGTGGTGAGGGGTTAAATATATTATTTGTTTAGCCGTGATATTGTCTTACTCTTGTGACCCATTCAGTTTAATGTTTAGTATAATATTTTATTCTACTCAATATTTAACCTATTTTGTGGAGTATACAGCATTTTGTAATTATTATTGTTACGTATTAATAATATTAAATTAATATTAGCGATTTGAAAAGCCAGACAAAAATCTTAAACTCGTTTAAATAATCACTGTATTGCTATTGATTAAATTATTTGATTAATTAGGAGGGTGGTTAACCCAAGTTCTCCTTTATAATTTATAGAAATAATTACTCAAATGAATAATCCAAGCTTTATGACAATCTTGGATAATTAATTCAATACATTAGAAATTGGAGTCGACATTATTTGTTGGAAGACTTGGTTGAAATTCATTAAAATAATTAAGAGTTGGGAAAAAAAGAGTATAAATCTTTATCTCACTCTGTATTTATAAGTTAAACCAACAAGAAGCCATCGTTTGAACATCTTTTTACATACACATATATATATATATATATATATCTATATATAACCCCTTACATCCTTTTGAAAAGGAAATAAACGCTGTTCTTTATCCAGGTGGAGACTAATGCTATTAATGTACTTTATTGAATTACGTCATTTAATCTTCCAGGAATGTATAGAAGGGAGTTCAAAAGAGAGGAATGTAAGGTTACGTGACACTCAGTCTGGTGCAGATATAACGAAAGGAAAAATCTACTCTTGAAATGCAAGACATAAGAATGGACAGATGCCAGCGACTCCTTTCGAGCGGTTTGATCAAATAACAGTTTTTTATGTGCATCGAGGGAAAAAAACTCAAGAGAAGCGATTTTTAGTTCAGGAGACTAGATTAAAGTAAAGCTCTGTCACGGAAAACTTTTTGTTTGATGATAACACTTTTCCTTAAAACTTATTCTAATCATGTCTCCAATTTACAGTTATATTTGTCGCGTTCAAATCTACGTTATTTTGAAGTAATAAGTCTAGGTAAAAATAGTGTACTATATCAACGGTAGTATTTTTTTATTTTAGACTTCAATACCTTCCTATGCTAGACGTGAACATAGCTGTCGTTATCGGAAAAACTTTCTTTGACTTCCTAATTTCAAATATTTCTGACTTTACTAAATGCTTATATTTGAGATGGTTATAAAATGAATTGTTTGAAAATATACGATAATTCTAATATAGATTATTATTATTAAAGACCTATGTGTATTCCCACACGTCAAATTCACAAGGAGAGGGAAATAAATACTGCTGATATTCTATATCGGGTTCAAGTTTCAAGAAAATTTTAGGTAAACTAATACCTCATGTATTTTATATTTTAGCCAGAAAAGTATATTAATCTACACTCATTTGTAAATAAGCTAACAACAAGGACATAAGTATTTTATCACCATCTATTACTACCCATTCGTGTTATATGCTCATGTTCTAATTACGATAATAGTTTTTAGGGATGAGGAAGGTTATATTTATAGGAAGTGTACACTCATTTCCGTGGAGGAAGAGTGGAAAAACATTTTGACTAAACCACACTAAGTAAATCCAAACCGAGATTCGAACTTCGATCTCCCCATCGTCAGCAGTATAGTCTACTGCAAGAGTAGCGCGTTATACATTCGGCCACCGAAGTGGGCTTAAAAATTATTTAACGGTTAAATTACCTCTAATAATAAAATAACTCCCTTATTTGACACCAACAGAGAAATTGTTTGAACACGCAATAGCAGACAAATATTTATCAAAAAAATTGTTTGCATTGGGGAACTTTATTCACGGCATACTATTGTTGACACAAATAAAAGTTCACCAAACTGAAACAAAATTGATCCATGGAAACACACAATATGTACAAATAGACGTTATCATGGCTTCAAGCGTAAGTTTTGATCTATATGTTGTACACTTTATTTTCCCTGTAAAATATTAAAATTGCATTCTGACCTTAGTAGGTAACCTGGTGGTCCAGGTGTAAGGTGTCAGACTTCTATGCTGGCGTCTGGGGTTCAATCCTCGGTCCCGGCAAATATTTATCTGATTACCAAACCCTTCCTTCACATCTGACAAGACATCTTGTGAATGTGAGGAATGCCAGGTCTCCACCGTGGTTCGGATTCCACGTTAAACTATAAGTCCTTTATTTCATCTCACAGTCACCCTACCACTGCACATTAGCGTAAGTGCGTATAACCCGAACGGGTAGTAAGACGCGGTGCTAATAATACTACTAATAATAATTCTTACCTTAACAGATTAAACTATATCTCTTTCTTATGAGTTACTCAGTGTAACATTGCTCTCTTTCTGGGTAAAGTGAATGTACATGCAGGCCCAGCGAAAGCCGTCCATTCAACCGAGGCAATGCAAAAAATAATGCACCCCTCCTCCTCAAATAACAAATAGTATTAAGATTTTGATGACAATGCTTTGAAAAAAAAATTTTTTTTAAGAAACACAAAACAATTTTTTAGTTATTATTATATTTTTTATTTAGTTTAAAAATAATTAACAACTTATACCAATAACTCTTTTTTTTAACACATTTTATTTACATTATTTATTTTTCTCATATTAAAATTATCACGTCTTGCTTTGCTTTCAGCAAAAGCTTAAACATAGTTGGTGAACTCTAGAAAATATATTCGTTTGTACATAACACAGCTTAATTGTTCACAAATGTTACACAGAAATTTTTTAATAACATAAACTGAAAAAAGGGTGCAAAATTTGTATAAAATATGATTAAATATAGATGACCTTAAGCAGATTTAGTATGGTTCAGCATTCAGCATTTGTACAATATAGTTTAAATAGGAGATACGTGAAACCTTCGAATATAAACTATATTTATATAGTCTGTGTACCGCCCCCCTTCTCCTCTAATGGACAAGGGCAGGGGCACATGTACAATAAACTAAAGAGGGCAAGAAATAAACAACAAATGATTAAATTGCAGAAGAGCGTTAGGACCACATAAACATTGATAGGCCTTCAGTTTGACCTATACAATAATTTGTCGCCATGAAGCCTTCCCAACCATCACCCGTTATTCTGTATTATCACTCAAAGGGAAAGGGGCGAGCATCTTTTGAGTTATAGGATGACTCTTAACCTGTCATAGTAAATTAAAGATGGCAAGTTAAATAAATCAATATTTATTTTAGAAAAGATTAACAATTAATATATATATATATGCATATAGGTAACAATAGATAGTTAAAAAGAAAATATATAAATATAGAAAAATGAAAAATGGGGTTATGCCCATTACTATACAGTGGTACTGTTGCCATAGCAACCTTTGTCCTAACAATTACATTCACGATTACATACGGTAACATACGACCCCTCAATAGGTCTCTGCGGCAACCCGCAATGTACTAACAACCATACCTATACGTCACAGGCTAAACATCCGCATTTTACAAACGGACTGTATCGTATGCTTTATAATTACAATTTATAAGCATAAATATTCATGGCAACCAAAAAAAGAGAAAGTCAATGATTCATTTTAGTCATCACAATAAATCTAACAAACAATATTTAGCCGTATGGGCCATCAACATTTCCCATACTACCCAGGCATTCGCCTTCAAAAATGTAAGTTATAGAACTTACAATAAAAAAAGGTCCCTCATTCTTTCTAATCATGTTACCAAGCCGGAAGGGCAAAAAACCTCAGTAATACAGTTAGCAAGTAATAAACAACATTACGCCATTTTTGGGCTACGTAATTTGTCTTTCCTACGATATTAAAGAAACTACCCAAAACAACAGAAGAAAGTCAAAAAATTAAATTTTGTAGGTACTGGCCAAAAAGGAATTTAGACCTAACTTAAAATTTACCATTAAACCTATAACAAATTTCCAAAAGAGTAATTTTAACTAGTACGGCCGAAATTGAATTTATACCTTGGGAAAAATCCCATCCTAGAGTACGTGTCCAAGACACGGATGATTCAAGAAGTGACTTATGAGACACACAACATCAGTTTATAAACAGTTATTCTCTGAGGGGAGGGGAACATAGGGGAAACCAAAGAACATAGAAGAACAATCACATGGAACAGAGGGATAGGGGCGGTAAAGGAACAAAAAGGTCATTGGAGAGGCGTCTAGAATATCACATGTCCATCACATGACCGCTCCCATGAAGCAACGCGAGATCAACACGCTCAAAATGCCACACCACTAATTCTTCTAGTTATGTGTTTGCATTCGGAGCGGAAACAATGTGCGCGGGCAGGGATGTTTGTTGACGTGACTTGACACACACAGACCGAGAAACGGGGCACTTTTGGTGAGTCCAGTATTGTTTATTCTTCGGTGTTGTAGAAATAGGGTTATTTTACTCGTATTTTCTTCATGCTTGTAATGTTGATGACAAGCAACGTTACAAGTCTAAAATATCGTTATCGCCGAGTTTAGGCATTCAAAAGGTATATATATATATATATATATACCTTTTAAATGCCTATTATGTATACACCTTTTATATATATGCCTATTATATTACCTTTATTACCTTTTGAATGCCTAAACTCGGCGATAACGTTATTTTAGACTCTGATAGCTATATACTGGACTATTAAACAAACAAGTTTTACTCAACAAGAAATCGCTCTGTTTTCAGCTAGCACTCGTAATTATCTAACTGTCTACCATAAATTAAGTTACTATCATTACGACCCACTTCGGTGACCACGTGGTCAAACGTGCTACTCTAGTGATAGACAAGACTTCCGAAAACGGGGAGATTGGGATTCGATCCCAGTCGGGTGCACTGAGAGTGTTTTTTTTCCTAAATGGTTTTCCAAGCTAACGCGGGTGTATTTCCTCTCAGTTAAACCTTCTTAACCGCTAGCCCATTAGTGTAACTTGTATATAGTCATATAACACAAACAGCTAGTAAGACGTAATTCTAAAAAAATATATCTTTACGAAATGTTTAAATATATTTTATATGATTTTCAAAGAATACAATATATGAATGTCAGTTAAATACTTTGAAATTTATCGTTCGAAAACCTTACCTTAACCCACCTAAATGATTATACATTTTAACAGATACCCTTTATATTAAATTATTATTTATCTTTATTATTTACTATCAAATATAATATATTTTCACTACCAAAAAAATCCATTAGTATGAATTTAACACATCACACAATACTTCAACGTAATATATTCACAACAGGCGAAAACTTTGTTAAAATTTCAACTCAAAATACAAGATTAATCAGGAGGGATATCTTACGATGACATAAATTACAAGTGGGCGAGTATTTGTGAAAGCTCTATTTAAACCATAGTTTTTTCAATTTATGTTCGGCTTTTCAATATATTAAAAATCATTCAGCTTAAAATTTCAAGTAATATATCACACAGCAACTATTTACTTCATCATAATATATTTACATAAACAGGTGCAAACTTTGGTAAAAATTCAATTGAAAACGACGATTTTCTTTAGAGGAAATTGAAATTGACAACAACAAACACAAAGGAATAAGCATGGACATGAGCCCACATAGTAATATTATGTTGGCCTCCCTCCCCGTCTCCGACTATGTCCAAACTCAGGGCCTTCCTCTCCTTTTATACTGTTTTTCGCAGCGGAAAAGAAGCGGATGGTCCAAAGGGACAGCCTGAAACGGGAAAGGAAACCCGAGGACAAGCCTCATTACTTTATTTAACCTAAAGATGCATCAATGTTACAGAATTATTCTATAGATTATAGATACAAAGGCAAATATGTCTTCAGGTTGTACTGTTTCCTCCAGTTTTGGCGCGACGGCTGACACTCTAGAGCAGAAAACAGCCAACAGCAGCGTGTCCATTCCTTGGGAAGAATTATCTCCGACTGCGTCAACCTGAACGGCCTTGAGGCACATAGGTGTCTGGCGTTGTAGGTCTCTGTAGACCACATGGATTATTGCAGGTGGAGTGGGTTGAAACCCCAGTGGGTGGATTGCAATGGATGCGGCGTTGCTTCCTGCTTGAATGGCTTCACTCCACGACTTCGTAACCACGAACCTAGAATGCCAGTCAGGCTGATGCTCAAAATGTGCGTAGTGCGCATGATCAAACTTGCACTCTTTGTGTACCTCTATGTATAGAGGTGACTTATATGAGTTTTACGTGAACCACACGGGTGACAAGAGCATATAGCTGTGAAATTTGAGTGCACACATGTACTTTTATATCTATTTACATATTAGAAATATATCATTCGCAATCACGCACCTTCTGTACCCCTTTTAAAATAATATTACCTGCAATGTATTAATGTATTTCCCGTGTGCCTTGTGACAGACAGCTACGTTAATAAATTCTATTAAAAGAATATTTAAATGAGTACATTTTTTTAATAATTTTGGCACCCCGGGCCGTGGCCCTGCTGGCCCGCCCTTTGGCAGGGCTTACATAGTGATCTACATTATTCACATAAATAAAACCTAAACCATAATTAATAAATTTTGTTTGACAATTAAAAGCTTTAGACTATTTCATAAAGGTAGACCAAAAAATATGCAAAATACCTGACAAAAAATGTTTCATATGGTAAACAAATTCCATTCTTTCATTTGAACACATTTTTGTGAAGTTTTTTCTCCAATAAACACCAGAACTGCGCGAAGCAAGGCTTTATCGAGGGCGTAGTGTCGGTGACCTAGATTACTGGTGACTCTACCTAGCGACAAACCTACCTCACCAGCTAATAGATACTTCCGAATAGGAGTAGAGAGCGGGGAAATCATCAAATTGGAACTAAAATCACGTTCTGTGGTATTGCGAGGGATTACCAAAATATACGTTCCCTTTCAGTTAGGTGGGCTTGCTAAAATCGTTTATCGCAACTGTTCAAGCTATACGCATAATTATGTACTAGCTACGCTAATGAGTTAGATATGTGGAAGGTTGAATTTATAGCACGTGTGCCCACATTTGTGTGGAGGGAAAGTGGAAAACAAATTAGGAAAATTATCCTTTACACCCGATTGGTATTCAAGCACCGTCCTCCCTGCCATTGGCAGACTTGTCTAACAACAGATTGACGCCTTGTACTGTGTGGTCACCGAAGCAGATAACTTGGGGTAGAACATTTGTAAACATACCACTGTTTAACATGTATATTTTCTACTCGTAACTGAGCACATTTCACAAGTGGAATCATGACCTTTTGATCCAGACCATAAAAAATGTACAGTGGGGATTTAGAGTAATTTTATTGTAGAAACTTGAAAGATATTTTTTATTTCTTATGAGGGGGAAGAGAGTCCTTTCTGTGGTTGCTCCTGTAGAAATCTCCCAATAGAAGTTAGTTAGGATTTATTGTTTTAGCAAAGTCCTATCTTGGAGTTATTTAAAAAGTTTTAAGTAATAATTGTCGACTTCTGTGGTATTGGGGTAATGTTCTCACTTCAGTACCCGATGTTCGTATATTCAAACCCAGCTGGGGTTGAAGGATTTTTCTTGAGCGATAGAAATCCGTAGCACAAATTCCTTCGTAGGAGAAGTAAAGTCGTTGGTTCCATGTCGATTGCGGCACGTAAACGAGTCCTGGAAGATGTGTGAAAATACCTTTTTCGGCCAACTTGGCAGGAACTTTCTTTATAAACCATAGACGTTCTCGTATATTGATATAATCAGTCAGTTCAGAAAGTGCATGTCAAATACCTCAAATAATAAAAATTAATAATAAGTCTACGATAAAATTTAGGTTTTAGGTGGTATGAATTGTATAGGACTCCAATAGTCTACTAACCTAGGAATTGGGTACAAATATTTAAATATTTACTAACAATATTTTCTCAAGTACTAAAATTTAGTAGGGAGCTCAACATATATTTTACTAAGCGTTTTCATTCGGAATCATTGGTTCAAGCTTCACGACCCGAGGGAAAGCCTTTTAAAAAAAGTATAAAAAGGTTTTTGGTTTCAGAAAAACCTGTAATTATTCTGGAATTTTGTTCTAAGAAATGAATAGCTCCCCTGATATTATTTCACGCCGCTTTAAGAATATCCATCACTACTTCTTTTTATAACTTGTTTATTGAAAACTATGGGCTACCAGACGTGCATGAATTCCACTCTTCTAAACCTTGTTTGATCTCATAGGTATTACTATATTTTTTGTGGTTTTCAACTATATTTTAATACAAATGCTAGAAAATGTATTTAAAATGGACCCTCCTTGTCTTGAGGTGCCCTTAAGTTAGTTATTTTTAAGTGGTGGCTAGTTTTAAAATGCATTGCAACACATAGTAGTATAAATTTATACTATCGTATTTTCATAACAGGACAAACTAATACACCTAAAGAGTATGTGCAACGTTTGATCTAGGTTTTAGGTCCAATAAGGCCACAGTCTAACTCTCTAAATATCAGGACACGGTCAAGGGTATATTTGAATGGCTAAACGCAAAAAGGAAACATGTCTACAACATATGTAAATTGAATTATTTACAAATTCATATTCTGTACTGTACTAAGGAAACTTGTTGTAAATTACCATTGTGTGACGTTTTATTAGTAAACTAGCCTTTCAGCTTATACGCTTATGTGCTAATTACACTAATGGTTTTAGGGATCAGGCAGATTATATTTACAGGAAGTGTAACCACATTTGCGTTGAAAATATTTTTTTCTTAAAAAACCATAAGTACACCTGAGATTTGAACCTCGAGTTTACCATCATCTAATTCGAGAAAAGCGCGTTAGATCACGTGGTAACTTAAAAATGACATTTAACATAGATAGCTAGTGGGTTTTATTATTATAATTATTATTTAGCACCGCATCTTACTACCCGTTTGGATTATACGCTTTAAGTACTAATTACGCTAATGGATTAGGAATTAGGAAGGTTGAATAAGAGGAAGTGAACCTGCATTTGCGTGAAGGGAGTGTGGAAAATCATTTAGGAAAAACCACCCCCAGTTCACCCAACCAAGATTCGAACCTCGATCTCCCCATCCTCAGCAGTCGAGCTCAACACGACAAGCGCGTCAGCCAACTACGCCACCGAGGCGGGTTAGTGGGGTTTAAAATTGTTTGTTTGTTTCTCCCAATGATGTGTGTTTTTGGACATTTTTACTTTCTGCGGTTAGATAAATAACCTTGTAGCATCGCGAACCACACACATAATACACTGCAAGTTTCTTACCGTTCTGTTTCCAAGATTATGAACTCTGCAATTGAGATAAGCAGTTTTTCCCACTAGAGCCGTCACGTTTTTGGAGGCGGATGGGTCGAAGTAAGGACCCCGCAGACCAGAGGCCGAGGGGATGCTGAGATCCTCGTTCTCCCCTCCTACCCTGCTGCCGTCGTCGTGGCGCGCGCTGAATGCGTCGTCCGCCCGCATCGAATCTGTAACATACAGACAAAAAAATAATAATTTGAGGGAGAGAATAAAATAAACAGAAAGTTAAAAGTAAAAGGGCAAAGTTGACTGTTCACTTTGAAAAAGGAAAAGGCGCATATTTAACACGATGTGATCACTAATCAGAATTGCAAAGACGAAAATCGATAGAGAGTCAAAAGTGCGTAGCAAGCACACGGATAAAGTATTCCGATATTTTTTTCTCTATCTCTCTCCTCCCTGTGGAGAGCTATGTATCGATCTACCAATCCCGTGAGCCGTGGCACGTTGGCGCGCATGCGTGGTTAGTAAAATAGGCCTAATCCTAAAGAAAAAGCACGTCCTTTCAACGAACACTTTCACGAGGTATGGTTCGTTACGTTTACAATTTACGACACTTTTGTGAGATACCCTGATGCAGTGTTATCATTCTATTACCCTCTCACAGTTTTTTGTTTGTTTCCATTCGGTTTTAGTATGACGGATCACTGCTTGGTTAGTTTTTTTTTTCATTTAAATAAATCACCTTTGAAAAATGAGGATTTGATCATCTTAAACTGTAAAGTTTTTCTTTAAAGAGGGAAAATAATCTAGCTAATGTAATACTCGAATACGTAGCTCATACGTGTTTTGTAAAGTAAGATTACATATTTATATTATTATTAGCACCACGCCTTACTACCCGTTCGGGCTATACGCACACATATTTATAAAATAACAATATATTAACATGTTAATTTATCTTAAATTTGTTATTTTACAGTTTGGCTAAAAAAAAATATTTAATTCCATTATGGTAAAATATTGCTTTTTTTAATTACGAGTTGAACATAAGGGTTATAAACTTAACTAAGGTGCATGTTAGTCTAAGACCCACATCGGTGGAGATGGGGAATAAACGATTAACTAATTCAGTCCAGGTTCATAGTGACTCAATCTGGTTTTTTTTATGGTTTCTCACTCTCCTTCCATCATAATCCTGGTATAAACTACACCTTTTCCGTCCTTACACTACTGTTTTAATTAAACGCAGACGGGTAGTAAGACGTGTAGCAACATTAGTAAAATAGTTAAAAATTAACTTTGGTTTTAATATAGCTGGGGAAAAAACACCTGAACAATTGAATTGAACTAAGAACCTTTTGCTTATCCCTACGAGGCTCTTCCACTGGGCTGTCCAGGTATTTCCCCGTGCTCTTAACCTATAATTTAAGTCAAGAGTCTATGATGAACGTGTGGATACATCGTTTACTTGAAGCTACAATTAAATCACATCCACCGGTGACTCTGGGACGGCTTTATTCTGATCCTCGTACAGTATTCAATTGTACACTCCGTTTAGCCTGAAAGGTATCAAACTTAACTCACAAGTTTCCACTATTGTATAGCTTATAATACAGGGCTAAAGTATAATCCCTCAAGGAGAGATTGCTACCTTTCAGGCTAAACGGAGTGTTACATACCTATACTCATATTATACATCGCCAACCACGTGCAGCTATCTGTTGTACGAGAGGAAGATTTACAAGTGAAAGGCACAGGTGAATTATTTTATCAATGCCTTATTACTGAGCTATCAAAGGATCGTCCCGTGCTAAGGGTATGATTATATCTAGAAAATACCAACGCGATAAAAGCATTCCTTTTTCTTTACGGTGCGATGAAATTAGACGCTAGAAGAAACCAGTGTTTTTGCAGTTTTTATAGCTAAACTTTTTTTTTTTCAAAATAAACAAAATATTGCTTCAGTACAAACATAGAACTTAATTTTCTTTGCATGTCGATATAAAAAGTTATTTAATATGTATCAAGGGTGTTCTGGAATTTAATGACAACTTTTTATTTTCATTTAAAGAGTTTGTTAGCTAATGCCACTATGCTCTTGAAAGATATTCAAGTACTGTTGATCTCAACATGTGAAGAAAATTAAACTCTTATGTTTGTATTAGAGCATGATTTTATTTCTTTATTGGCCAAAAAATGTTTTGCCATAAAGACTGAAAAAACACTTTCCTTTTATCTAGTCTACTTCTATCTCACCTTAAGAAAACCACAATAACATTATATTTTCTGCTTCCGACTGTTCATGATAATAAATACACAATTAATTCTTCGAATACGACTCAGTTATGGCTGATTTTCATAATTTTAATAATTCATCTCTATAGTTTCATCTTTCTTATCTTTCATAAATATACTTAATCGTATAGCGTTGTATTCTTCCATCTAAATAGGGATTAGGTTTGAGTCTATTTGCCATAAGAATGGTGATAAATGATAGCAGAAGATGTTAAAACCGTTAAAAGAAAAACATGATTAAAAACGAATGGTTTGTTGTGAAAGTTTTGACTGCCAAAAGTGACAACAAACAGACATATTGTCTTGCAGAGCGTATGGTTTAGCTGGAATAGGTTTTCCCCTCCTTCTTTACTCCAATCCCCGCCGAAAGTTTTATACTTTGACATTATGACAGTTGGTAGCGTTGCAATATGTAAGAGAGCGATTTCAACCGAGAGATGAGTATCCTCTATATTGTCTCACAGACGCGTCAAGACAAAATATTAGATGACAAGCTGAAATTGAACGAAATACATAACTTATAACCTTTCTTGATACCACAATTAACTCATTACACTGCTCTCTAAAAGTTTTAAAGTTTTTACTTTTCATATTTCATAACAAGTGTCCTATGTTACATCACTAAATGGGTTCATCCCAATAAACACACTTACATTTTATTTAACAAGTTAAATATTCAAGGGCCAGTTTAGCACCAATTAAATATAACAAAATAAAAATGGACTAAGCATAAGGGTTTTAATAGTAGTGCTTCATAAAAATAAAATATTAAAAAATAAGCAAAGGCAAAATTAATATAAAATAAGGAGAATCAAGTTTGATAAGATTGTTTTTAAAAATAGGTTGAAATATTTAATATTGATTTGACTAACATATTATACTAATGTGTGTTGTTGGTTTTAAATTACAACCTCAAATTAATTCAAACCAAATTAAATTTAAAAATAACTTTCACAAATAACTCCAACTTCCCCCACACCCCCATTACAATTTAATTACCTCCAAGAAAAAGTGAACCATATTAAATTTGTAAATAATTTTATACTAAGCAGTTTTATAAAAGGTTTTGCGCTATTGGATCAATTTCCTTGTGAATATTTTTTAAAAACATAAATAAAGGCTCCATTTTACAATATGGCAGACGCTACTCACCTCGGACTGGTTAGGACCATTAGCATGTAGCTAAACAAATTTTTCTCTGAAACATTTTAAAATCTATAATGATTTAGATTAATTTTAGTTAGCAGCATTTTTTTTAACCTAGTAACATAGTGATATGAAAACGATGAACGATACAAATACATATTTAAATAATCAAAACTATTCACCGCACATACTCTCTCTTTCTTCCCTCTTAAATTAGAAACATTTACTAAAAATTGTGAAATTAAATAATATTCATTATTGCATAAATACTCCACAAAAGCGCATACATGAAATAATATACACTGTTACATTAACATTGCGATAAGAGGATCATTTCCGTCCACCAAAGATAATAACAACTAATTTCAATTTTTAAAGACCTCATTAAGACCATATATATATACATATATACAGATATATATGTATATACGTAGTGATATAAAAACATAAATATCTCTTAGAAACTCGGTTATATAAAAATATATTTCAACTTAAAGATTTTTATTTTTTATAATACTGCAAACTTACACTGACGAATTATTTAGTATCAGAAATAGTTATCGATATTTGATCAAAATTGGAAATTTCTGCTTATGTAAAGTACCGTCCAAGTCATTTTAATTAGAAAAAAAACTTTGTTTATAATGTTAAAGGGTACCTAGATAGATAATGTAATCAAAATTATTTGGGTATATCTAGAGAAAACCAATCTTTTCTCTTTTTGCCCTTCAGTAAGCTACACTTAATTTTAAGGTTGGCTATCTCATTCCACAAACTCCTTGGGGTAATCTTATGAAGGCCTTACCAAGCCCGATGGGTAAAATGGTTTCGGTTCTAGACCGTGACACAAACAGACTGACGACATCGAGTAAACCTCTTTTTGTGTTTCAACGGGTCATGAAATGTTGACATTTATCAAAATCTTGAGTTTATTTTGTTTATAATCACAATATTTCCCTCTCCGAGATGGCCATGTAAAGTAAAGGGAAATAAAAAAAAAAGATGCAATATATTGTATAGCAAGAGATTGTACACTAGCCGCCATGCGAAAGTGTTTGGAGGAAAAAAACAATCTTATAGATTTAAATAAACGAAAAACTTTTTTTATAAGTAATATCTTAACAATTAATGCCATTTTAAAATTATTTTATTTTATTTAAGTGTGAGCTAAGACTGATATTTATTATTGTACTATTCATATAACTGTAGCAGTAACCAAACAGGGAAATACAGATAAGAAAGCAATTAATGTTTTATAATTTTTCAAATTTAATAACTTGTTCTGTAATTTCTCAAAATAATACAGAAATACTAAATATACATGATCACATCATCCTTTGTTTTTAAAACCATAGTTTTAAGTATAATTTAACTGAAATGTATACACTTTAAATATGTACTGAATTTATAGATGATTGTTATAATTTAAAGACATTCATAACTATAAAGTGTCATAACTTGTAATTAATAATTACCAATTTATTTCAAATATCAATAAAACATTGTGCATATACTATATTATATTATATTACACATTTATGTTTTTCATGTTAATTTAGTATAACTTGTACAACTTAATTTAACTAAAAATGGAATTTTATTTATAAATAAATATTTACTGTCATCAAAGTTGTATGCCCTCTTTGGTGCATGGACAGGTTGGCTAAAGCCCTAACCTATCTGTTTTTGAAAGCTAGATCTTGCTATAATAAAGGAAGTAGCTGATAAGTTCCCGACAACAAAAAAAGTCAAAATGTTGTGCATTTTTTGTGGGTAGAACTTGCGCGAGTATTTTCTCTTCACATGTTCTGTTACAATAATAGGAGTTGATGGTGTTGTTTTTACGGAAAGTAAGAAATAATGTGTGGTTTTTATTTGCTAAACTAGATTTGGAACGGCAAAAACGCTGTGAAAAAGTTTTTTCCTCTTCCTCGCTGTCTGAGTATCTTCCTTTTAACAACATCTTAACTACCAAAGAAAACAAATGGTTGTAAAAAGGACATAACATTTTTATATTATACTTAAGGATATAATACCAAATTGTGCCAAATTTTGAGTTAAGGCATATCATTTATGACACAATTTACAAGGTATAAAATGATAGAAAACATTTTGAGCTAATATCCTACAGGTTAAGACAAGGGAAATAATTAATTAAGTTTTGTGATTTTGCACATAATATCCTCGTAAAGGCGGCCTGTAAAGCTTATTAAAACTTATAAAATCCTCTAAATGAGTTTCATCTGCCATATTGGATATTCTGTCCCACTTTACACAATCATATATTATATTGTAATTTTATATTTATAGTGAAAAAAATATTCATAGCACGTAAAAATTAGGAAGAGATTTGTGGTTTAATCGGTCAGTGTTAAATCAAAAGTCTTGGTATCAACTCCCTTCCACCACATATAATTTTAAAATTTATTAAAAAATAAGTCACCCAAACGAACATTAAGTTTTTCAGTTCAACTTGGGTTCATTTCAATACAACAGCTTATTAATTAAGGATGTATTTAGAATTATTTCTTTATGAGACCATTAAAGAGTGTACACTAGGCCTACACCTCAAAGTCTTTAAGAAATTCTACTAGAGTTATACAAATTTAGCTTTATAAAATGTTACTTCCATGGATTCATACGTCAAGTAATGTTATCTATAGCCATCACTAACACAGATAATATATTAAGATTTTATCAGTTTTGACATCAAATAATTATGTTTGTATTCTCTAAGATACTCTATAAATATCTATTCGTTCGAAATTGAGGCATACACACGATAAATAAATGCAATGGCTAGATTTTTTTTCCAACCACCACGTCATACTACCTGTTCAGTTTATATGATTAAAATAATTGTTAGTATTACCATAAATCCAAATACCATACGTTATATATGAAAAATGTTTCAACATTACTTTAATTTCTTATGCATTCGATGAATAAAAAAAATACTGTGATATTAAAAAATATCTCAAGTTTAATTTAAAAACTTTACTCGATATGTACTCCCAATTCTTAAAAATGTAAGAACAGAATTATTTTAAGGCTTATTCTGGCAGGAGGTTAACCCACGATTGTGCATTTCCTTGGAAGTCAAGAGTATTGGTTTGCCATCTTGTTGAGAGTAGCATATAGCTTGCATCTGGTTAACGAGCGAGCACTGTGCGACCGATGGACCTTCCTGGTTGGTGAACATTGAGATCAGCAAGTTTTGTGGGGGAGAATAACACATGGGTGTTGAATGTTGGAAGCCATGCTGAGTACATGTGTGGCGGTATCTAGCACGTCTGACGAAATGACGATATAAAATGTGATCTGGTAGTTCACCCCCACCGGAGGGTTGATCGCGGGTCTACAGATAGGTTGCGAGAACGTTATCGTGCCTGCTCCCTCGTCACGGGAGATCTAACCGGTGACTCATGTATTAGTTTAGCATCTGACTAGATTAATAAATATATCGTATTGGACTAACTCGCCAGTCTCATTCCCCGCGAACCATCCATCCCAACCCCTACCGCTCGGGGTCCATCCTAACCATGTAAGTCCCTACGGTATCCCGGTAGTGCTGTAGTAGGGTTGGCTACAGGCCCGGGCACACAGATAAAACCAGTGACCTTACACCGTTTTGTAAGAAGTAGGATAGGGACGTTACAAAAAGTAGTGTTTGCCATTGCTACTCGTATATTTGTCCTGTCTTTATGTATCAGTCCAAGATTTAAATATTTGTTGTGACTTTATTTACATTTATAATGAACAACAGACTTGAAATAAGATATTTAGAAAATGTTTTTAACGCTTTTTTATATTAGATTCACTTACCTCCAAAAAAGTAGAAAGAAATAAGTTCAGCTTTACTAAATAATAACCATATGCCTGTATTTTTCTCATTTCTTAAAATACATTATATTGTTATATTAAATAAACAATGCCTTTATTCTGTATTTTTTATTCATAAATATATTTATTACACACAAATTCCCTACTAATATAAACTTATGAACACGAATTCTATATGAATAAACACATCTTAAAAATAATTATTTTTGAAAACAGCACTAACGGTTTTAATAAAATACCATCTCTTCATGAATGACTTGATGTAAAATATTAATTCCTAGGTTGGTCCCAAACCTACAAGCCCATGTTAACATGTTTAATAAATCTGTTAGTGCGCCTAAATAATGTCTAGCTTGTAGATAGTTTCTTTGAAACTATAAAATTTAACAAATCAAAACAAAGGACACGTTCCCTAAGAAAAAAAATCCACAAATATTTAAACAATAATAGGTTAAATGTTTGTGGATTATTATCTTAAACAAATGTTATATTAATTATTAAGATAACATTTGTTAAAGATAATAATGAACAAAGTATTTATCAGCGTGTCACATAATTTGTTATTTTTTCATTAGCGTTCAGATTAAATGAATATTTACGCTCAAAAATTAAGCTAAAGTGTTATATATTAAGAAGGTTAGATTTAGGGGAAGTGTACTCGCATTCGCGTGGAAGTAGAGTGGAAAACCCTTTAGGAAAATATACCCCAAGTACAACCAACTGAGATTCAAGCCCAAAGCTTCCCGTTATCAGCAGTACAGTCTATTGCAAGAGTGACACCTTAGATGATGCGACCACCTAGACGGGTTTGAGAAATATTGATTGATACAAGACACTGTATTTTGATTTGAATGAGAACAGCATTTAATCTTTGTTTATAATTGGTATCATAATATTCATTTACGTTGAGTATATAAAATAATTATCATAGAACCCACTTCGGTGACCGCGTGTTCTAAGGCACTACTCTCGCAATATAGTAGACTCCCTACGACGGGAAGATCGTAGTTTGATCCCAGTCGGGTGTAATGAGGATGATTTTCCCTAAATAGTTTCCCACTATTCCTCTCTTCACGCATAGGTGGTACACTTTTCCTAAATTCAACCTTTATTATCCCTATACTGATTGCCAAAATTGTTTGACTGACATCCATATTACTTAGACAAATTTATAAAAACCTTTTAAACTGTGTCCATGTTTTCTTCTAGATACACTATTAATAACGTGTCAATTTGTTAATGTACTAGAATGTGCTGTAGGTGAACTAGAAAGTTATTGAACTGTTTTAGAGCTAACCCACAGCTCTGAATTTAAAAAAAATTCTGGCATAACCAACATATAATTAATGTAACGTACTCTATATTGTGAAATGTGGTTAATTAATTCTTTATAAAGATGTGTTTTGGAAGTGTAAATATAAGCCTGTAAAATAAACAAACACTATTATTATCCACCCAAGAATGGTCGCCTTTGAAGTCCAACATTTAGTTCTTGTTCTAAATGTAATCAAACCATGTTTTATTCCTCATACTAGCAAAAGGGCAAACTGATTTTGATTAGCCTAATTGTATATGCGCTAGAGTTGTATGCGTCCTATGAACAATCTGCCTGAGCAAAGAGGCGTATGATGAATGCACTATGTATTGTTTGATAGACAACCCAGCGAGGAAAACCTTTTGGGGCAAATATTTCATTACCGAGATAAAAGGCTATGACTATTCATTCATTCATTCATTCAAACGGAGATGATAATAATAATGACTTGCACATTCTATCTTTGTTTTGCACGTTATTCAGTAGGGAACTCAGTTTATTTTGGCTGTTAAATATACTGTGGCCCAATTTTCATCGTAAAGGTTTGTTATAAACAATAGAATAAATATTTTTGTGCTGTTAATATTAACATTTGAATATATTGTTAGTTTTATTTGACATCCTGTGAAAATTGGAGTTTACGGGTACTCTAAAATTCGAATTTGACTCAAATATTTTTACTAAACTCAAAAAATTTGAGTACTTGGAATTTTATATCTTTTTATCGAAAATCCCTAATTTAATTAAGTTTATTTAGTTTTAAAACATAATTTCTTAGCAAATCGAATCCCTCAATATATACTTTTGTCCGGTTAAAATATAGTACGATTATAATAAATGTATTTAAAAATTCAAATTTGTGTGATTATACATTTTTAACAAAAAAAAATTAGTTCTAAAATAATTAGATATGTACTTATTTATGGTTTATGCATGACTCTATTACAAAAATTAAAGCTGAAAGATTTCCTTTCACAAATATTTCACCATACTATCCGAACTTAGAAAACTCTTTTTCATTCAAACTATACTCGAACTAGACTAGAAGTAACAAAAGACCGACTACTAGTACACACCTAATAAACATGTATCAAAAGTGACAGCTGAAGGCCACATGTCTTCAAGTATGAATACAAGGAAATAAATCGAGTAGATTTCTAGCTTTCAGACCAACTCTATGAAAATTGGACAATATAATGGCTACTATTAAAGAGAAAACTAGTAGCTATTCTTAAAACCTGTACATATTTAAGATAACTAAGGTCATATATGTTTACAAAAATCTTGTATGAAGTTTTGGGACAATGTATGTCGTAGTTTTAAACTTTGTATTAACATGTATTTGTGTATTAGAGGGGAAATCAAACCCAACGTACACAATTAAAACTAAGAAACTAAAAACAAAACATGTTTATGTTCTGAAAAGAATTGAGAAAAATGTATTAAAATGTTCAGGTTGTATTATTTATCTAAGATATTTAAGATTAGTCAAAAATTAAATTGCTTTAATTAAATACAACAAAAACTATTTTCTAATACTAACTAATATTGTTGGTAGCATTAAACATTGCCAAAAGGATTAAAATAATTAATTTTTAAATGGTCGTCGTAATTTTCACAAGAAGTGCCACACGATAGCTGCAATTTTATTTTTATTAAAAGTTTTTCTACTGAACTAAGTGCGAAATAAAGGGTTCTTGTGTAAAGAGAAAAGGGGATTTAAAGATCAGTTTCTGAGCGTAGGGATGTATCCGTACCGAATTTACTAAATAACTTACCTTAGAACAACAAACCCAATGGTGAACAGAAAGCAGAAGTCCCTGATTTGTACTAGTTATGCTCGAAATAAACCTATATATAAGGATATGGTATAGAAAGAAAAGTGTCAATACTTTACTCAAAGTATTTGAAGAAAAGCATCTATACTGTCCTAGTATCGAAAGAAAAGTATCGATAGAAATAAGTATCGGTATCGAAATTTTACTACTATTATTAGCACCACGTTTTACTAACCGTTAAGTTTATACGTACTTACGCTAATGTGTAATGGTAGGGTGGTTGTGAGATGAAATGGAGGACTTACAGTTTAACGTGGGATCCGAACCACAGTGGAGGCCTGGCATTCCCCACGTTCACAAGTTGTGATTAATACACATTTTATCCAGAGGTGAAGGAAGGATTTGGCAATCAGATAAATCTATGCCAGAACCGAGGATTCAACCCCGGACCCCAACATATAAGTCTGACACCTTACTCATAGACCGGCAGGTAATTTAATCGAAATTTTCCTTGAAAAATATTGTTTTTATCAATTAATAATTTCAACTTTTGCATAGTAATAATAATAGTATTTTGGTATTTATTTAAAAGCCGAATATTATAAAGATTTAACCATATTAACGTATATTTAGGTATATCGCGTTTATGTTATGTGTTGGAAATTGGAAGGTATGATATATAGTATTTTATGAAGAATATTATAAAAGGTTTTACCAAACCAGCTTTCAAAATGTATATGAAAATGTAACTGATGAAAAGTTATTTAAAAGCTAGATATGATTAGTAATAGATTTTTTCTATCTATTTTTTACCCTATTTAAACATAGTAGATATTTAATACCAGCATAAGTTAAGATAGCTATTAAGTTGTTTCTTTTTATACCAATCCGATACTGGAGTGCGAGTACTAATATAAGTAAAAGTATTGTAAAAGAGTATCGAGTAAAAAATTACAAGTATCGAAAGGAATATACATATATTAGTAAAGAATCCATACTTTATCACATCTCTACCTATATACATGTATAAAAATGTATTCAAGTACTATCTGAGTTGGGTTAAAGATCCCCTGAAAATTATATTTCAATACATTCGGTAACCGGCTATCAAAATGGTTATTATAAACACTTCTAAAAAATGCTAAAGAATCTATCTTGGCCACCATACCTTACACGTTTCCTAAATTATTTTATATACGAGAAATTTAAATCATGTGGCTTTGAGGAAAAATTACCTCTTTAAGGCGACTGGTCCTTTTCATTTGGCGTGTAATAGCAGAGCTACGGGAACAAACGGAAATGGTTTGTTCAAGAATAGAAGCATGTTGTTTAATTTATACTTTTTATATACACACCTCTTTTATTGTTTGAACAGTGATCAAATATCGATAAAATTGACATTTTTAAATAGGAAGCCAGCGGCTTCATAAAAAAAAAAGTAACAATTAATAAACATTGATACATTATCTTAAAAGTGTTGTTGAAAATATTAACATAAAATTTTCACTCGTTCTTGAGAAAAAACCGATATTTGCAAAGGTATGATTTTTCCGCAATACCTATCTATTAACTAGCACCATCTACGGTTTCCGTGATCCAGCTGTGCTTGTTGACGCGGAAGGATACTCTGTACGGTTGTACAGCCAAGCCACGCCTTTCACCCTCCCACCCACCACCCACAAAATAGGTTTTACACTTGCACTCGACAGGGCTAAGGGCCTTAAGTAATCATGTTAAATATTTTGCTTATAACTCTGGAATTCTTGTTTTCAAATGTACTTACTCTATGATATAATGAACTTGAAAATTCATTGCAACACTTACAAAAGAAAGTCACCTATCCCTATCATTAGATATATCTATACAGTATACCTCATTAAACCCTACTCCTATCTCCTGAGCTAGTTCTAGCCAGTCCACCTAATTACACTATAATTTTCAGGTCTATTCTATTGTTATCCTCCCGTCGGTTTCTTCCCATTGGGTTTACCAGTCAGTAGCCATAAACACGATTCTAAACTCTACCACTCGCGCTGCGTGTCCTACCCACCGTAATCTGAGAGATTTGACTATCCTAACAATGTCTTGTGATGAGTACAGGAGATGTGATTTATCATAATGTAACCCCCTTCATTCCCCACTATACTCATCTCTTTTTGGACCAAATAACTTCCTAAGCATCTTGTTTTAGAGAACCCTAAATTTATATGTGTCGTGTAAGATAAGAAACCATATTTACAACTATAAAGAACAACCGCTAAAATTATGCTTTTGAATATTTTGAGCTTAACATTCCTGGGCAGCAGACGATAGGTTAACAACTTAGCGACAGAGTAATAGCGTGCATTTCCAGACTATATTCATTTCCAAATTCCCAGTCTAGTATAATTATTGTTAGTTAAAACTGTTGCTAAATACTTAGACTTATTATCAACGTTAAATGACATGTTGTTTACGGTAAATTCTAAATCATCGTCCTCAATTTGTGTTCTCTCTGTAGTCACATAGTTAGTCTTTTCAGCGTTCATTTCTAAACACATTTTCTTATTATTCTATAATAAAATCTCTGTATTTCTTGTAACATCTTCCTTACTATTATCTAACAGCGTATTTTTTGAATTGAAAAATGACACCTGGACAAGGGCATTGAGCCCCATTGACCCGGTACCTTTGGCTTAGTACGCTAATGTTCTTACCACTGAACTATCCAGGATTGTTCCCGTATCCAGGGTCATTCTTCACTCATACAGCCATTCATTACAAACTCTGCCTTAAAATATTAGTGAAGAATTACCCTCAGTATGGCATGAATTCTGGGTAGCTCAGTGGTAAAAACATTGGCGTACTAAGCCAAAGTTAACGGGTTCAATGCCCTTGTCCAAGTGTCATTTTTTCAGTATAAAGATTATGATATTTATATGTGGCTATAACTATATTTGACAAATATAAATAGCTTTGCTATTCATTCTTAGCACCGATTCATACTACCCATTCGGGCTCTACGCTTAAGTACTAATCACGCTAATGGGTAAGCAATTGGGAAGGTCGAATATAGAGGAAGTGAAACCGCATTTGTGTGGAGGGAGAGTGGAAAACCATTTAGGAAAAATCACCCCAGTTCACCCGAGCGAGATTTGAACTTCGATATCCCCGTCCTCAGCACTCTAGCGTAACACGAAGCTAGCGCGTTAGCTAAACTACACCACCGAGGCAGGTATATCTTTATTATTCAATTTATTCTTAATCAACAGAGCTAAATCATCTATGTATTATCCTAATAGCTGTATTGTATCGTTTAATTTTCAAGCCTTTGTTTATAAAACTTAGAAATATTAAATTAATAATAGGTTCCCAATAGATAAAATTACATTTATTTAAAAAGGGGGCTATAGTTATAAATGAGCGATTTATTATAAGCATATTTATGTTTACTGACGTCATCCAATTAATTAAGTGCTTAAATGACTGTAAACTTACAAAATATATATCAAAACTCTTTCATAATAAATATATTTATCTGGATGTAAGAGCTATGGGGAAAATCTAATTGCCATTTAATCCTCATAAATTTATATTTAATAAATATAAACCTTAAAGGACCAAATCAAACTGAGAAAATTTCACTAACGATCAAGTAACATAAAATGTTAGTAGTGAGAGGGGAATTTAATTTTTTATCTCGTTGGTAAGCCTACGTAAAATTATAGTTAAGGTACAAGTATACATAGTGTGGTGTTGTTTTACAGTAAGTATATATGCCATATTATTATAATATGTAGATTACTAGTGTGTTTAAGTTTGACATAAATCCATGACACCACTTCTTTCGGAGGGGAAGTAAAGCCGTCGGTCCCTTGTTGATTGTGACATGTAAAAGAACACTGGAAGTTAGGCGAAAATACCTTTCCTGGCAAAATTGGTAAGCTCTTTAGCGTTCGCTCATAGGAATTTAGGGTATAATACAACTGGGAACGATCACACTTTCTTAATTCCCCTAGTACAAGGGAGTTCTACCATCCAGCACCAGAGGGATAGAAAAATCACATCAACCAAACTTCCTGTTGTTGACTTAAGAAGATGTTTGAAAATAGCCTTTATTGAAAATGTAATTTTTTTCTTTCAGACAATTTTCTTTTGATAATGTGTAGAATGTTTTTATGCTGTGGAGTTGAATATTATATAATTTAATTATATTTTTTAGAATGCATATATAGAGTCTAATTTCCATAGGAAAGCGATAAAATTTACAAGATTTGCTTGTATGTATTCATATGTCAAGCTATGTTATATGTAGCTGTCACTTGATAGACATAGCCTAATCATTATAAAATAATATTTTCAGTAGATCTATATTAAGACTTTAAAAATTTTGTCCGCAAAATATATATTTGTATTTTCTAAAAGGCAGTTACAATGAAAATTGGACTTAGTGTTCAATTTGTCATAAGATTTATGTTATAACTTTTGTAATTCTCTTATGATGTTGATCTGAACAGAGCTGATCGGTGATCGTGATAAATGCACTTTTATTGTAGGTTGGGCAAAAACATTTCAATGATTATGTGCTTGTGTACCATCTTCTTTAAATGATAGGCTAGGATAATGTATTTTAATGATGATTTGAATGATCTGTCCCATTAAATATATAGATAATGGTGATACTGTACATATTGTTATTACTTTATTATATTGGTTGATTGAATAGTGTTGATATTGTTCTCAGTATTGTCATTTTATGTCACGCCAGGCAGTGTTTTAGAGTTAATAGTGTATGGAATGCTATTGCGACGTTTCAAATGATAATTTTTTTTAAATAAGGTGTGCAATGCTTTTGGCAAAAGTCTTAATCTGATATTCTGTACATTTTTCTTGTTTTTGTTGTTTAGAAACATTCAAGGATTAATATTTGCGTAATAACAATAATGAATTAATACAAAAGTAGATGTAATCAAACTTGCATCAGTAGGCACGTGAGTTATTATAACAATATCATTAATTCTGGTTTTCATGGTGTAACGAGAAAGCTTTTTGCTAAATGGTTTTCCACTCTCCGCTAACGAGTGGGTAAATTTTCTCTAAGCTATCCTATCTTCGTCCCTATTTCATTAATATGATTAAATACACGAATCCCGGATGTTCAGTAAGATGTGAGACAAAAGATTTCAATAAGCAAGAAGTAATTAGACAATTTATAAATCACCATATCAAGGGATGTGTGACGTCAATTTGCCAATAATATATTTATCTTTGATGCGATTCCAAAATATTTCACAATTTCATATATCAGCTGCTTCTTGTTAGCAGAAATCACTATGGCGATAAGCATCCACTTCTCACCTGATAGCTTATACAAACAACTACATATAAAACAAATCCTTTACGATTTTAATGTAGACAAATAAAAAAAAAGTCAAGCGTTATTACAAATGAAACATTAAGCAGTTACAGAATACATCAAGACGAATTTAACAAGAAAAAAAAAAAAAAAAGTACGGTTAATGGAACAGACTGCTTAGCTTCTTTACATACAAATGGAGACATTTACTTAAAACTCGTAAGAAATTGTTTCAGAAACATAATGGAAAAAAGATAATCACGTTCCATCTAAGAGCACGAATGAAATATTAATATACATTGTTCCAGAAACATATTTAGAATAATTAACATATTTATTCACCAAAGAGTATAAATATAAACTCCAGATTTCCCAGACCTTTTTTTTTTATATATTTGCAAATAGGTCATAAACTATGGGTTTAATAAATATATATTTCAAATGAAAGTTTATTTTTATTTTGAATAGTTATAAAATACTTTCCAATGATAGGTCATTTCGCTTCTCAAAGAGTTATCAATATTATTGATATCCGCTTATGTAAAATATCCATTAAGTCATTTCCACAGAAATATGAGATGCATCATTTTGTTTACAACGTTAAACATTGCCTAGATATGAATTTTAACCAAAACAATTATAGCCAATTTCTAAAAAATTGATTTTTTCTCTTTTGGCCCATAAGTTGGCATTAATTTTAGGGTTATATATGTATATAATTTAAAAAAAATCCTCAACGGTACCTTTTGAAAACCAGAGAAACCAAGCTTTAGCCCTATCGTTAAAATGGTTTCGGTTATAGACCATGATACAGAAAAATGCCATAAAAAAACGCATTTTATGATTCACCAAAATTAAACTTTGTTTTGTTTATGATTAAAATGTTTTCTAGACCCAAAAGGTCGGGAAAAATTAGGAATATTGAAAACCCACTAGATCCCAATGAACTTAATATAATAAATAATTATCGTGTTTTAAAGTTGTTCAAGCTAGTTGGTGTTTTTTTTTAATTTCCTTTTAATTGAAAAGCTATCAATAATACACTCTTGATTAACAATCTGTTGCTCCAAAATAAACATAGTATCCTTCCTTTCCATTCCCATCACCATGGAAACTAAACGTATTTACTGATGTTTATTTGTATTTTACCTATTAATAATAACTCATTGATGCTTCAATAATTATGGTGATATTTTAATACAGTAATGAAAATATAATAAAAATTCTCATATAATGCATATTTTAAATAAAAAACTACATGGTGTCAGCCCACAAGCAAGATATACTAACCAAGCAGTTGGCGAAGATAGTTCCAACATTTACGTATAGATGGTGTCATGCTTCCAGCATAATCAGCCCTACTGCCATTAATCTCAGTTTTCAATTAACTCCTCGTTTAGAAAAAAAGTTTGACATAATCAATAGTGTACAAGTCACTTGCCCCCACCCTTTTTTCCCTTTATAACATGTTTATATAATATAATTCATGAATATAAAGGTTTACCAAATTCATTCATAGGATCAGTGAACAGAAGTTTTGAATGTAATTTAAACCATTTTAACGTCACAAAAGTAGCCATGTTGTCTTGAATGTTCTAGGATAATTGAGTGCCAATCAAAATATATGTACACGGAAGTTTTAAGTTATTTTATATCGAGTGCTTTTGAATGGCCTCGGCCGGTGTATGTGGGTATAAGTGTCTAGCGCAGATGTTTATTACAAACCGTCTGTAATTAAACTGTATTAGTGCTTTGGCAAAGTTAACTATGTGCAATCAAGTTTGACTTTACAGGGTTTTAATGAGGGCTAGGCACAAGGTGCACCCACCCGAAGCACCTTAGGTCTGGGAATCAAAGGAAAAGAATTATGTACTATACATTTAAACAAGTTTTTCTTTCTGATACGTGCGTTACTAGCAGTCCAGGATAAACACATTTAATTACATTAATGACTAATTGAATAAGGATGAGGAAAATAGAATTTAGAGGACTTTTACTCACATATTCGTGTAACGAGAGTATTAACCTATTTAGGGAAGACCCTCTTCCTATCACTGGCAAACAAAACTAGATGAGCTTGGCATTTAGGCCACGTGCCCATGTTTACAGAAGTTTAATTCAAAATTTTAAGTGACCAAAAATAAAGTTGGCTTCTATTCCCTGATTTTGCTATCAGATCCGTTCTGGAAGACCTTATTTCGTACTATAGTCCTACTGTATATTATAATTTTAGTAGGATAATAGTCCTTCCATAATGGTATTGGAAAGTCTGTTTTGGAAGTTCTTTTATTCTACTAAAATGTTTCCATACAGAGGCTTATGGTAAGAAATAAAGCCTTTCAAAACGTTCTTTCTACCACAAACAGGGTATTAATGACACTATAAGCTCGGCTCAATAGTATATGGGTCTCTTATATTCACTACTGAAGCGTGCTATGGTTTAGTTTCCATATTAAACACGTTTCATACTGATAAGTCGAAAGTGCACTGGACTGTATCAAGGATATGAGAATGCAGCACCAACCAGTGGGTGTTTCATCACTCTCATCCTTTGCGCCAATGTATGTTATGATGCTGCATGAGAACTAATCAAATAATGTCCTGACACTAAAGATCACACCATGATTAACTGTAGCTTAAATTTATATTTTGCGAAGTATAGCTAACAAATAAAATTATAAGTAAACTCAAAATTAAAAATAATATAAAACAACAAGATTTTATATAAGTGTTGACCTTGGTGGTCCTAAGTTAAAGTTCTCGCATCAAGACCTGATATTCGTAGGCTCAAGCCTAGATGAGACCAACAGATTTTTTGAGTGACAAAAACCCAAAGCACAACTTCTTTCAAAAGGGAAATAGAGCTATTGGTCCCATGTCAATTATGGCATGTAAAGGAACTCTGGAAGGTATGTGAAATTACTTTTCTGGGAGAATTGGTAGGTTCTTTCACGCTATGTTTCCTTGAGCAAATTTAGGGGGCTAGCGTATAGAAAGGGCTTCCGACTGTAAAACAGGCCCGCCAAAATAAAAATGGCATATTCCTGTGACTTGTAATAGATTAAAAATGTCGACCCAGTATAGGTGGTATAAGATTTAATAAAAGAAGATAAACCAGGGTTTTTAGAGATATGCATAACCTTCAAGTGGGTGCGCCTAATATAACATAGCACGAGCAGGCGCATGCGCACACCGTGCCCCACCTCCAATTAACGTGTTTATATTCGAATTAGAAGTAGATTCCGATTTTATTTATTTTAGTTTTATTTACAACATATCTAAATAATAAAATAAAAAAATTAAATGAATTTTTTTTATTTCATATACAAAAAAATTATACAAATATATAAAGCACAAGTACTGTACTTAATACACAGTCATGATAAATTATGTATTTTAATTATCTTTGCACACTAATCATACAAGCTTCATAACGGAATGGTTTTTGCAACAAAAGTTTAAAAAAAATGTGTTTATGCTTTTGGCTCTCTCACACTGGACGCATCGCCCCATTTTCTTTCTTTGATTCTCTGCAACATTTACGGGTTCAGGCTGTTCTTCAGATTTTTGCAATTGTTTATATTTTTTCAAGACAATTCTTATTCCAATTAGTAGTTGAGGAATTTTCGATCTCTCTATCAAATGAGGTTTCATGAGACTAAGTGGTATATTTAAAAAAATATATACGTCTTTCAGAAGTATCATTTGCAGGATATGATTGAAAAATAACTTTGGCGTTTATTTCTGCGATATCCAATATTGCAAAAAATATGTCATTTTCCATAATTTTGTAAGCCTGGAAACTATAGAAGACGCACACATCTGGTGCACAGTTTCTACCCTCCCTTTTGTTCTGTTGTAGTCAAGAATGATTTCAGGTGTTTTGGTCTCTTCATCAATTATACCCTGGTCGTGCATACTTGACAACAGAATAACACTTTTATTCTTTTTCGGTACGTAGCTCATTAAAGACATATTTTTTGGAATCCAAAAACAACCAACTGCACATTTATATTTTTATTTGGTACGAAATCAGCCGGAATTTCACGTGTTTAATTCAATGTACCTATACATGTTATATTTTTTTAAAATAATGATTTCACTATGGGTATACTCGTATACCAATTATCGGGAATGACGTTTCGATTCGAGTTTTTAATGGATGAGACTAGTCTCATGGCTACGTCATTAGGGCTTTTCAATGTCTGTTAGGGTCCTTCTGGCTGTTTCCCACAGTAATCTTCAAAATCTATTGTGAAAAAAGTTTTAGATCCCACATGGCGTACATTTTTATTCCGTACTTTGTGGCTTTTTGGGAATATAATTACTTTATAAAAGAACACTGGTCTTTAAATGGTTCTAATTTCTCATCAATTGTTACAAATTCTCCAGGTAAATATGCCCGGAGGCAGTTCCTTCTAAACTTATCCAAGACAAACCTTATTGGAGCTAACTTGTCTGTTTGAGCTCTACTCGTATTTTTACCATCGAACCTGAGGCATCTCAAAAGAAATTAAAATGGCTTGTAACTCATTAGTGGACGAACAATTTCCATACCTGTGCCATCAGAAGTCCATATTTCTACAACATTTGTATGAGACTTTTTTTTAAACCACTCAAGTATATAAACCCTAACAAAGCCAACATCTCAGAAGTACAGGTTTTCTTAGAATTTCTATCACGGGAGTAATGAACTTGTATTTTTTTCCGATAAAAATAGTATTATTTGTTACTAGTTCATATATTAGTTCTTTGTCTATGAGTGTTTCAAAACTGGAATTTTCTAATGTCAAATTATTGGAATATTTACGCACGGGAATATTTGTATAATATTTTCAGGTTTGTTTTTTGCAAATTTTCTGCGCACTGGATGTCTTTTCCAAAATGTTTTTTATCTTTCCCTGTAAAACATGTGTCATAACCATTGTCATCGCTATCTCCGCCTGAATCACCATATTGATACTCTTGTTCACTTTTACTTTCGTGGTCACTTTTTGTAATTTCTTTGGATTCTATTTAATCGTCTGAAAATTAGTCAATATCATGAGGCAAGGAGTTTTTAAACATTTCTCATATTTGTTCTTTAGAAAAAGTGTTTTCGATCCCCACAGTAAAAGAAAAAAAGAGCTGTGAAAACCTTTTACTTTCTTAGATCAAAATACTCAAGATAAATATAAAAATACAGACCAAATAATACTTACATGACCGGGGGTGCGGCGTACAGTGTGCACCACTCCGACAATTTCTTGGAAATGGATCAAAGGAGCCGCTCTCTCACTGATTAGAATAGTTACAACATAACTTTCCGAAAAACACATGTATACTGAAAGGATAAATAGCTTTCCCCGGACCACTGGCGATCACATATCGTTTATCTGAGCAGGGATTTGGAACATTTGGGAGATAATCCAGAGTCCATCACATAGTTCCAGAGTCGCTGGATAAGAGGATTGGTGGAACCCGGCAAGCTTGTATTAAAAGGACTACGCGAGCCTCCGTGGGAATGTAGTCCTTGATACTCGGCCTCTTCAAGTCTCTATGTAGTTTTACGGGACTGGAGACAAACCCGTGCTTGTCCACAGTGGTTCTCAGACACATTCACTCTGATTGAAATATGTTTTAATTAGATGATAAAATCAACCTACTGCTTTCTATGGCTGTAAAATAGAGTGTTGAAAACAAGTTGCTTAGGAAGATATTTGGTCTAAGAGGGGATGAAGATGCTGGGGAGTGTATGAGGTTACATAAGTATAAGTTACATACCATGTACTCGTCAGAAGCCATTGTTAGGATAATCATGTTTTGTAGATTACGGTGGGCAGGACATGCCACGCGAATGGAGGAATCTAGATTAGCTTCGTAGGTGAAATACCTAAGTATTAAGTAAGCTGCTAAAATTGTATCAGTGCTAACATGTTTTAATAAATTAAACAATTTGACTATCGAAAGGTAAGCTGATATATTCAATTTGGGGGGAGGGAGGGGTGGATGGTATAAGGGGGCTCGCGAAAGACAACTTTAAAATAGTATGAATCAGGTGGAAATAATTGTAATCAAATAATTTATATCTTGGTTATTCACAAATTAGATAGTTGAATATGTGTATCATAAAGTGTTGTAAATTATAACTAAGGTATAGCATTATTTCAATTATTTCATTCGGATTTAAATAGCAATGGTTTTTTTTAACTTCACGAAGTTGAGCTGACTGACTGATGACGTCCCCAACACAAAACCGAGGCTAAAACAGTCATTATAAGGTGTGGTTACTAATTAAGTATTTATTTAGGACTATTAATTATTTTTTATAACATTGGTAAAGAGGGCCCGAAAATAAGTCTTGGGGGAGGGGGGAAGGGCAAGATTAATCTGTTACACCACTGACTACAGGGTCTAAAGGTCGATATAAACATAGGAAATAAATAAAATTCTCGGTTAAATTAATTTAAAATGTGACTCAGGATGTTTGAAAATATTACGTATCGTGAGACCTAATAAAACCAAAACACTTTAACATTCAATGATAGTCTGAAAGTGCTTCCCACTTTTTGTTCAACATTTCTTTAACGTTTGTCTTGAACCGTTTGAAATATGCATCTGCTTTTGAAAAAGAGAAACGTTTTACGCAACTTGTTAAAATTTTATTTAATGATGTGACGAGCGCAAATTAGAAACATAATAGATACCTCATTTGTTTTTGTTAGTTTCTTATAGTTGAATAAAAAAGAGAGGGTAAATTAAATTAAATATGAACTGGGGTATTAGGTGACCTGGTGGTCTAGGGGTAAGATGTTAGACTTCTATGTTGGGGGTCCGGGGCTCAATCCTCGGTCCCGGCACAGATTTATCTGATTGCCAAACCCTTCCTTCACCTCTGACAAGACATCTTGTGAGTGTGGGGAATTCCAGGCCTCCACCGTGGCTTCGATCCCACGTTTAACTGTAGGTCCTCCATTTCATCTCACAATCATCCTACCACTACACATTAGCGTAAGTGCGTATAACCCGAACGGGTAGTAAGAAACGGTGATAATAATAATAATAAATGAGTATCTACCATGACCGAGCGTGATAAGGCGCTAAATCTTCAACTTCTTGTTTGTACTGCGGTCAGAGACTTAAAATGCATAAGTAAAATGGGCTGATAACTTTGCAATGTATACTCCGCATATCATGAAAGGGAGAAGTTTTGCCTTGATGGACTATACAATGCCTCTATATTATAAGCAGAGCCCGGATTTTGATCACCCAAAAAAAATAAAAAAATAACCTATAAAATGACCAAAGGATTCTAAAAAATAACTTAAAATTAAAAAAAAGAACTAAAATCATATATAAAAACTCGATTAAATCAAACATGCATTTTACAAAAGGTGCAATGAAAAGCGTTTAACAACTAAACTCTTGCATTCTGATGAATATAATAGTGATTTACAAATATCTGCTAAGAAGTAATAGCTACCCTTTCGTAACGCAACCCTCTCCAGCTTATTTGAAGTTTCTCCTCACCAGGAATGTGTATGTTACAACTAAAAAAGCAAAGAGGATACAAAGTTTATGACCTGCACTATCTACTCATTTCGACAACGGTGTGTTGGAAAAAATTAATGCATTTATAAAATATCGATGGAATTTTAAAATATACCTATTCCATAAGATTGCCTTCAAATGATTCAAAAATGACTATAAATAGCTCAAAAATGACCAATTCTAAGACTAAAAAATAAAGCAAACCAATAATATTTGACCCAAAATTTCCAAAAAGGCCAAAACATAACATAAAATAACCTATATAAACATACCTTTCTACAACGAGATCATGAACAGAGTATATACTTATTATTATTGTCTGTGACGAGCCAAATAAAATATGACATGTCATAAAAATCCAGCTCCTACTCATAAGCTCAATCATAGAGGAATGATACAAGGTAATCTTACTTAATACTCTACAAGGTAAACGATGGGTACATTAACAAATAGTGCCATTCACTAATAATACATTTCATATTAAATTGCATGATAGTAAAATAAAATTTACTTTCTTTATAGCAACAGGAACTCGAGAGTTTATTGCCGCACTTACAAAAGTATGCCACTTGTGCCTATATTGTTTTAGTTCTATCCAGTCGACCTCATTACACCCTGTCTCTTTCAGCTCAATTCTAATGTTATCCTCCCATCTGTATCTGGATCTTCCCAATGATCTCTTCCCGCTGGGTTTGCCAGTCGATACTATAGAATTAAAATAAAACGATAGGCCACTCAAATATTTATTGGAATACATCTTCTACTTGGACATTGTTTTCTCCACTTGTTTTCCATGAGCTATCTATATTCAAACAAAGTGTGACGCCAAATCGTATGCTCTCTCGTTTCTGTAATGAGTACGCAGATTGGATTCACCGCGTGAGCCTGGTTTTACCGATGCCACAAATCCTACTAGGGCCGGGGAGTAGGGGCCTAGTCTCATTTGCGACAACACACAAGATTAGATCGGCACAGTTTGATTGCCAATGGGACGCGTGGTTTATGCGAGGAGTCGGGAGGATTTTTTTTTGGTGGTTGCCGGGAGTGGCGAAAGAGTGAAATGATTTGGAGTGGAGCTGTCATTAACAAACATGGTTAGCTCTATATAGGTAAGGGTGAAAGGGGAAGGGTAGGGAGGTCAATCATTCCGCCTTTAATTTCGAACATTTTAGAGAGGTGGGCAGAAAACTCCCCTGAAACGAACCAATTATTCACGGGTTCAGTTAATGTTGGAGCAATATTAAATCATCGCTGCTGTGGCTGTTTGCTACATCTGGTTTGTTTTTTCCCACCACCATTCCACCCCCTCTAATCCCTTATTGGCTGTCATAACAGGGCTACTCTATCACACACACACCTTTTTATTTCGTGATATTAATTGTTTTCACGATGTTATTTCATGTTATGCTCGATTGTACTGCTTACTCTAGCTGTTATTTAGAATTTGATGGACGCGTCAACACCACCGGGAAAGTATGGTGTTTTGAAGCATAACATAATGAGAAAGAGTGGGCAATTGGGAGGGGGGGAACTAATTTTTTTATATGGGCAACATGGTAGGACCTTTCAGAAAAATGAGTGATGTGTTTTGTTAGATAATCTTATTTTAAATAAACTAAAATATTATATGTATGTTTATATTCCAAAATAGCATGAGTTTAGAATCACCTATAACATAACCAGGCCTACATCTTAGCATTAAGGTCAATCAGTTGCCTGCATATACGCTCCAAAAAATGAAGGATTAGACCATAAAACTTATTTTGATAATATATTAGTTTTTTAAAATTAAACGTTTAACACAATAGTTTTATTATAGAACCACGTCTTACTAGTTGTTAGGGTTACAGGCATCTATAATAATTAGGTTAATGTATTAGGAATGATTAAAGTTGAATTTAGATGAATTGTACTCACATTTTCGTGGAGGTAGAGGTGAAAATCACCCTTAGTACACCCAACCAGAGTTCAAACCCTGATCTCCCCATCATCAGCAGCTTAGTCTATTGTGAAATTGACGCCTTAGACCATACGGCCACTGAAGGGGGTAGTAGAATAGTTATTAAAGACTTAATCTAAGAATGGATTATAAGTGTGGCTAAGAGTAGGCCTATATATAAATACGTATCTGAACTTTATCACACTTATCCCAGTTTTGGGAGGATTAGCCAGTAGTAATGTACTGGTACCTAAGTGACGCCATTCTTTCCGTGGAGGTTCTTTCCATGTCCCGCTGAGGTGAGGAGTATGAGTCTGTGGAACCAGTAAATTCTGTTAACCTGAGTTTAGCCTGATAAACCATCCCCTGGTGACTGTAGGGATGATTCTCTTTTGGGTAAAAATACCCATGATAACAGCTGGGAATTAAACCCAGGACCCCTAGGTTGGTAGAATGCTGCCCTGACCAGTATACACCGGGGCCCGAATCCGGACAACTGGGCGCCGCCATCTGGGCGCGGCCAACTAGGCGCGGCCAACTGGGCGCCGGGACAACTGGGCGCCGGGACAACTGGGCGCCGAGACAACTGGGCGCCAAAAGTAACCCCACTTTTTTCCTTTTTTAAAAAGTGATGAGTAAAAACAAAAAACACACTCAATTTTTTTTCTTTTTAAAAAAATCACTTTTTTGCACTTTTTTTTTAAAAAAAATCGCTTTTTTAATGCATTGCAATATTATGATCAACACCACGTAAAAACGAAATATTGTCTCTATTTTTATAGTCCCTAACTAGTCTTAAAATTCTAGCACAGACTTCTCGATACTTTATTTTTTTCGGCGTAGGCTCATGTCCAGCTACAAGATGTTCATAGTAGATATCTCTTGCAGCTTGCACTTTACGTAGAGCATCAATAAATTTCCATATTGTGGGATGTTGCATGCCCAGCTCAGTTCCTAGCCTGCGATGTGCAGCTTCATCATGATTGTTAGTACGATTGTGACACGATTTTTTGTTCCATTTCGTCCAAACCACTCTGGTTGACGAAACCTAATGAAGTGAAGAAGCAAAAAGTAATGGTAATGGGTCGAGTGGGCGAATTCTAAGAATACGCAAGTAAAAGCTCGTAACACCTGCACCGCATATCTATGAACTGGATAAGAGAAAAGTAATAATAATGGGGGGGTGGGGGATATTTCTAAGAATAAACAAACCAAATCTCGTCGCACCTGCACCAGAAATAAGTCATAGCTTGAAGGTATTATAATATCGGCGATATTATTTTAATTTTACATAGGGATGCACATAAATGCTACTTATTATTCCTCTTTGGTGGTTTATTTTGCGCACAATTCTTATTTTTCATTTTTTGGTGAGTTTTTTTTAGAAATTTTACTATATCAAATAGACTAATTTATAATATAAATTAATTAAGTTTCCTCTACTAAGATTATTTTTTTAAATACTCCAAGAAAAATATATGATGTTGCGCTGAAAAATATGATTAATTAAAAAAAGTTCATTTTTAGTTTTTATCCATCACTTTTTAATTTTAATTGCAAAAATATGAAAAAATGGTGCATTTTTTATTCTAAAAAATTGCATAAGTTAATAAAAAAATAAAAAAATAAGTTTTATTTTAGCGCCCAGTTGTCCTGGCGCCCAGTTGTCCAGGCGCCCAGTTGGCCGCGCCTGGTTGGCGGCGCCCAGATGGCGGCGCCCAGTTGTCCTAGACCGCACGGGGCCGGCTGCTAAGAGAAATGAACATTCACTAAAGTGTAAAGAATATGATACATTCCAAATGAAAGTAATTTGTGAACTATTACCCTTAGCTCACCCAGCTGACATTCGAACCTGGTCCTCCCCGTAAACTGCGAGCAATGGTAAAGTCATAGACCACTTTACTACCTCCACATGTGGCTAGAATACTAATATTGAATTAAGTAAGTCTTGGCAATATTGGGATACACAACCAAATTGTGTATAAACTGATCAGTCAAAATTAAATTAAAAAGCTATCATACAGGGCTTGTTTTTATTCTAAATACAAAATTAACTTAGAATATTGACAAGGATTTTTGGAAAGGGGAAAAGGAGAAAACTTTGGATCCTTAAGTCCTCCTGTACAAACGTCACTACCTGAAACAACGCTCTTTTTGTATAGTTGAGGAGGGATAATTGTGCTCTATCCGCAGATGTTGGTACTATCATCGCTAGTGAAAGCGGCCTCTCGGTCGGTATGGCTCGCTTATGGGCTTACACCATGGAGATAATATATGCACTAATATTATAATTTTAAGTAAAATGAACATGTTTTCATTATTTAAAATTAACAATATTTTTTTTTAATTGGAGGCTATATTTTTCAAATTTGAATTTAAAATAAAATGTAAGCTTTTCTGTACCGTAAGGAGTTACTTCAATTTAACGTAGGAAAATTAAGTAATATAATTATTTATATATTTGTTTTTAAATTAGTACGCTGACTATCAATATGACCTATTAATTATGACTTAATCTAAAGGATAAGGATTAAAAGTATAAATTACACTCGCATTTTCGTGGTAAGGCGATGGAAAAAATATTGCAACTGCACCCAGCCGAGTTTTAAAATTCATAATCTAGTACGAGTCTGACAAAATATACTATTTGACATCTCAAAATATTATAATTTAGTAAAATCAAGTAAAATTTATTTATTATAATTTTTTATAAACCCAAACTATCACATACCTATAAGATAAGTTTAATTAAAATGAGAAGAACACATCAATATAACTTCATACGTAACGAAGCAATATATTAATATAGTTCGTTTCCAGATACCCGGTAAACTAATTAGTATCGATTCTACCAAAATAATGGAACCCGTTCAGAATTTTTCATTTGTACTGGAATACGGGAAGGTCTTTCTCCACCGTTACACCCCTAATTATTAATTTAAAAAATGTAGATACGAGGGAAGATAAATATTCAGCGAGCGTTCAAAATCGTAAGCGCGCGCACTCCATCACTGATTACACTGTAGAATAAAACTAACAGGAAAAGCGTGATGCTGCAACTGGGAAATTAATTGACTTTTATATTAGCCATGCAACATGATTAATGCGTCTGTGTTCGTGAGAGTGTCCATGCGCTTTCGTACCCAAATCTAGTCCGTGTACACTCGTTTCCCTACACAAAATATGGACTCTTTCGTGTTTTAGAAATGTTTTTCAACGTTTAATAATGTCATAGAATATGAACGCTCAATGATACATTTTAACTTTTCTCTTTTCTTGCCTTTATGCACTTACATGCTTCTCAAATAGTCTGTTTATAAATCATGCGTTGTCATGGATTGCATTAGGTCTATATTTGGGTAACAGAGAGTACACCTCAGTATAAAGCTATAAGGGCATAGGGTTCAAATATATTTTCGACATTTTGAAGAGCAAGGATATATGTGAGGAAATCAGGACTAAGAAATATTCAAATAACTTCATTTCCAATTGTAAAACAAAGTTTAAAATGGTATCCATCATATTAAGGAACTAATTTATTTGTTATATCACTTGTAGGACTAAAGGTGGGGGAGGCTAGCTTGATTAATTATTATTATCCATAAAGCCAAGTTGTGATAACAAAGCATAATCACAATAATAATTTTAATAAAAGTTATTTTTTTAAATATTTCTGCAATTGAATGTTGAGGAGTTTCCTTGAATATATATATTGATTATCCTTTCTTATTAAAATAAAGTTTGGAATTTTATTTTCTCAGCATGTATTACTACTCATTCGGGCTACATGCTTATGTACTAATTACACAAGTGGTTTTAGGGATAAGGAAGTTAATATTGATAGAAAGCGTACCCGGATTTTCGTGGCGAGAGAGAGAGTAGAGTACCATTTTGAACAAAAAACCACCCTCAATACACACGACCTATATTCGAACCTTAATATCCATTTCATCGGCAGTTTAGTCTACTGCAAGTGTAGTGCCTTAGACCATGCGGCCACCAAAGCGTGTATGAGGATGGTTGAATTTAAAGGAAGTGTACTGCATTTTCGTGGAGTGAGAGTGGAAAATCACTCAGTACACCCGACAGGGGCTCAAACCCCGATATCCCTGTCATTGGCAGTCTAATCTATTGTGAGAGTGACGTCATAGACCAAGCAGCCACCGAACCAGGCGACAGAGAATTGATTCAAAAACATGTGCGTGAGTGATGAGAAAATGAAGAGCCATGCCAGTGCTGGGAACAGTTATGCAGGGTAGATCTACCTACTGTAGCCTATCTATATGAGGGCGGAAAGTTGGATGGTGAAAAGGCTACGAAGGAGGTAAGGAGGGGGGGGGGGAGGCTTGTATTTGCAAAGAATTTGCTGGATTTGCCGATTCATGGTTTAAAGAGAGGCTTGGCTGGGGCATAACGTGTTTGCTTCTCTACAATTAAGGTGTTCTTTTCTAATATATTTAAACCTGTATCCTCTTTCTCAGTCTTTTTATTCCTCGTCACGTGTTTTTCTTATTATTTAATTAATACTATCTTGTTTCCTAGTCTCTTACTTCTCTCCATTTCTCAATTCTCTTTTATTATTGTTACCAGGGTCGTACCTAGAATTTTTTTTAAAGAAGGGTGAAGGGATTTTCCCTCGGTAGCTCGTGTGGAAATCCCTCAACAAGAGATGGAAAGGGCTATTTTTAACATTAATACTGTAGGTGCTATGAATTTTAAAATACTCCAATAAGCTGCTAGCCTAGTCATTGTAGTGGAATACAAATACAAAAATACATTAGTAATAATACTGTAAGGCAGTGGTCGGTAACCTACGATCCGCGGGATGGATACAGCCTATTGACTGGCCTTATCCGGTCAAATATTTAGAGAAAAACAATAACTGTATTAATAAAAATATACTAATAACTATTTACTATAAAATAATTATAAAACTGTTTTTTAGCGATATTTTGATCAAATTGTTCCAACAATTTAAAAAAAAATGTGGCCAGCAAAATTAAAAAGGTTGCCGACCGCTACTTCAAGGGGAATAGGGGTGAACCTCAGTAATGCCCTCACCCAGGGAAGGGAGAGTTGAAGATTCACATTATATCTAGCCACAGCTGATAAGAGCATTCGGGTTAGAATTCCAGCCTTGAATTTTAGGTTGTGATGTCCTCAACACATTTTCATGCTAATATGTATCATTTCACCTAGACTTTACTTCTTAAACCCTAACATATAATTAATTGTTTTTATTTATAGTTCTAAAAGTACAACTATACTGTAAGAAAAAATTAGTTCTACACCCCAATTCAATAAATGATTAGTTGAAAAATAAATGTGATTATTTATTTTGATTCTATATTTGTTTTGTATTGGTTACATAATTATTTAAATAATTAAGTAAAGTGTTATATTTCTGTCGATAATATTTAAATCCTTATTAATTGTTGACAAAATCGTTTGAAAGTCGTTTAAAAATAGCGATAATTTCATTAATAACTTGTAGAGAGATGTTTTAGGGCTGTTTTTGTGAGTTTTTTTGTTGTCAAGATTTGGTAGAATCTCGTTGTGGATCTTCTTTGGGATCCGACTTGATGATAACGGTCAGTTTTTTATTTAATTTAAATGTGAACGTAGTTATGTGGAGTAAATTTGTTTTTATTGATTATATGAATATCTTGCCCAGAATTATTATGTTTATAAAAACTGCAAAAACACTAGCCTTTTCTCACCTCCCCTTGCATCCCAACCTAAACTTGATATCTTAGCGCGGACCGTTCCTACTTGAAGGTTGCGGACCGAAAGAAAATTATAGATCAAAATGTTGCGGACCATTCCACAGTAAGGTTGGAAGTCGAATGAAGAAAGGAGCCTTCTTTTCGGGTATATGTTTCTAAAATAATCATTCCAGTGGATTCGTTTCTTTATATTATGCCATGTATGCATCATGCTTTGGTCATGTTCTAAAAGGGAGGGAGAGAGAGATAGATAGATAGATAGATAGATAGATAGATAGATAGATAGATAGATAGATAGAGATAGAGATAGAGAGAGGAATTGTTCTTGAAATTGTTATGTTTCACAAATATTTGCAATAGGGGTCGTGGACTGTGAACAAAATACCATAGTTGTAAACAACATAAAATAATAAATAAATGATCACCCAGCTTTGTGAGAAGATTTCCTAGCACATGTGGATGAATTTAGTTTTATATTCTAAGACTGTTAATTAATTTGAAATATACTTAAGGTGGGAATTTTTATTAGAATTATCACAAAATGATAAATCCATTTCATTATAAGCTATATTGAACTGAAACATTGAAAAATGTCTGTACATTTTGATTGAAAACAATTTAAGCTGTTACTGTATATCAAAACTAGTATACATAGGGCTTTGATTAATAAATAGTGTACTGTGGACATAGAAATTTCCACTAATTCAATATAATAAGCTAGAGAAATGGTTCCCAAACTTTCTTGACTCGTGAATCATTTTCGCAAACATCTGAATTGCACGAACTCTATGGTAAGTATTCATAGCTATCCACATAATTTTATAACTAATTTTTATGAAATTTAGTTATTAATTGTAATAAAATGTGTAAAACATTTAAATTAACCTGCTAGAGCTGTTTAGGTACCTTGGTACACCTTATTAAATACAAAGAAATAATATTGAAGCTACTAAAGTACAAGTTCAAATAATTACACATTATTCATTTGTTAATTATATATTCATACAAACAAATAAAACAAATTAAATAAGCAAAGTATTGTATTAACATTTTCTTATCTTTAAAATCACATTTCACATGTCTATTAATGTGCTACTGGAAATTTACGCTGTGAAATGAAATACCTTCCTTTAATCACAAAATTCCATGCCGATTTAGGTTTCAAAATTGCTTAAGAGTTTTAACATTTACTCACCTCTTTACGTGACTTAGTAAGAAGAATGCGTTTGCTTTGTATGGCACAAAGCTTTAAAGTCAGGAGTCACTGACGATAAATAAAGTCTCTAGTCATTTTCAGCACTGAACCTGTTTCTGTATTTATTATAAATAGGCATATGAAGAAAAAGTTCTTCGCTCAAATACGTAGAAGAAATTGGTATCAAAGTTGTAATAGCTTTATTCACGAACACTGAAAACTCCTTTAAACTTAACCAGAAACCAATTAATGACAAAGATTTATAACTTTACTTTAATTCAAAATTAGTGGACATTTCAAGGAGCTTCTTCACTTACGCTTAATATGGAGGATTAAAAAACTGCTGTCTCTTCCAGGAGATTGCAAATACAAAAGTTATTATTGGACATAGCTGGGAAATATTCTCTGAAGGTTTTCCCAAGGCTCTTTAACCCTTTGTTGCCCAGCTATAAGGTAAAATGTATAGTCCTTTGTTGACCAATGGTACTTTTAGGTACCACCTTCTTTTAGACCATATAATAAATTACTTGGCAATTATGTCAACACAAGGGCCCGTTGGTACTTCTAAGTACCTTCTTCCTTCACAAAAATTTCATTTTTATCACATTGAACATGCTCTGTAGAAACAGAAAGTTGTTTTATTATTGATAGTGTCATGCTATGACTTCATGTATTGGTTTATCTTTTCGTAAATTTATTTATGAGTGCTATGGCTAGAAATTTAAATATTATATATAAGCATTGTGTTTAGTTATATATTAGGATATTCCAGTGATATTTTTAGAAGTATAGCAGTGAACATATTTGATTTATTTGGTTATAAATGTAGTGGACTGAGAAGTACCAATGGGCTACTAGAAGTGTTTAGGATATATTTTGAATTGGACTTATAAGTACCGTTGGGCTACTAATAATTAACGTAAAACAAAAACAAGTAAGTCCCCCTTTTCAATATTAGTTATATTGTTATAAAATATATGCAATTGAAAACAATTGTAAAACACTTTTTCATGCTAGGTTTACTCTATAGGCCTAATATAGGTTATGGCAGACAAGAAATTGAACACGTGTAAGCCTATTGTTTCTGACAAACAAATTCTAGATATTTTGTGGGACGAGCTTCCAGAGGACAATAATCCTGACACTGATATTGAATCTGATGATGATTTGGATAGTGAACAAAATGATGATGTTGAGGATATTCCTAGAGATATTTCTACTGGAAACACATTTGATGACATTTTCCTGACTGAATTGTCAAAACAGCATGAAAGTACAGATACTATTCTCAGCCATCAACGAGTTCACAGACAAATAATCATCTGCATAGATCAGTTGATGTTGACATAATCAATACTATTCCCCTTCCAGAGCCAATTAATACTAATACATATAAAAAGTATTTCAGAATTTTATTTATATTCAAGTAATTATATTATTCTTTATTCCATGTAGGTTAGTATATGTTTGTAACTTAGAGTCTGTATAGCCCAACGGTACTTGCAAGTACCATAGCCTGAAATAATTGAAATATACAAATTTTGCTAAAAAGGAAAATATATGTGTATTGTATGAGTCTAGTAGACCACAAAATCATATAGTTAGCTTTAAAAAATTGTACCATAACTTTGGTGGGCAATAACATGTAAGAAAGTTAATGGTACTTAAAAGTACCTTCTGTCAACAAAGGGTTAAGTGTTATATACCAATGTTCTTAACATTTTCGTCAAAAAAAAAGCTGATTTAATACCATGAAGTATTGAAGGGTATCAAAGCACTCGGTTGTATTTTTAATTAAAAACGTTTCCCAAAAGTTATTTTTTTAAAGAAGGATTCGATATGGTCTAAAAACGTTAATATTTCATTTCCCAAGATATAGGATTAAACTGTTCATTTTTCAGAAATTTTCTGCCAAATAACTCAAAACCTGGTACTACATTTAATCTTGCACGCACTTTGATTTGTGAAAGGGATGGTAGGTAAGGAAAACAAAAACTTTGTGTTTAAGTTCAAACAATCTTGTAAGAGTTCTACCTCGAAATAATCACCTGACTTCAGTGTGAAACAATAAAAAGTTGTAAACGCTTCTCATTTCCTCACAAAATGCTGCAAAAATTCATTATTATAGAAATATTTTGGCGAACCCCTTGAAAGATTTACCGAACCACAGTTTGGTAACCGCTTAACAATGGGATCCGAGAATAAAACCAGGTCATCCTCATATTATCACTTTGAACCATTAAAAAACAAACCAAAAGTCCGCCTAAAATTTAATTATTGATGAAACAAGTTCCAATTTCTATGTGTCAAAGCGATGAAATACGCAAACTGATTGTAATTTCATTCAAAATAAGGGATGATTTCCAACTACAATTTTTACTGATGCATAGCTAGGATTTAAAATATGTTCCCAATGTTGTGCTTAAAATATAAATTATTTGTTTCTTTATACTTATTTATTTATGGCACTAGGAACTCGTAATCACATTGCCGTACTTACAAAAGTATGCCACCTATCCTTACATTGAGCTAGCTCTATCCAGGCTACTTCATTAAACCCTAGACCTACCTTGAGCTAGTTCTATCCACCCTCTCACTACACCGTATCCCTATATTGTGCTAGTTCTATCCAGCCTACCTCATTACACCCTACCTTTAGCTAGTTCTATACAGTAAACCTCAATACACCCTATCCCTATCTTGTGCTAGTTATATTCAGTCCCCCCAATTACATTCTATCCCTATCTTGTGCTAGTTCTATTCAGTCCACCTTATTACATTCTATCCCTATCTTGTACGAGTTCTACCCAGTCCACCTCATTAAATCCTATCCCTATCTTGTGCTAGTTTTGTTCAGTCTACCTCATCACAACATATCCTTATCTTGAGCTAGTTATATCCAGTCCATCTCATGACATCCTATCCATATCTCGACCTAGTTCTATCCAGTACACCTCATTTCACTATCCCTTTATTGAGCTAGTTATATTTAGTTCACCTCTTTACATCCCATCTATATCAGGTCCATTCTAATATAATACTATTTGCGTCTAAATCTTCCCTATGGTCTCTTTCCATTGGGTTTGCCAATCATTTCCCTGAACACGGTTTTAGAGTTTTCCATCCACGCTTTATATCCTAATCAGGTAATCTGCGAGATTTGATAATTGGTTTCCTTATAATCATAATAAATAATATACTTGTCAATGGACTACCGTTTTGGTATAGTGGGGTTAAGAAACAAACGTTAACTTTATGATTATGTTATAATCACCCACTTGACCTCTGTGTTCTAGTGATCAGCGTTCCTGGCTACAGATCCAAAGGTCCCGGGCTTGATCCCTAGCGCTTCCAGACTTTTCTATGAGGCAGTGGGTCTGGAACGCGGTCAATTTCATCTTTGTGAGCACGAATGGTGAGCTACTTGAATAAATAAGTAGTAGCTCTAGTCTAAAAAAAGTGAGATTAACAGATTAAGGGTTCTTTGAGCTGACCACATGACACCCTCTATCCGCAAATGTTGGTACTATCTTTTCCAACAGATGTTGGCCACTCAGTTCGCTTGCGGGCTGACGCCATGGATTTTTTTTTGTATAGTTACTTATCCCTTGGCTTATGCAAATCGAAGGTTCAACACCAAGGCAATATGGCTTCCACTTCACTCTGCTCCTTGCCATCTGGATCCAATGTTAAGAGTTTACTACAGTATCCTTTTGATTAATTTTTATTTCATCTGCCCAATGTCATAGTTATTCATAATAATTTTTTAATATAATAGTTTTACAGTGATATTTAATACAATCATTAATAGCTTGGAGAGATACTCGGTATATATTTTTTTTATATCATCGTGTGTTTTGTTTTTTCCCAAAATAATCAAGTCATTTATTTACCTAAATTTGTGTATACTAAACAACGATTTTAGTTTAAATGCACCTAATTTATTTAGTTGGAAAAATATATTTAGTTTTTACGCTCTAATTATAAAAAACAGTAAAAACATAATAGTACTTTCACAGCTAAGTAAAGCAAACGCAGCTAATAAATTTAATAATTCGAGAAATCAAACTTTATTCTAAAATGCAATATTACAATATTTATAGTATATAAAATATATGCTGTGCCCGTCTTTCCATCAAAGGCTCTTTCATCCCACTCCCCAATATCCTATGACCTTGGTATGGATGCTATGGAACACGCAATTTTTTTATGAGAAAATCCAAAATGGTGGACGCGACGTATCCGTATAACTTGGTAGAGTCATAGACATGAATCGCGCTACCTCATGTTATGAAATACCAATCTAAATATATATATATATATATACAAACAACAAGGAACAAATCCGTTGGTTTCTGCATGGTCTAAGGTGCTACTCTTGCAGTAGACTAGACTGCCGATGACGTAGATATCGAGTTTTGAGTCTCGGTTGGGTGTAATGGGATGATTTTCCCCAAATAGTTTTTCACTCTACCTCCACGTAAATGCGGGCACACTTCCTATAAATTCAATCTTCCTCATTTATAACACATCAGTGAAATTAGTATAAATATGTATTACCTGAACCAATAGTAGGAGGCAGTGCTCAAATAAACTAACTAGCAAGAAATAAATTTCGCGTGAGATCCGAAATTACGCTTTTTGGAGACAGGCTTTAACTCCCAGTATTAATGTAGCGCCTATTAATTAATTACACTATTGTTAATTATGCTCAAAATAAGATTCAGTAAAATGTATACTTTTATACACATACATAGAGTTTTAAAAGATAGATTCTATAACCTCGTAACCGTTGTTGTAATGAACTGGGGCACGCCTTTTCTCGTGTCACTTTGAGAGTTTGGGGTGATCATTTATCTCTCCTACCCTCGTCGCTATCTTAATAATCTTGTACCTCTTCTTAACGTTTACTCTCTGCTCTCGTTTCCTTGCCCTGTCTGTTGTTCCCTCTCCTCTGCTCCTGTTACTATCCAGGAGAGAGTAGTACAGGCTCGGGGATGAATTAATAGAGCGAGGGAGGGGGGAGGGGGGGGTTCACCCGTCACAGAGAACAGTTTTACTTTATTGCGTGTTTACGAGCTTCATAATTACATACACGAGCTTTAGCGAGGTTTTGTCCGGACGTGCATGAAATAGACGCTAAGGCTTTATTATATTTTTATTTAATTTATAGAAACAAAGTACTTAATTGTACAGAAACTTTAGGGGGAAGTTAACTGGTATTTAAATATTTACACCTCGTGGATACAAGGAGGTGTATTTCTGAGAGAATTTAAAAGTTTCAACTAAACTACTCAATCATTTTTCGTAAAAATATAATTTAATGTACTATTTATGTTAGTTTGAAAAAATAACAATGTTTAATAGTTTGATCGAGAATATTAAATATGTCACACGAATATTGTTAGGATGGTTGAGAAGATGTTTGAAAATGAAAATAATACTAAAATAAAAAATATTTTTTAATATGCGGACATTATGAGTTAGTGAGAGTGTATTAATGAACTATTTCAAACTAATCCATTCAAATATATTAAACAATGATATTAGACAATTTAATTTTTGGATATAAGGCGTTTAAGGTATATCAACATATCTATTTTACTTTTTTATCCATAGAGAAAGTGTAGTTATTGTGAAAATTTTGTTCAACGCTATTATGAAGAATATTCACGCTTTATGTGACATCGAACCCAAAAAAGTGGTAATTACAAATCCTGTTTGTTCCCATATGTTTGTCTCTGACAACAGATTTGAAGTTGTTTTGATGGATTTTATACACACTTGAACTTTAGATGTTTTATTTTGCCCTTAAATTAAAGGTAGTTTAATAATTAATGATTATTTTAAGTTAAGTTTTTTTATAAAGTTAATCCAAACATTTTAATTAAAACGTATATTTATGACGTATATTTAGCGAGTACTTGAGCTCCCAAATAACATTATTTAGTTGGTTTTGGTTAAAATTCGTTTGAGTAGTTTACTGATGAGTGATCTTTGAAAATTTTATTAAGTTTAAGATGGCTTAAACGCTTTTTCTTAAAATTTATATATGGGGTTCAATCCTCGGTCCCGGCACAGATTTATATGATTACCAAACCCTTCCTTCACCTCTGACAAGACATCTTGTGAATGTGGGAAAAAGCCAGGCCTCCACCGTGGTTCGGATTCCACGTTAAACTGTAGGTCCTCCATTTCATATCACAATCACCCTACCACTACACGTTAGCGTAAGTGCGTATAACCCTAATGGGTAGTAAGACGCGGTGCTAATAATAATAATATATATGGGGAATTTTTCACATTAGAAACTAAACCGAACCCTTGTTTTTCGGGAATACATTGTTCCAAGGTTAATTTACTGTGTCTTTATTGATCCGGTTTTAAATTTGTATATCTAAGCTGCTTACAATATAATTACTTTTATATATTAGTTTAGTATAGACAAATCTTTTATATTAGTTTACCAATGACTTATTTTTGAAAAAGATTTTGTTCAAAATAGGTATCTAGGGTCTATATAATACGACGAATAAGAGTATGTGCTTATTTTTCTCAAATATATTAATCTAAAGACAAATTACTTTAGAAAATTTGAAATTTTCTCGAAAATAGCGATGCATATTTAGTTCAAAATGGATATCTGTAAATTATTTTTAATCATAAATAAGAATACTATTTTACTTTTATAACTAAACAATAATTTTTGATTAGTTTATAAGTAAATGATTTAAAAAAAAATGAGATTTGTTAAAAATATTTGAATTATTTTGTTTAAAATGTATAAATTAAGGGCATTTATTGCAGTTACCAGAATTATGTGTTTGTTTTTCTAAAGAAAGTTTACTTAAAATTAGTTTACTACCCGCCTCAGTGGCGTAGTTGGCTAACGCTCTAGTCGTGTTAAGCTCGACTGCTGAGGACGGGGAGATCGAGGTTCAAATCTCGGTCTGGTGAACTGGGGGTGGTTTTTCCTAAATGGCTTTCCACTCTCCCTCCACGCAAATGCGGGTTCCCTTCCTCTAATTAAACCTTCCCAATTCCCAATCCATTAGCGTAATTAGTACTTAAAGCGTATAACCCGAACGGGTAGTAAGACGTGGTGCTAAATAATAATAATAATAATAATCAAATTAGTTTACTGAAAAAAAAAATTGATCCTTTTGTTCCAAGCACTAAATAAGAAAGTTTGAGCGATAGCGTCATACCATTTATTTATTTTCATATTTAAAATTAAGTGAAGTGTACAATTTTTATCACTGCATCTTAATACCTGTTCAGATTGAACGAATTATAATTACTCTAATGGGGTAAGGAGGGTAGGGATGAGGAAGGGAGTGTGCTCGAGTTCCTCCACGAGACTTTACTTAATTCCTTATTCGAAAAATATAAAAGATCCCTTAATTCCATGGACGATTTCTTCCAGGAGGGGTGGGGGGGGGGGTCAAGTTCCTCCACTGGGGCCGAGTACCTCCATTGTGGGCCAAGTTCCTCAACTGAGGGTCGGGTCATTCCACTTAGGGATCAAGTTCTTTCACTAGGGGTATAGTTCCTCCACTGGGGGTTAATTTCCTCCAATGGGGGTCTAGTTCTTCAACTGAGGGGTCGAGTTTGTCCAATGGGGGTCAATTTCCTCCAATGGGGTATAGTTCCTTCACTGGGGGTCAATTTCCTCCACTAGGGGCCAAGTTCCTCTATTGGGGCCAAGTTCCTCAACAGAGGGTCGGGTCACTCCACTGGGGGATCAAGATCTTTCACTAGGGGTCTAGTTCCTCCACTGGGGGTCAATTTCCTCCAATGGGGGTCTAGTTCTTCAACTGAGGGGTCGAGTTTCTCCAATGGGGGTCAATTTCCTCCAATGAAGATCTAGTTTCTCCACAGGGTTTTGAGTTTCTCCAAAAAGGTCAATTTCCTCCAATGGGGGTCTATTTCATTCACTGGGGGGGTCGAGTTTCTCCAATGGGGGTCAATTTCCTTCAATGGGGTATAGTACCTTCACAGGGGGCCAATTTTCTCCAATGGGGTTCTAGTTCCTCCACTTGGGGTCAATTTCCTCCAATAGGGTCGAGTTCCTCCACAAACACTCAAGGAAGGGATTATAAGTAATCCAAGTACAATAGCCCAGTACACACCTAACTGGCAGCCTTCCATAATTAACACACATAATTGTGTTGTGTGGTACCTACCGGACAATGTATGGCTAATGGAACTTATATGTTTGGAGAAACTCAACACTTCCAGAGAAGGAATCATTTTACAGCTAATCTACCCGCATTTGCGTGGAAGGTGGGGAGAAACCTTTTAGGGAAAACCACATGACCGAGATTCTAACCCATATCTCCCCGCCATCAGCATGCCAGTCCAACATGAGAGTGAAGCCTTAAACCGTTAAGCCACTAAAGTGGGTCGTGTCAATATTAATAGTCATTTAAACTAAGAACAGAAGTTTTGATATTTAAGGCAAAAGAAAAATTATATCCTAGTTTTGGAGAAATATAGAGTTTTTGTAAAATAAAACAAATGGCTAATGCTAGCCACAAACTATATGTGTTTGTAATGCTTGTGTTCTGGCCTTAAGTGACAGTGAGGATATAATTTTAAGAACACATCTTCAGGAACTTACTTTTTTTTACCCGCTTCGGTGGCTAGGTAGTCTAACCCGCTACTTTCGTAGTAGACTAGACTTCCAATGACCGGGAGATTGAGGTTCGAATCTTGGTCAGGTCTACTGAGCATGTTTAAAAAAAAAGTTTTCCACTCTATATCCACGCAAATGTGGGTACACTTCCTTTAGTACCGTATAACCTGAACGGGTAGTCAGAAGTGGTGCTAAAAATTAACTTCCTTTTTGTGTGTGTTTGCATCAAGTCTACTAGCCGTTCGGGATAACCTCATATTTCCAATATTGAGATCAGGGTTAGAAAGGTACACTTTAAAATACATATGTTCACATTTCTGTGGACGGAGTGTGAGAAGCCATTAGTGGAGAATATTATACACAGCGTCTCACTACCCGTTCAGGTTATACGCTTAAATACTAATTACACTGATGGGTTAGGGACTGGGAAGGTTTGATTTAGAGTAAATGCACCCGCATTTACGTGGTGGGAGAGTAGAAAACCATTTAGGAAAATACACCCTCAGTGTACCCAACTGGGATCGAACCCAGATCCCCCCATCCTTTACAATCTAGTCCAACACGAGACCACAGAAGCGGGTAACTTTAACCTTTGTTTGTCTATCTTCAATAATGAATTGTACGTAGTATGAAAAACTAACATGACCTATATATATATATATATTTCATTTTACCGTTGTATATATGACTATAGCTAAATAAATAATTCCTTTTCTTTGCTTCTTTTTTGACTATATAAATGACACATACACTACTCTAAAATATGAGTTGTATTTGAGTGCAAGTTTCGTTAGTATTATGTAATAATAGTAGCTGTTAAATTATATTGTGCAGACTAAAAATAAAAAGGATTTATTTTACGAGCAGTAAATTTACGTCGTGCGTGTAACATAGATACAGTTTTACGGCTACCATACACAATTACTTTTTGCTCGTGCATTGAATTTGACATTTATTTTGAGTGCCAATTATACATACAATAAACAAGATGAAACCACACATTAATGTATTAGTATGCTTTCATGTCTGTAAATAAAAAAAGGCATAAACAAATAAATAACGAATTAAAATGGGAAAATAGATCCAGATATGATTATGTACACCTGGGTGTGGAATTTAATTCATAGCTTAGGATGGTTCGAGCTAAGAATATAATAGGCCTATTAAAATAATAGTATTTCGATTTCTTAAATTATATTCTTAATTGTGTATGCTATATTGTTCTATAACGCAACTAATGTCTGAAGTTAAATATACATTTTAAAATATAATAAAGTGACGAGCAAAAGAGACATAAAAGGTTTTATTAGGTAGTGAATATTACTTATCTCTGAACTACTAGACTAAGATAAACCAAACTTAAACTAATTTTTACAGTCTAAGAAAAGAGCTTCAAATAATGGGTTCTCCAGCTATCTATTTTTTTACATACAAGAAAGTGTAAGCTATAGCTTTACTGACAAAACTAAGATAGAGATTTTAACAACAATTTCTTTTAATAGAACAAGATAGAGATTTTAACAACAATTTCTTTTAATAGAACAAGATAGAGATTTTAACAACAATTTCTTTTAATAGAACCCAATTAAAAAAAAAAGTTGTTGGTATGACGTCTGTTCGTATACTATTGTAGAGTATAGAAAGATTTAATAGATTTATTTCAGATTCAGTATTAAAAATATGTTTTTTTAATCTTTTATGGTGAATATAAATGCAGAAACATAAAAATAATGGTGCTTTAATTCACGTAATAAAAAAATGACTTGCTTCAAAAAGTTTCAATAAACTTAATACGCATTTGGAAACATTATTGTCCAACTGTTGCCCAACTGTCACCCAACTGTTTCCCAATTGTTTCCCAATTGTTTCCCAAATGTTGCCCAACTGTTTCCTAGCTGTTGGCCAACATGAGAAACAGATTGCTGGAATATATTAAAGAAACATTGTTTCGTGTCCAGACTACAATGATGAAACATTTGTTTCCCGTCAAGAGTTCAGTTGAATGAAAGATGTCTGTTGAGGATGCTGCTATAGCTTGTGCTTTGTATGTAGCTATGAGCTGTTAAAGAAGACAGAGAAGAAGAACACGGGGGTGGGTTCAGGGATGTGGTATCGAAATAAAGGTATCGATACTGTACTCATTAAAAGTATCAGAAGAAAAATATCGATACCGTACAAGTATTGAAAGAAAAGTATCCGTTTAGAAATTTTAATCTGAAAAAAGTTTTTTTTATCTATTATTAATAGTTTCAACTCTTACAACATTTATTGCATTTCCATATTCAGTTTAAACACTGAAAAAAATGGTTTTTAATTTATTAAAACAAATTTTACAACATGTTTTATCGCTTTACAGCTTATTTTAAAAAACTTCCATAATTCACTTCTGGGAGGTGCAATTTATTAACTACACTCTTTTTTTATATACTCTATCAAGATAGATTATTAACTATTGACAAACAATAAAATAATTATTATTATTATTCAAGGAACGCCAAATAAACAATAACAAAAGGATCTACTTAAAAATTAAAAGATAATAAGTGATATGAAATATAAAGAAAAAGTTAAGACAGCAAAAATTTAATTAGCAAAAAATAAAATAATAGACGCCCTTTTATGGTTCGTCTGCTTGGGACACCTTTGAGGTGACTGAGTTCATTGAGCTCAACAAAAGATTATTTTGTTTAGTTTTTTATGGGCGTGTTCATTGATAAAGTAAGAGGTAGGAGACTCATCACCAATCGCAGTGTAATTTGTTCTTACTGTTCCTCCACAACCCACCTTAGTAAATATTTAATCCCAGCATGAGTGAAATTAACAAAAAAAAATTTGTTTCTTTTGATACCGAACCGATACTGAAGTGTGAGTACTAATATCAGTAATAGTATCGAGTAAAAATACTAGTATCGAATGGGAAAATATTGATATTAGTAAAGAATCGATACTTTTTCCACATCCCTAGGTGGTTCTGTAAAGTGCTTCAAAAGGGTTCGTACTATGCAAATAAGATTCTTACAGAACTGAAGCACGAAGACGACAGAGGTTTTAGAAACTTCACTCGCATGTCTCCTACATATTTTGAAATTATTTTACAAATTGTTGGTTCCAGGATAGTGAAAAGAGACAAACGATTTAGATCAGCAATCTCACCTACTAGCCCACGCTGCTTGTCGTCGTAAATTTTGGCCAACATTGTTTCTTGTAACCTATTTTAAATGGATCACAGGACACATTTTCACCGCTGGGAAACACAGAGGCAACTGCTATCCAACAGTTGGGAAACAGTTGATGAACAGTTGGCCAATTATTTCTAAACCAAGGGCAACATATTGGCAAATAATATTTCCGGGGAAATGTTTCGTAGTGCGTACTAGCCTTTAAAATTTAAATTGTACTAATTAAAACATGGTAAATAAAATCAAACGACTTTAAAAAAACAAGATGGCAAATTGATTATTTTTTAATTCTTAGAGAGTACGATGCTTTAGTTCATAAACAATATTGATGGTTCTAATTAGTTTTATAATTTTAAAATTATAGCTATCGTAACTCTTTTACACGTTAATACAAAGGTACTTTACCGAAAATGACAAACATTAAAAGTATTATTTCCTGAAATGACTTGACAACTCTAATCAATTTAAATTTATTTATAGAGAAAATGGTAAAACGCAATAATGCATAAGTTAAATAATATAACAAGATAGTGTTTTGTTTAATTTGTGAAAACGTGCTGGGTCACATTATCATGTAGTGCCTTTTGCAGATTCTATTTGAAACTTATCAACATTTGACGATCTGTTTAAGATGTGTTTGGTTTTGTACTACTTGGATTTATTTGTAGCGCCACGTCTTACTACATGTTGAGGTTATACGCATATGTACTAATTACGCTAATGGGTTAGGGATTATGACGGTTGAATTTAGAGGAAGTGTACCCGTATTTAAGTAGAAGGAGAGTGGAAACAATTTTTGGAAAAAAAAACCTCAGTAATCTCAACTGGGATTCGAGCCTCAATCTCCCTTTCATTGGAAGTCTAGTCTAAGGGTCAGTTTCATAGTCAAATTTAGTACGCCTCAAGTGCGGTGCTACACTAAATACAAGACGACACCTACCTAAACTCGAATGGAATGGGCCGTTCTCACATAGGAAACTGGCCCATTCCATTCTGGTTTAGGTAGGTGTCGTCATGTACTTAGTGTAGCGCCGTACTTGAGGCGTACTAAATTTGACTATGAAACTGGCCCTAACTCTTAACATGAAAATGACGCCCGAAACCATACAGATATTGAAGCAGGCAATAATTAGATTATGTTAATTCCGGACGGTATATTTTCATTTGGTGTATTTATGTGTTGGTTCTTCATTGCATTGATTAAGCATAATTTTTAAACAAATATAGTTTCTAGTAATATAATATTTCATTTTAATAAAACATGAAATGGTTATAAGAGTGAAATTTATATTGTTTAAACTAAGTCTATTAGTATTTTCAGGATCTTTGAGTGAGACTTTTGATATTTCTGAAAAATATGTTACAATTTGGGCGCCTCTCATGACACACGTCACACCGTGCATAAAATGATTTCACATCCTGGAACTACATGGAAGTAAAAGCCAAGGCTTTGCCAAGGAGGGGGCTTTGGGGGTTCAACCCCCCTCCTCCCGTGAAATTTTATGAACAAAATATAAATGGCTTTATTTATGGTTCAAACAATATCAAAATTAAGATACAAGTACAAATTAGGAGGTTGTGTTAACATAAAAAGCACTTCAGAGAGATTCTAGAGGTGTTAAATATTTATAAATTTTCCTAGCCTTCGGCATTTCGGGGGTTATTTTACCATAAGAAAACACTTCACAGAACTTCAAAAAGTGTTTAATATATATAAATGTTCCAATCCTTCGGCATCTAGGTGGTTATTTTACCGTGAAAAAACACTTCAGAGAGCGTCTAGAACTGTTTAACATTTATAATTTTTTCTAGCTTCCAGCATTTTGGGGATGTACATTATTGGCTGGCTACGGTCTTGGCATAAGCGTTATTTTAATGTTAGTGAACACAAGGGTGTACTCTATAAGAATGTTTATTTTTAGATTTTATAGTCAAAACAGTGTTGCCACTATATTCTTACTACTAAACTTTCCGTGTTTTTTAGGTTTTCCAGAAGGAATTACCCATTTTTCCAGGCATCCTTGGTTGAAAAAGATTGTAATAAAATTTCAGTTTTCACTGAACTGACTAGAATGAAGACATTTAATTGTTGTTTAGAATCGGATGGTTTAGGATTGATGTAAAAACACATTATCTGTCGCTTCACAACCATTGTTTAAGAGGTAATGAGACTTATTTGAATCAGTCTGCTTGGTTATTAAACTAACTTTTTCGTCTATCTAGACCTCTACAATTTTAAGCCTTCAGTTAAATGTCACAAATTAATAAATATTCTAGTATATTTACTATATTTTGCCAAATTCTCCGTGTTTTTCGGGTTTTTTTTTGCAGACAACAAAAATTATTTGTGCCTTCGCAGTTCTCTCGGTACATGTTAACTCCGTTAGAAGTACTTTAAAAAATCTACGATGGAAGTTATTTAATAGTGTGCTTAAACACCAAGATTTAAAACACCATAATCCAAAGGGGAAAGATGGGGTAGGTAATTTTTAAAGACATTACACACGTATTAACTTGGAAAGAAGATTGTAAAATCACATTGATGAATCCCACGTGGAGAATCATGATCATTTCACCTTACGGGGATTTAAATATTTACTTCCCCGTCACTAAGATCCACTACTGTGGGTTTGATGTTTATTAATTATTGTTATGTTAATTGAATTAATTTTTTTTAAATAAGGTGTCTCCTGAATTATGTAAGCCACATTTTATGAATTTTATTACCTATACATATCTATAATAAACACTTCTTTTAGATGAGGTAATTGTATTATATTTGGAAGAAGGTACAAGAAAGGTTGAAAAAAATATAGAACCTTCCCTGTACCTTCTTCTAAATACCATACAATTATTATGACCTTACACAAAATGATGCATGACAAAAAAAATAAAAGAGGGAAAGAGAGGAGTAAAAATTACCCACACACATCTTCGATACCAACTGTTGTTGTCCAATCTTACAATATATCGTAATCATTTTATTTATGACTATCACTTGTTCCTTGAAACCCCTTAAAGGGAACAAAATTTTCAAGCATTGATGAGGCAAAATCGGCTATTGATGAGTGGTTTGCAGTGTAATAAGGAAGGTACTTTCTGGACGAGTTGAAATAATTAGAGCAATGTAGTAAGTAATAAGAGAGTTGACTCTGGCTGGAGGAGGAGATATGTCGAATAAATGATAAATGTCAAACCGGTGATTATTTTTTTCTTTATAAAGCCTAAGGTACTTCAACAATAGTGTAAATCAGTGCTTAAGACTAAACTTTGGTTAAGAATTTACTGGTTTTTTTAATGGTGACCTTGTGGTCTAGGGGTAAGGTGTCGGACTTCTGTGCTGGGATCCAGGGTTCAATCCTCAGTCCCGGCACAGATTTATCTGATTACAAAACCCTTCCTTCACCTCTGACAAGACTTGTATTTATAACCACTTGTGAATATGAGGAATACCAGGCCTCCACCGTGGTTCGGATTCAACGTTAAACTGTAGGTCCTCCATTTCATCTCACAGTCACCCTACCATTACACATTAGCGTAAGTGCGTGTATCCCGAACGGGTTGTAGGACGCGGTGCTAATAATAATAATAATAATAATAATAATAATAGTTTACTACTTTTGTTTTTTTATGGCACCACTTCTAACTAAATTTGAGGAATATATGCATATGTATACTTTTTTTAAGCTCCACATTTTACTACCCGTTCGGGTTATTATACTATGTACTAATTACACCGATGGTTTTAGAGATTATGAAGGCTATATTCAGAGGAAGTGTGCACGCATTTGCGTGGAGGGAGAATGGAAAATCATTCTGGATAAAAAAAAAACACCCTCAATACACCGGACCAAGACTCGAAATTCCATCTCCCTGTCATTGGCAGGCGAGTCTACTTCAAGTGTAGAGCGTTAGAGCACGCGGCCACCGAAACGGGTCGCATATGTACTAATTACACTAATCTGTTAGGAGGTAGTAAGATTGAACTCAGAGATGATGTAGCCTAAGTTGCATAAAGAGAGAGAGAGAGTGAGGGAAAGAAAGGGACAGAGAGAGAGGGACATAAAGGGAGAGTGGGAGAGAAAGATGGAGGGAGAGAGAGGGAGGAAGAGAGGGAAAGAGAGGGAGAGAGAGTAGGAGGGAGAGAGGAAAAGAGAGGGAGACAGAGGGAGAGAAAAAACATTCAGGATAATACCACTCCAAGTAAACTCGACCAGGATTTGACCCCCAATCTCACCGTCATCGGAAATCTAGTATATTGAGAGAGTTACGCCTTATACAATGCGGCCACCGAACCGGGTAGAGCTCATGGATAATGTTTCTGTGTGTTAAGCACATATAAAACATATTTTTTAAACAATAGAAAGGTAATTTTGATAATTTTTGAAAATATAGGGTTGGGTGAACAAAGCTAATTCAACATGTGAGAATACAAAAAGGAACAAACAATTATTAACATGGCCAACACTCAAAACACGAATCTAAATAATTAATTCAGACAGGCGTACATTTGTTCTGTTTCCTCCCTTTTAGCAGCGTTTGTTGAGCTATAAACCCACAATGATTAATGAAACCTGGGGACAATTTCGTGCCTCAACGTTTCGTGGAGAGGTAACTGAATACCTGAATACTAAATGGGAATTAATTCATTTCTTAGATGGTGTTATTTTTAATGTACCTTGGCTAGGAGTCCACTTAGATAATTATACATAAAACATTTTCATTTATTTGAGATATTTAATGTGAAACTTCTGAACTGACTGATTATATCATCACACGACTTATAAACTAACTTTAAGATAGAAAAAACACCACATCTATCCTCAGGCAGTTAATTAATTGCTGTGAAAGGGTAAACACACATTTCACCAATGATACTTTTTCGTCCATGCCAGGAATCAAACCCGGGACTCTTAGCTCACTTGGTAATCGCTACCGACTGAGCTAAGGTGTCGGACTAAAAGGTTAAATAAAACAAATTTATTACAAAAGGATTATGTGTATATGAGGTACTTTGTTCAATGCTCCATTGTGTCAAAAAATAATATAATTTATGTATTTGAGTTTTGTACTTGGACCCAGAAAGTAGAATTTTAGGTGCTTGTGTTGAATGTATAGCATTGTAGAAGAATTAAATAGCCAAAGCTATTATTTATGCTTTTATTACAAATTTACTCCATCTATATATCTTATTCTGGAAATAGAAAAATGACACCTGGACACAGGAATCGAACCCGGGACCTTTGATTTTGTACACCAATGCTGTATTACCACTGAGCTATCCAGGAATCATCCCGTTCCCAGGGCCATTCTTCACTCATTTTTCAATTTACAGAATATGATATTTAGATGGGGAATTCCTCAATAAAAAACATAAATAATAGCTTTGGCTATTTGATTCATTAATATGCAACCCCTTACATTTATAATAATTGTACAAGTGACAGCAATAAACCAACTACCGGGTCTAAGGTGGCTGCGTTATCTGATAGCTCGTGATCTTAATAAAATCACACATTTGTAGCCGACGATTTTCGCACGTCCGTCACAGACTCTGCCTTAAAATATGAGTGCAGAATGATCATGGGCACGGGACAATTCCTGAATATCTCAGTGGTCAGAGCATTGGCATACTAAGCTAAAGGTCCCGGGTTCAATTCCTGTGCAGAGGTGTCATTTTTATATATTACAGAATAGTATAGTATTGTGCTGTTCTAAGCTAAATTTAGGGTGCGTTTCAAAAGATGGAATTCATTTTCACGTTTAATTTGATTATAATATAGAGATATTTTCAAAATAATCCCCGAACTGACAATGCATATAATTATAATACAGTTTATAAAATGACGATAAGCTAAGTCTTCCCAGTCTAGGATATTAACTAGGCTGACAATTTTATTATGAACTAAACTTTTATTTATATGAATGGTTTCATTTGATTTGTGGGTTTTTGGAGTTGCAATTTTACCACCCTTAATTTGAATTAATTATGTTAGTGATATTATCAATACTATTCACGATGGTTGTGCTTTATAGATTTTTTCGTCAAACCTATCAATCAAGATCGCAGTTTTTTTTAAATTTTGCTATAAGGAAAATTCTATTGGACTATTGATGTTAAAACATGTTCTCAAACGTGTTCAGTCGACTATTTAAGCTAAAGGTGAATCTAATTTTTGGGTAGACCGTCATGGAAAACACACTAAGTTGTTATTTTTTTTAGCACCGTGTCGTACTAAGCGTTACATTTGTGTTTAAAATCCCAAATACTAACAAAGATAAAATATATATTTCAAAGCAATAAAAATACTATGAGTAAAGAGAAGGCCTTTGTTCTGGAGTCAAAACTCACTTCTAACAATTATTTGCAAGACTGAATCCAATCTTATTTTCATGTATTATACTTTTTACAATGTCTATGCGGAAGATGCGACAACATTTCCGAATTTTATTTTTATTGGATTCATGTTGCTAAAAATGACCATCCTTCAAAGTGACCTACACCAGGAAATATGGAGATCAAAAAGAAGTTTCCTAAAGATGATGACTTACAAATCTATTCCAAACTTAGAAATGATGAATTCTGCAGAGTCATTATATTTGTATGTATACCATCACGATGATGAGAAGCCTATTATTAGCAGGTCAAGGCATTGCTGCTGCATTATTTTAGGTGGGGATGTAAGATACAGTAGAAAAGGCCATTGCTGTTGCAATTTTTATAGCAGAAGAATTATTTGGCCAAAATATATCAAATATATTGCTTCAGTAGAAATATAGAGTTTAAGTTTCTTCACATGCTGGCATAAACATTTCTTGAATATCTGTTAAGGATGTCCTGGAAAGTAATGACAGCTTTTTCTCTTAATTTAAAAAAAATTCTCATCTAATGCTACTGTACTCATGGCATATATTCAACAACGGCTGATATTAGCATGTGAAGAAAATTAAACTAGGTTTGTATTAAAGAAATTGTATTTATTTTGGCCAAAAAATGTTCTACAATAACAATTGCAAACACACTGACGTTTTCTTGCGATCCCTTCATTACCTTAATACCACTTAAACTCTGTTTTATAAATACCAATGAGCAATCCCCCCCCCCTCCCTTACACCATCCAAAATATTGAAAAATTTTGAGCAAAATGGCCCATATCCAAACCTGATAGCACGAGTAAACCTACTATTGTACATTTTCACTGGTGACGGGAGGTTGGCATTCGAAGACCAGCCGGGTTTGTTTAAGGTGAATTTCTACCCGCTATTTATCACTGTGGTTTTCCTATCCTCTCTCAACGTTAATTCTAGTGAATATTCTCTGTAAATCATTTATAATCAACTCTCTATCATATTAAGTCGCTAATAACCTTTGTGTGAAATATACTAGCTTAGGAAATTTAAGAAAATAGCGACATACATATATATATACATATATATATATATATATATATATATATGGCTTTAAACTCTAGTGTTTTATTTTTTCAAGCGAGACGTTATATTCATACATTGTTTTGTTGATATAAAAATTAAAATACAGCTATTACTATACAAAGTCCTGATTTAAAGCCTTGATATTAAAACTGTACCACTAAACTTGAAAAGTTTTCAATTTAAATAACATAATTTCAATATCCACGACTATCGTATTAATTTAAAAGATACATGGATGTTTCACAAAAATTATAATTGAGAATATTTATGTTGAGCAATGAAATGTAAACTGTAAAACTATATATAGCTACGAAAAATACGTTAAAAGCTATATACTGGCCCATATCAACTATACTATTTTATTTTTAGAAAAGCAGAAAATAATATTAACGTGTAATCTTTTAGTGGCCAGTGAATAATAGCATTGGATATATATGAGAATTCTCAAGATCTAGGATAGTAAAGGATAAATAGAAGGCTATTCTTAAATTAAATTGGTGGTTTGACTATTCATAAAGGTAAGAATATTTTAAAAATAATATAAACAGTAAGTATTTTTTAGAGCGTAATTGCAACGTCGAGCACATTCTACACTGTGTTGTAAATTAATGCCTCAATGTATCCAATCGGAAATATAACCCTGACCTACAGAGTTGGAATTTGATCCGCCATTCTCGTAGTAACAATGTAACAAATTATCTATTAACCCCATAACATATAATATTTATTGAAAGGAGTTAATAACAAGTAAGTACAATCAATTTTGATTTAAAATATTATTTCCAGCGTCACGCTTCTCAATCAATGAGAAATTTTGTCACTCCAGACCTCGCTCTCCGTGAACAATGCCACTCTAAATAAAAATACAATATGTCCATTACAGACTCATCCTTAAGCTATGAGTGAAGCTAACCTGAGCATGGGACGAATCCTTGATAGCTCAGTGGTAGAGAATTAGCACACAAAGCCAAGTTTACCCAGATTCGATGTCCTAATCCAGGTGTCTTTTTCAAAAACTCACGAATATGAGAGCTGATGTGGATGTATTCATATTATTATTATTATTATTAGCACCGCGTATTACTACCCGTTCGGGTTATACACACTAACGCTAATGTGTAATGGTAGGGTGATTGTAAGATGAAATGGAGGACCTACAGTTCAACTTAAGGTACGAACCACCCTTGCATTCCACACATCCACAAGTTGTGATTAATACACGTCTCTTCAGAGGTTAAGGAAGGGTTTGGTAATAAGATAAATCTGTGCCGGGTACGGAGGATTGAACCCTGGACCCTCAGCACAAAGATCTGTCACCTTACCCCTAGACCGCCAGGTCACCGTATTCATACTAAAGACAATGTTGATTTCCCAATCTTCGTTAGTCATGTACGATGAACTGTACAAGTATATGCTTTCTTCATATATTATGTTTGTTGATTCATCGCAAGAAATATGAACACGGCATCCGATTATTTCTCGTCATCGGCTACGTACTGAAAGTACACAGACAGGAATAATTTATGTACTTGCGTTGGAGTACATCAGAAGCGCACCATTGTTGGTGGTCTCTGAGGCCACATACGGAAACACCGTTTGTTGACGTCGGACTAACCTAACCAAACCTAGCCTAACACCAAATAATGTAAAGCTATTACCATTTGCCGATTAAATTTTGGCTTATAGTAGTTATTGTAAAGGATTAAAGGGCTGTTCTCTCTAGTAGTCTCAGTAGACCCGATTGGGATTTGAACACCGATCTACTCGTCTTCAGCAGTCCAGTTTAACACGAGAGTGACGCCTTAAACCATTTGACCACTGAATCGGGTAATTTTAGTATTGCAATTGTTGTAAAGGGTAAGAGGCTGTCCCTGTAGTTTTACAACTCATTATAATTATTTTAATGAATAATGGGGTTGTTTATAATACATGTTTGCTATGTTGCCACGTTATACAGTATTGTTTTTTTTCCCTGTACGCCTTTGATGCAAGGTCTAGGTGCGCGCACTTTGGATATTAGGTTTATCTCTGTGCTTTAGATGTTCTCCACTCAATAACATCAGCATTATTATTATAAACTGTTTCCAGAATGTGATTGGCTTACTAAACTGCCTCCATCTGCCACTTACTTTCCACTATCTCGTACACGACACCACCTTAGCTCAAGCACCAGTGGCAAAATGGTCTAAGGCATTAATCTGGGATTGCAAATGTTTTTTTTAGCTTATACGTCTTAAAACTAGGAGAGTTCGACAGATTAGTATGTGGAACAGGGATTAGAAGGGTAATGGGAAGAAATGTACCCAAAGAGGATTGAAGAGGTATGAAAAAAAAACAATTTTTTTTACTAGATTTACCACATGCAAATAAATCAAATAAATGTGAGTTCAATTACCGACTGGGTGCATCTATTTTAAGCTTCCTTCTTCATCCTTATCAATTAGATTATGTGTCAAATGGAAAACAATTACATTTAATCTCCTATTTGAGTGGTTGTCAAGTCTGAAATTTAACAACAAACTGAGATGGTTGGAATAAAAAGGTGTACTGTAGTAAAAGCAAATGTTTTTTACTGTTTGGATAAATAACAATGAAACTCCCAAAGGAGAAAAGCTTTCATTGCACCTGACCGGGGCTTGAACTAAGTTAAATCCTGATCGCCTAGGGCAGTCAGGAGTCCAATACGGTAGCTCAACGCAGCCGGTTTAGTGGTCGTATTGCTTGTTAAAGATGGGGACCTAGGGAACGCGAGAAATAGCCAATATTTTTACAGGTTTATTTTTAGCAAAACTTTTTTTTTTTTGCCAAAATAGGTAGAATATTTAGTGCAAACATAGAGTTTAATTTCTTCACATAGTGATAACAATTGTTAACGATCTTTAATTAGAATAGCAGCATTAGATGAAAACCTTTTTAAATTAAGGAAAAAAGTTATTAAATTCTAGGACACCCTTGAGAGATATTCAATAACTGTTTAAGTAACCGTGTGAAGAAAAACTCTGTTTGTAATGATACGATTTATTTTGATTAAACAATATTTTACTATAAAAAATGCAAAAACACTTTTTCTCACTTACCATACATCCCCACCTTAAAGACGCGTACATAAAAAAGGGGTCATTAGTATCCGGAGCACACATAAAATATCTTCAAAAAATATTCTCAAAATCGGTAGATTATTTTCCTAAGAGATTAACAATTTCTTAACAGACACGCTTTAGAGAAATAAAGTAAGAAAAAAATAAGGACAAAAAAAAAAGGAGCATTATCTAGAAAGATAAAAAAAATGTACAGATGTTATGGGTGGGGATGCTACGTAAACCATAAGCTCACTCACTATTTTACTTAGTTTCGCTCCTTCTGTTAGAACTATCTCAAATTTAACTGTATTGAGAGACCATCTCATTCTATGGATAGCTCGTAGGTATTAGGCCTACATTACGAGCCAGTCGATAATTATATAAGTAGCATAGATTGAACCAGTATATAAGTAATACAGTCTAATCTTAGATAGGGAATACAGCTTGAACCAGTAGAAACTTATATAATTATGTAACACAGCTTGAAACAATATAAACTTGTACATGTAACATAGCTCTAAACATAGATAGCTTATGCAGATTGAACCAGTTAAAACTTAGATGGGTTAACAAACTATGCATTGCATATTGGTGAAATATTTTAAAATCAAATAGACATTTGTGAGATCGAGAATAATGAATCAATTTTACTTTATATCTAAAGAATTTAAAAAACTATAAAATATGTATGAAAAGTTTACACACTGTGCCATTACTCTAAACTTCACTTTAGTCAAGAGAATAATGCAGGAAACCACACTTTTGTGTGATTCTTGGCTAAAGCGTACTCGTGTATCTTATTTACCGACTAATCCGGCTCTTAAGCTACATCTAAGACTCCAACTAGTGACAAAATCATGAAGATTTGTTTTAATCACGTCTTACTACATGTTCAGGCTAAACGCATATGATAATTACTCTAATGTTGTAGGGAGAAGGAGGAAAGTGGAAAGAGAGTGGGAAACCATTTAGAAATTAAAAACACCTTCAGTAGACCCCCCTCTGTAATTTAAACCCCTGTCGCCCCACCCCGTCTTCAGCAGGCCTGTGAGCCCGAGAGTTTAGATAGAGCTTAGATCATTCGGCCAATTAAACGGGTTTCCTGAAGTTCCTATGAGCATGATCAGGTGTAGGCTAGAGAGTAGAGCTGAGAGAGTTTGGGGGAATATGCCACGCTAAACCATTTAACTGAGTAATATAATTACCAATGTAATCCTCGGCAAAGACGAACACTGCAAGTTCTTACTATGACTCATGTGTTGTTCTTTTCTTACAAATAGATGGAATGTATGACACAAGAGAGATTAAGAAAGAGACACAGTGTTCAAAATGTTTCAAATTAATCTTCGTTTACTGTTTTATGATGATTCCAATTAATAATGTGCCGAACTAATGGATATTATCTCACCCAATCACGTGACTTTTCACCTCTCAATAGATTGTCTATGTTTCATTAACTACCCTACTGATTAGTCTCCCTTTGACCTAAATGTCTATGTGAGTGTGTTTCGAGGTCATCGCCTAAAAGCTTAATTTCGTTCAAATGCAGTAATCAAACATATCAAGAAACTGTAATGTTGGGGCTTCACTCGTTTTGTATTACCTCTTTCGCTTTGCTCTCACTGCGCATGCGCTTACCTTCCTTAATGACCGCTCGGGGCTAAGCTGTTGCTGTAAGACGTGATTGGCTGACACCTTTTCTCCCCTTCCTTTTTCCTTCTCAGTATTGAAGTTGATTTAATATTCCACTCGAGCAGAATAAGAGACAGAACTTGTAATAATTTACGACTGATCGGGCCTCTAACTGTACCTTCTCTACTGTAGCAGTTAATCTGAGTAGGACCCGGCTGGAATGGAGTCTGGTGGAGTCAACGCAAGGGGCTACCCGCCTCATCTGTATCACAAACACCACCAGAGTCTATCGCTGGTGCACTAGAAGTACGCCGCCTACTCTACCACTGGGGCTACAATAACGCTTCGCTGTCACAGTCAATTTCTACGTTTGAGTTGGGTTTTGCACGGACTGTTTGCTAGTCGGACTGGCTAATTCCCGTCTACGTACGGTTTGTACTGTTGCTCGCCGAGTTGTCTATCTTTTTATATGTAATTCTAAAAGTATAACGACGAACAATGTGAAGGCTAAGCACCGGCTAAGCTTATTTGGGATTCATAAAGTGCTCGTTTCTTTCTAAGACAATCCCCTGGTAAATTGATGTATATAAGTATTGACCTAATTAGGCTTATATTACAAGAGTTGTCAAAAGAGTCAACTAGGGCATGATAGCTCATTAAGCAGATATAGTTTATTGCCGATATGTACTACTTGTGTTGTTTATTGTGATAAGCGGCTTCTCCGCATGAGTTTGAGCTATGTTAGAATTATGTTATATATACAGCCATCTCTATAGCTATGTGGCTAATTAACGTTAGATTGGTTGCTTAGCAATGTTGTTTGAATAGGTAAGAAGGGAACGTCTTGAGTCACTAGTGGGGAGTGATAGATGTGTTTTTATGACCTAATTAGGTCTCTTGGTCCTGGCTAAGTATCTAGTATTATGTTAATATGGGATCGTGTATTTTACTAATTATTGGCTCTGCCCTCGGGAAGATTTTATATCGTTATCGCAAGTTTATTTGCAGCCGTGTAGACGGCCTCCTAATGTCGTACGCTCGTTGTACTTGGACTAGTTGGATATACCTCGTAGACAAGTTTTGTTTGTGAGTGTGGCCACTATAGCTCTAGGCTGTAGCTATTTTGCCCTAACTGGGGCCAATTATCCCCGTATAAGAGGGACTATGTTAGCGCCTCATCAATCCACAGATTATTATACATTCTCTTTAAGAACGTTGAGCTTACATTTATCAACGCCTATTAATAATAATCCATGGGTATATGGCATTAGCAAGCATCCCACTTTTTGAGAATATTATGTTTATGTCAAGGATATATCAGTAAGCACATGCAGGGATATACATTCGACAACATATTAATTAATTTATTATATTTTATTTACATTTCTGTTCTATCACATTATAAAACATCTTTTTGACACATCCATTGACATAAACAAACTATTCTAAAAAATCAAATAATTTTACCATATAAATTAATCACAATTGCGCAAAAGTTGTCTACACATGATTAAATAAATTATAGGCGTGTTAAAAAGAGAATGAGAAAAATAACTCTTCCTGTTTTAAAACAATGGTTTAAATACGGCACTTGAAATCGGGTGTATCGTTATGTAAAGAGCTGGAATCCATGTAAAATCTCAAACTTTCAGAATGAGATAATATTCTTAAGTTATGAAAACTAGTTGTGTAGGGTTGGCTGCTCTCTAGAATGTATAGATAATAAGTTAGAGGTGCAATCATGAATATATTAAAGGGAGGATTCTCCATTCAAGTACACGCAAATGATTATAAAATATTAATAAAACAAAATATTATTATTATTATTATTATTATTATTAGCATCGCGTCTTACTACCTGTTCGGTTTATACGCACTTACGCTAATGTGTAGTGGTAGGGTGATTGTGAGATGAAATGGAGGACCTACAGTTAAACGTGGGATCCGAACCACGGTGGAGGCCTGGCATTCCACACATTCACAAGTTGTGATTAATACACGCCATGTCAGAGGTGAAGGAATGGTTTGGCAATCAGATAAATTGGTGGCCGGGAGTGAGGATTAAACCCTGGACCCCGAGTACAGAAGCCTGACATCTTACCGCTAGACCATCAGGTCACCAATAAAACAATATAATTACTCATCCAGTTTTTCTTTGATAAACTAAACATAATTAAGATCTTCATTCGTTCCTTAAAATCCGATGCAAGATTATTATAGCCTCGTAGAGGGGTAGTATTAGGGTGATGGTTAAGATGGGGTGGGAGGGAATGCGAGTTATTGTCAGTATTTTTGTTTGGTTTTAAAACAAAATACTTTTTTGGCCAACATTATAAAATTTAGTATTAAACGTTTAACTTAATTTTATCTACATGTTAATTTTAACAGTTTTTAATACTTACCATGGGTGTAGTGGCATTTTAACATTAACTATTTTTTAATGCAGAGTAAAAGTCTTGATATAATTCCACGGTGTTCATGACAAATTTTCAAGAACTGTTGATATTACAAAGTATAGAAAACTAAACTAAACATATTCATTGAAGAAATATTTTATTAAAAAAAAAATTAGGGCGTTAGCACACAATCTACTCATAGCGGTCAAGCGGCTTCCATCTGATGATAAAGATTGTGGCGACTTCCGTGGATAGAGGGTGTAATATGGTCAGTACAATGAACCACCTGGCTACTAATATCAGTTTTCTAGACCGAATTCACTACTTTTTCATTCTAGCTCCTCATTTGTCATCACGAGGGCGAGTTTGACCCCGTTCCAGACCAACTGCGTCACATAGAATATGTACTAGTCTGGAATCGAACCTGGACTCCTGAATCTGTAGCCAAGAACTCTGACCACCATACCACAAAGGCAGTCAATATTTTGTTAACCTAAACTCGAAGGTATGTTTGATATAAAAACTGCAAGAGAGACCCTTAAATTGCTCTTTCTGCTCCCGCCTTGAGAAATGCACCCACATTCATCTGGATGAAGGATGATAAATATTTATGCTAATTTTTTTTTTATCCTTGTTACTAGCTAGCTTTGAGATTTGGTCTTCCTAATTGGATTCAAGAACCTTTTCAATCAGTTAGGACAACTTTACCAGTGACGTAAAATTGGTTAGGGATTCCACACTATTGTAAAACCCATTTTCAGAAAAATAATAATAAAAAAAATTATATTCTCGTTTAGATAACATTAATTCCACCAGAACCCATAGTTACATATGTTAAACAGCATATATCAGTAGGTAGTGAGTTTATTTACAGATATAAGGGTGACAAGTTCGATTCCCTGCGAGTATCATAAATTATATAAGGTGAAGAGCATCTAAAAGTGATAAATTGGGTATGGTTGCTTGCCATAATGCTCGGTAAAGTCACTGATGCCAGATCACTTACAATAAAATGCATTGATAATAAATATAAATAGTTTGGAAGGAGAGTGAAAACTATATTCCGTTATAAACGAGAATATTGCTTTATTTAAAGTAGGCTGGTGAAAGTTAATGCAATAATAATTAAAATTGAATATAGGTTTTGAATATAGTTTTAGGGAATTACCATACTTTCTTTCGCGTATTATTATTAATAATAATTATTAGTGGCATAATGAAAATAAAATATATTCGTGTTATTTAAAATGACAATTTATTTATTATATTATTTGATCCTGGAGTATATAAAATTAGAGAGAAGACATAGACCTATGTGAGATGAATAAAATGTATTTTCTATAATGTGATTTAATAACAGTATATCTTGTGTAATTTTTATGTGCATGTAATTGTATATGTATTGTTATTGTGTGTGTGATTGTTTATTGTAATTGTATGTGTATATTGTGTTGTAATTGTATACGTATATTGTAATTGTATGTTTTAATTGTATACGTATATTGTAATTGTTGGTGTGTACTGTAATTATGTGCATGTATATTGTAATTGGGTGTATGTGTAATGTAATTGTTTGTGTGTTTTTGTGACCTAATTTTATTTTTGTTATATTACTTACATCGTTGGTACAGCCAGCTCAAAAAATGCTCAACATGTTCTAGTTCAAAATATTGTGAAAATACATTTTTTATTTTAGAAAAAATATTTCTGCATAGCTTATAGCTTATTTTAAACAGCAAACATTCAAAAAAGGGCAACATTTTCTTTATTTCTATTTTTTTTTATTATGTGTAAATTTTACAACTTAGAATTTCTAATTAAAATAAACTCCTTGTTCTAGAACCTATGTGACTTGATTGTGCTTTTTAAAATATAATAAAATAGCATACAACATATAAAACCTCTTAAACTTTATAAAAAAAAACACTCTCTTGCTTGTTGATCCATTACGGCAAAAGGTAGGCCCCAATTTCTCCAATGATACAAACAGGGAATCGAGCCCGGGACGCTTATTTTATTAGGAAACGCACTACTTACTAAGCCAAGGTGTCCAAGGTATATGAGGTGGAGAGGATAGGATTACTCCAACACCCTCGTCCACACCAAGGTTCATGTAAACAGTTTAATGAGCTCATGGGGAGATTATTGTGGAAAGGTGTGAGGTGGCGAGGCTCCAATTATGACGCCATTATTATAATAAAAGGGATGTTAAGGTATTAAGTTTCCACCGCGATGGGTCAAAGCACACACTAGATTACTCTTATCCTCTTAAAAAGATTACACATTGTTACGCTAAAATACCGACTCGTGAACCTTATTCTCGGAATTTACACAGAAATACTCCATACAGCAGCACTCAGCAGAATTACCAGAAGAAACTGTCTCATAAACTTGGGTTTATATCTCAATCAATATTATAAATGACATTCATTTGAATAACCAGTAGAACCTTTTGTAGAATAAGGTACCTGAGGCAGCTAAGGCCCACCTTATTTAAAAATCGAATAACTTATATAAATGCTAATATTAAAAATTGGTTTATTACTAATGAAATTAATAATAATAATAATATTTAGCACAGCGTCTTACTACCCGTTCGGGTTATACGCTTTAGGTACTAATTACTCTAATGGATTAGGAATTGGGAAGGTTGAATTAGAGGAAGT
>CABEEJ010000131.1:6936-108031 GCA_901482245.1 Timema douglasi
TAAGTACACAAACTATGGTCATGATCCCCTGATAGCAAAAATGTATATTCTCATGATTACTCAAACATAAGATATTTTACCACACGCTTATTTTGACTGAAGAAGATAATGTAGGAGTCCAAAAGAACTTTGTGACCCTTTACCTGCATGCTTATAAAATCTACATTCCTGCTTAGACCTTCACTACACCTAAGTTGGAAAGGGTTGCAGGGGGAGGGGAGAGCAATTTTTAGAGTTCAAATAAACTTTGTACCGTCTTTACATTCCTGGTGAGTATCTCACAATAACGTGCCTAGAAAGGGCTGCAAGAGTATGCGGAGCTATCGCTTTTAAAGCAGTTATTTGTATTCCAATATTAAGTAGAACACATGATTTTAGCTGTCAAAAGATTTTAAATGCATAGTTTTCATTTATAAAGTACATGTTATATTTATTCATTTGCAATCATTTTAGGTGTATTTAGAATGCTTAAAACCAAACTATCTAAAGCGAGTCATTTGAGGCAAACTATTACTGAATTCGGAGAGGATATTTTTTCTACAGAGAGTGACAGAGGATATTTTTTCTACAGAGAGTGACATACTTTTCTGTAAAATATGTGAAATGAAAGTGGCTGGCATCAAATAAAAGATTTAACCATTCAACAGCATATCAGTTGCAACAAACATGTCCGTGGTATCCAGAATATTGATAAAAAGAAAACCTCTCAGTTATTACTTGCACAAAATGCATTCATAAATCAAGAAAAATCCTCAATATTTTATAAAGATTTGTCTGACGTTCTGGTATCTGCGAATATTCCTCTGTGGAAACTGAGCAATGTTAAACTAAAGGATTTCCTGGGACTGTATACGGATCATTCTATTCCAGACGAGCCCACACCGAGGAAAAACTGGAAATGAACAGACCAGGATATATATATATGCTTACTTGTATAATGTGCATCCTAACCCTTGTAATAAATAGATCATATTAAGGAATCTCAATCAAATTTTTTAGGTCATTTTTTGAAAGTTTAAAGTCATTATTTAGAGATTTTATAGGTCATTTTTTTTTGGGCAAGTTTAAGGTATCAAAATCTGGGCCCTGATGATTACTAAATGAAGTCTTTTAGTCTATTTATTTATTGCAACTACAGTACAAATACTTATGTGGATTAGAACTATGTTTTGAGGAAATTTTATACCAACATTTTAGAGGACTGCCCCCCTCTCACACCAATGTGTACCCCTATAAGTGTAAAGCTCTCACATCTTTATTTTCCCCAGTTTAATACCTAGTACACGCGGCGGTTGTAATATAAATATAATTCATAACAAGCATCATGTTTAGTATTTTTTTAAATTGGTGTAATATTTTTGATACTAGTCTCTTATAAAATATCTTAAGGGGTTTTTAATTTTTAGGTACATTAAAACATAATCTTTTGTTTAGTTGAATAATTTATTAGTGAATTATATAATTACTGGATCTCTAGTTGGCATTAGACTACAATATGTTTTTAAGATCTCCAAAACATTCTGATGAAACTTGCAATACCGACATCATTAAAAATAAAGTAGAAAAGACCCGCTAGTGTTGCAATCGATATGCCATAAAGGCCAAAAATGGCGACTTTAGGTATAATGGGTCCAAACATCTTCGGGCGAATGTAATCGACGACGTTGGCCTCAACGCCCCAATGGTTGTGCATCACTAGTATGATAGCTAATGCACAATCCAAGGCTTGGCAAGGGTAGAGTAGAGCCGCAGGGAATAAGGGCAGAAGGGATGCACTTAGGGCCCTCTCAGCGGTCCAAAGTTTCGTGTGGTCGTGGGACGAAAGTGCTGGGGTGCTCGTAGAGAACCCTCTCGCGTTCTTATAGTAGACCAAATGTCCTTTGTAACCCTTAAGCGCGCCAAGGACACCGTTACTCTGTTGTGGTACCAAGGACTGCTGTAAGTCTACGCTGTTGTGTAGCAGTCTTGAGGCTAGGAAGCTGCTACTCTTTAAGATACTCCCAGTAGCTTTGTGAAGAGGGCAAATGCTTGTCTTCGCGACGTTACGGAGAAGATTAGGCAGCGCCATTGATACTATAATTTATGATTAGAAATATAATACGTTTACGTACCCTCAGAAAGAAACCAAATACCTTCAAGGAACACTGGTACAGAATCAAAAAAGGAAAATTCGTAGCGGACATAAATAGTTAAAAAAATTATTGAGAGAACAAACAAAAGCGTTTCATTCAACTACTTAACAAAAATAAATTCTTTCAACATATACATGCTGTAAGCTTAGACTACAGCAGCACCTCCGATATGTTCAAGCGCTCTTGTTCTTCGATTTTGTTAAATTTTATTAGTTCAAAGAAAATTATATAATAATTATGCCAATTTGTTAAAGTAAAATATTTTATACATAAAATACATTCATCACAAGGCAGCCTTAAATTTATAATCAAGTTGCATTTGAATTATAAAAAAAAATGTATCACAACGTATGGGATACAAATAGCACCAAAAAAGTTACAATGCTAATGCTATTTCCTCTAGTATTAATATTTATTATAGTTAAATATAATATTAAAAAGAGTCAATATTGAATACAAATAAATCATCTTAACTGAAAATACCGTCTAATTGTTTGAAATAAATGCTTTCTATGTAGTAACACTTGAAATTATTATACATAGGCATATCAAACATTATACTATTACGTTACTATTAATACACTGTCAGACAAGACTCATGCATCAAATATTACATAAGGCATCATTGGTTCTATTAAGATGTATTCACATTCACAGAACTGGGCGCTGGCCATGTAGTGTCGTTAATAATCAGAACATGGTAGCAGTACGGCCAGCGCACAGTTCTGTGAGTGTGAATCAAACAATGATCCTACAAAGTGATTTATATGAGAATGAACTGTTCGATATTGTTTGCAGCACGTTACAGACAGCGCACAATCTGGTGAATGTGGATACAATAACGGTCTTAAACGGTAACTCATATGGTAATGAATGACCTGTTCGAGATTGTTTGCAGCACATTACAGCCGGTGCAAAGTCCTATGAGTGTGTATCCTACATTACTTTGCATTCGTCTTGGTATATACTTTAACTCTTAATTTTTCGACCCTGCACCAAGCTTAAAACTATACCACATAAAAGTACACAGATCTATGATCATTGTTATAATATATTAAGTATTTTAAGCAGTTTAAAAGTTAGCTGTGTTTAATTAATTGAGCCAACAAAACACTTAAAGATTGAAGACATATTGAAGATATAAATCGCCCACCTCCACTTTGAAATAAATTATTATAGAACTCTGTTTCCTGGACGGCACTTGGGATGATATGATTGAGAATTATTTTCAGAACAGGGTCTGTAGAGAGACAAACAAGAAAATAATAAGATATTTAAAAAGATAGCTAAAAAAACCTTTTTACCCTCAGTTGGAGAGAACAGTAAAAGTTTGTGTCATAAGACAAAGAGATTACTCGTGATGTGCGCATGCTAGAATGATTGAATAGAGAAGAAATTAAATACTAATAAAATGGAACATGGCTACGCGAAATAGCATATGCTAATTATAACTTGTGTTGTCAGATTTTAATCTGTTATTACAGAACTCACTTAAATTAATTTTGAATATAAGAAGAAATAGAAACATAGAAAGCTACAAATAAGTTCCCTTGGAAGTTTTAAATCTTCAGTTGATCGTTTCTTGAGCTTCCATAAAACATCCACACATGCGCTCCTTGACGCATTGGGTTTTTATTTGATCAAATATCTGTGTATCTCAAACATATAAACTCTTTTCTTAAGTGCTTATCTCAAAAGTTGCCCATTACACATTATCAATTAAGTTTTGTTCATGCTCAACACATTAATCGCTTAAGGTGTGCCTTATTATAAGTTCAATAGACTCTTATGACCAGGTTAATACTCTTGTTTGGTGAGTTATGTGGGATATAGCAATCACTTAAGCAAATTTTAGGCCTAATATAATAATATCTTACAATAGTAATTATTTTCCCTAAAGAAGAAACCATTTAAATCAATCAGGAGTTAATTTCCATTAGTTTAAATATTGATGCTGTTGTATTTCATCTTTAGTGTTTGTTTCGAAGATTGTTTGATTATTTTTACTTACTGAAAGAACGGGAGCTCATACTCTTAAGTGTAATGTTTTTATATCAGCGTTAAAATAACTCTACACTTTTATAGTTTAAAAACTCTCCACTAGAGGATATGCTTCTGACATTTATGATTGGCTAGACATTTTCTTAGCCTTGCATCTTACTAGTCGTTCGGGTTGTACACATATTTACTAATATTGCTAGTGTGGTACGGATGATGAAGAAGGAATTTAAAGGAGGTAAAGTGGAAATCTATTTAAAAATGAAACAACATCTGTACACCCAACCGGTGTTTGAGACCCAAACTCCTCGCCAACAGCAATATATCCTATTGCGAGAGTGATGGCTTATTTAGACCAAGTGGCCACCGAAGTGAATAGTTGGTTAAAACTTTCACTGCAATTTTTTAGTACGAGTCGTATGGTTTAAGAACCATTTAAAAATATGAGAAGCACACGAAATTTTTTTGAACATGAACAAAACCTTTACACACTGTTATTTAGGGTTAGGATGGAGATACATTATTTTATCTATGTTTTAGCAGCCATTTGACTTATATTTTTCATGGCTACTTTTATTTTCACTATTGTAGATATAATCTTCTGTTCCGCATTGACTGACCTTTTTTGTGAGCAGGTACGTCTATCTGCCCCGCTTCCGCCGCCATCAGCAGTTCGTTCTGGATGCAACTTTCTTTGCTTTGGTTGTATAGGTAACCCCAGCGGCAGAGACAGTCGTAGCCCCCTGGTGTGTTGCTGCATGATTCAGATTCAGGGTTGCACGAGTGAAGTCCTTGGGTACACTCGTTAATATCTGCACAGTTTTTGCATAAGTTTTGTTCATATTTAATGGCCCAGGGCAGTTCTACCCCTTTCGTGATACCAGTCGTACCACGTATACACGGGCAATGTATAAATACTTAGTAGATTAACTTATACTAGAATGATAATGGCAAATTTTACGAAACCATCGGTACAGAAGAGCTACGAAAGATACAACTTACGTTCACATGGTTAATAAAGATACAATTCAAAGACCACTTGTCAAAATTACGGCATTAGTACTTGCAAATAAAACCAAAGTATTATTTTTCTACTGTGAAAATTATAGCAGTTACCACCCGTAAAAACTTTATTTAAAAATAATAATAAATATTTATTTTTGTATTCGAAAATTTATGCTTTATTAGGTGATACATAAGGAGTTTAAGTGAAAGTTAATGAGAACCCGGGTGTGAAAAGGTGAACATGTGATTTTTTATTTAATTTAATTTCAATCACCCTTAATTAATTTTGAGGGCTAGAACTAGGATTTTTATAAAGTCCATGAGGTATGAATATATAACATGTAAATATCAAGTTTGAACAAAATTCATTGAACCATTTTGGCTGTAATCCCAGGGACAAACAAGCATGGGTACATGCATGGGAATGACCAAATTGTAAGGCTCGCTTTTTTAGGTTCGGGGACACATAAACCTTTTATATTTATCATAGTCTAAAAGGTTAAACTTTTCACAATTACAAGACTTTCTCTGTATGAGTAAGTAAAAAAATCTTGTTAATTAAATTAGACACATCATTCATCGAGTAATAGACAAGCTAGATAGGTTTAAAGAGAGGTGGATTCAGGTAGTAAATTCACAAAGCTACTTTTTGTATACCCAGATGCGTACATAGTAGGTATATATTGTTGGTAGTGACACACACTTCCCTTAGGGGGTGAGGGGGATTATGATTGGAAGAACAATTACATGGCATGCAATAATTTATTTAACACATAATAGGTTACATATAAATGAAGTTACCCATTAGTGAGTGTCGTGGTGTATTCTCTGAGTATACAACATAATACAATAAATAGAGCAAGTAGTAGAGAAGGTAAGCTATGATGAACAATATATCATCAGGATCGTCACAAATAACCATATTAAGTTAATACTTATATATGGAGCTTTATGAGGTGATATTAAAATCAATACAATAAACAAAATTAGGCGGTCAACGTAGAATAGTGAAAACCTACATTGGCTAGGGTAAACTAATCATAGTCAAAATGTAACTAGTAGATATAATCCTGCAATCCCTAGAGGGATTGTAATACTTGTTCGATAATTAACGGACCATCTCTCTAAGCCAAGTAGGCAGACCGCGTAGTTCTCTGGTTGAAATTCCTCCAAGTGGCGGTATTCTACCTGGTACTGATCTTGGCCACGGCTGAGTCCAACGCCATAGCGTCTTGGCAGGTGATATCTCTTGTTGCTGGTAGTTTAAACGGAGAAACACAAAGCTTTAATTAAGTTCTGGTGAGAAATGAATATAGTTATGTGTCTATTTTAGGCGATACATCATATTAAATAGGCTCCGCACTTGACACCTGACCAGGATAGGAAGAGAAGGGGGTCGACCAATCACGTCTCGGAGCAACAGCGCTTGGAGAGGTGGATGCCTGAAGCGGGTATCAGCGCATGCGTGAAGAGCCGGTGACGAGAGAACCAAAACTATAAAAAATGTATTTATATATTTTTCCGTGAGCTACCATTCCAGTAGAGTTAACTGTCGCCCATCAATGACGATCACACAAAACAACGACCGCATCGGTTAGGCCATGTTAAGTCCAATCCCATCCGCTGTTCTTGCAGAGTCGATATTTACTTTGTTAGAGGTTGGAATAATTAAGTGTGTGGGCTAATTTCAATTAACCCGGCACAGGAAGTATTATAAACTTTAAAGATTTTAAAAATTCTTATCATTACAATTTTAATTTTGCTAACACAATGGCGGAACGAATATGTAAGTTTTAATTTTAAACTTAACGTAACTTTAACAAATAATTTACTATGCACAAAATATGTCAGTAATTAAAATTAAATACTTATGTTGTAAAGGTTGCATTTATTTTTTACATTTAGTTGTCAAATGAATACAAAATATACAAGGATATGCTACTTTAATTTTTCTCGAATGTAACCAATAAGTGTCCATAAATAAATAAAAAGTTTAAGGTCCATCCCAAATTGGGGTACAAATCTTATCCAGCGGAGGGCATTATGTCCCTCCAGAACTACACATAATGACCATTGGTCTCTTCTTCGACGGGCGCCCTTATCCCACTGCTCACATACAGGACACCCGCCCACTATCACTCGTCACGGCCTTCGGGCCAGCATCACCCACTATAGCGTGCTATCTGGCCGCTCCTCCCAGTCTCACACGACTAGAAGGAGTGGTCATGAATCCCTCAATTTAACTCACCGGTCACCTCCTCGTGTCGACTAAGTGGTTCACGACATCGTCCCTGATACGATGGCAGGGCTGGGCAGGAGTGCTGTAATTGCCAATGCCCCTGACGATATAGTTGGAGCTGGCTAGCACCCGACTGAAAACTTTATCCACCAGTCCGCGGATACGGCTGTCCAGGAATGGGGGTCCGGACATGGTTAGAAGAACGCGGATTGGGATGCAGGATGGAGCCCCGAGGATTAAGCGAAGGAACCAGTGGTATACAGAATGGAAACGATTGTATATGTAGCTAGGTAAATAGTAAAATACGGGAGCGGAATATAGAAAGATGGACATGACACAGAGCAGAAAAAATCAGATCTTGTGGCGTATGCCAACGGAATGCCATGGTGCCGTAACGAAGCCAGCTTCTCCATGACGCCCCTAGCCATCCACGCCACCTAACGCATGTTAGATTGCTTTATGGTTTCTGTTTAGATTATATAAACACCATTGAAGATAATAGTTATGTAAATATGAGTTATTAATATCTCTTAAATGTGAAATATATCTTAATTGTTTACAAAATTAAAATTACAACATGCCATAAATATTATTACTTATAATAAAACAAAGCTGTGAACATGTTTAACATTCACATTTCGGTTTTAAATTTAACTCTTTATTTTATATATTATTAGTATTATTTTAAAAACATAATAAAAAAACATGCTTTCTTGCTCTCTTTTATTGATATATGAAAGCTTCATGTCTGTCTTGGCTTATCACTCGCAAGATCGATATAACGTTAAAAGTCAACACAGACCGTTATGTTCAAAGGTTTGAACAGAGATGCCACTAGCAGCCAAGCTTTCAATGTAGTGATCTCTAGTGAAATATTTTAGAACTACGTCCAGTCAATGACACCCGGTTTCTTTGCTTTGACTTTATAGGTCCTCCACCCGCACCCCCGTCATTTATTTGAGCAATTTAAAAAAATAATTTTCAACATTTTATTTATTTGTTGGGAAAAAGGATGAGTCTTTTTTTAAAAATTTGTTCCAAAATAAAAATGATTGATGGACCTTTTATAATATTTTAGTTAGTATTTAAAATTAAATATTTTTAAAGTTTTAGTAATTAATTAGTAAACCTCAATAAATTTCAATAAATAAACACTCTTCTATAACAATAAAATGTTAAGGAATGTTATAAACAATATTTATTTTATAACACAAAATCCCGAGAAAGAGAATGGGAAAGCATGAAGGAAATATACCAACTAAATACGCCCGACTGCTATTCGAAATCCCGAAATTCACTTTACTTGGAAACCAAACAAAACGAGATTGACGCGTATGTCCGCGTGCCTACCGTTGTAGGAGGGAGTTGATTTATTGAAGTAATTTAAGTAAGTAACTAAAGATAATTAATTAACCTATAAAATCAAATCAAATTACTTTTCTATTTCTGGCGATAAACACTGGCCTATTTTCCACACTAATCCTACTGAGTCTATTTATAAATCTCCACCCGAAATTTTGATTATTTTATTTTATATTAATATATGAAATAGTAGTTTCAACCAGTCATCCGAATCGGTAGGTACGCGGATTAAAATTTCAATCTCGTCTAGTTTGGTTTGCCGGTGACAGGAAGTATTTGATCCGAGACTTGGCCAAGTGCATTAAGTGTAGTTCTTCCTAAATGGTTTTCCACTCCTCCTTCCACCTTCCTCATCCCTGCAACATTAGTGTAGCTAAATGTGGACAGTCCGGATGAAAAGTAAGATGCGGCGAAAAAACACACACGAGCACTTCAAATAATTTTGTAGTATTAATATACATAATTAATAATAGTACCAGCAGCGAAATTTATTAAGAAAACCTTTTCTACTAGTTCAAACATAATATAAATTTCATTGTTATAATTTACTAACGTGTATTTAACCATTATGTTTGTTCTTGAGTCATGCAGTAGTATTTATAATGTTGGCATGTTTAAGCTTTGTGATACACTCACTGTACATTCTACTTGAAACTCTCGGATGTAAGAAACGATTTCTTTGGAGTCATTTTGTCAAATTATATAATATATATCTATTTTATATTCCTTGTAGTTAGAATAGACGCATGATGATTCACAGGGGAATTAACTATAATTTAAAATAGTTAAAGAGGCTGCCTTTTGAAGCACTGAAACGCGCTGCAGAAATACCGAAATTCCACTTGGCTCTAACTTAAAATGGTGATTGTTATTTCGAAATATGTTTCACACACGTGTCTCTCTATTATTTAAAACCTTTCATTTTAAGTTTTGTAATTTAGAAACAATTCATGAACAATCATAATGTGCTTATTTTCAACGACGTTCCACACTTAGTGTGAAAATTGTACTATAAGTACAGTAAGATAAAAATGAAACAAATAACTAAAAAAGTGTCAAAACATGTTTAAAATATCATGCTTGTTTAGGCCTAACCTCATAACCAACAGTATGAGTGCCCAATAGTGTGGCGCACGAATACATTTATTTAAGCCCTTCTTTGAGTCAGTGTAGTTGGCGTCATGTAACACTCATGTCGAACTTTTACCGTGTGCGTTCTGTTAAATAAGAACAGTGCGTTCCAAACTTCAAACTAAGTGTTTAATAGGTTATGGGCCCAGACACCCAACAATTGCGTAAATATCCACGTAATATTTCGTAAAAAGTGTCCGTCGGGTAATTCACAAATCCGTTTTGTGAATTCACGTTCGCGTTAGGAAGCAACGTGGTTCGCCATTTATTTATCGTTAGGTTCGCGCGAACAGCAAACATCGTGTTTGAGGTTATATAATCCGCGAGACCAAAATAGAAATAATGGCCGAAAAGTTTGACGTAGCACACGTAAATAAGTTCGACGGTAATAATTATCACCAATGGAAATTTCAAATGAAATGTGCCCTAAGAGCAAAAGGAGTCTTTGATGTTGCAAAAGGCGCCATAGAAAAGCCGGCAATAGACAAAGTGAAGGAACTAGAAAAGTGGAACAAAGACGACGCAATTGCTATGTTTACACTTACTACAGCAATGGAACTATCACAGATCACATTAGTTGAAAATTGTGATTCGTCCAAAGAAATGCTAGAGAAATTAGACTCTATCTTTGAGCAGAAATCAGAAATGAACAAAATGCTAGTCCACGAACGCTTTCATCAGTACAAGATGGACGCCAACGACTCCATTGCTCAGCATATTGCCAAGATAGAAAATCTCGCGCGACATGTGAGAGAGACTGGTGAACAACTCAGCAATGTTACTATAATGACCAAAATTCTTGGTAGTCTACCTCCCAAATTTAGAAACTTCAGACAAGCTTGGCTTTCACTAGACGAGGCTAGACAGACAATCCCAAATATGACGGCACGCCTGTTGGATGAAGAGGCTAGTCTCACATCAACTGAACAATCGGAAAGTGCATTTTTATCCTCGACAAATTTGAAAAGCGATTTTAAAAGTTCTAATAATTCTCAAAAGTCCAATCAAAAACAAAGGAATAGATCAGGAAAACCAAGGGTAACGTGCTATAATTGCCAAAGAAAAGGACATTACGCAAGTGACTGTCGTGCACCTAAGAAACCCCGAGAAAACGGACAGCAAAACACTCACAGTGACCGTTCTCAACAGGGTCATTTTTCAGCATTCAGTGCAGAGCAGCAGGATGTTATACTAAAGTCAGCAATCGCCACCGAAGATAATTGGACATTGGACAGCGGCGCTTCTGCACATATGACTAATCGTCGTGATTACTTTTCTAAATTTGAAGAGACTGTAGACAATACGAGTGTCGTGCTTGGAAACAACCAAGGTCTTTCTGTGAAGGGAAGAGGAAGCATTAAAATAAAGAAATTTATCAGAGGTAATTGGTATGACTCCATCATCACAAATGTGTTGTATATTCCTGAACTAAGAAAAAGTCTTTTCTCTGAAGGTGTGATAACTGAAAAAGGGATGAAGATCCTTAAGGAAGATAGATATGCAGAAATTTACGAAAACGGGGAGCTAGTAGCAAGCGCGGTCCGTGAAACCAACAATCTGTATCGAATGTTATTCCGCACAGTGATCCCACATCAAGAAGTAGGCCTAAATTTCACCGCAAGTGGAAGTCTAAAATTGTGGCACGAGAGACTCGGACACATAAATAAGAGAACTCTGCGTGAAATGGTCACCAAAGGCTTGGTCGAAGGTGTAAATATTAATGACATTGAAGATTTCTTCTGTGAGTCGTGTCAGTATGGTAAACAGCACAGGTTACCATTTTCGCCCTCAAAGCATGCCAAGGCCAAACCAGGTGAATTCATTTACAGTGACGTGTGTGGTCCAATGTCAACACCATCAGTTCAGGGTGCTAAATATTTTGTATTATTTAAGGATGACTGTTCAGGCTATCGTGTTGTATTTTTCATCAAGCACAAAGCGGATGTTGTTGTGTGTTTCAAAGATTTTGCAAACATGATAAAGAATAAATATGAATATTCTATTAAGACCCTACATACTGACAATGGGACAGAATACTGTAATCAGGAAATGAAAGAGTATATGTCAAAACATGGAATTGAGTTTGAAACAACGGCACCTTATACTCCTGAGCAAAATGGTAGAGCCGAACGTGACATGAGAACAATAATGGAAAGTGCGCGTTCAATGTTATATGCAAAGGATATGCCAAAATATTTATGGGCAGAGGCAGTAAACACAGCTGTTTATATTCTAAACAGGACTCCAACCTCTCAAGCACCAAACTCGACACCCTATGAAATATGGAGTGGAAAAAGGCCTGTAATGTCACATTTAAGAATCTTTGGCAGTGAGGCATACATGCATGTACCAAAGGAACTGCGAAACAAACTGGCGCCAAAGAGCAAGAAACTCATCCTTGTGGGATATGATAGAAACTCAACCAACTATCGTTTGCTGGACCAAAATACACAGAAAATTACAGTGTCAAGAAATGTGATTTTCAATGAAAATTCAAGTAGTTTCATTCCTAAAAGAAACACTGTAGTCCCAGTAGTGATAGAAAACACACATTCTGTTCAAAGAATTCAGCAGGAGGACGCAGGCCCTCAACACTCCGAACAGAACGACGAAGAACCCAGGCACATTAAAGCAAATTACGAGCTGCGACCAAGAGATGTCATCAGGCCTCCCAAACGCTATGAAGCTAACCTAGTGGAAATAGATGTACCTCAGACCTATGAGGAAGCAATGAAGAGTCCTGATGCAGGGCAGTGGACTGAAGCAATCAAAGAAGAACTGGAAGCGCTGGAAAAGAACAACACTTGGGTGCTAGTATCACTACCTCCTGGTAAAAATCCAATAGGTTCAAAATGGGTTTTCAAAGTAAAACGCACCAGAGACGGAAACATTTCGCGATATAAATCAAGACTGTGCGCTAAAGGTTTTGCACAGAAAGAAGGGGTCGACTATAATGACACATACTCTCCCACAACACGGTATGACTCTATACGAGTCCTACTCGCTATCGCAGCTCAACAAAACTATGAAATAATGCAGTTTGATGTGAAAACTGCATTTTTATATGGTGAACTCAAAGAAGATATCTACATGCTTCCACCAGATGGAATCAATATTGACCAAAACCTTGTCTGCAAATTAAGAAAGTCACTATATGGCCTCAAACAATCATCGCGTTGCTGGAACGAAAAGTTTGATGGTTTCCTGAAAATGTTTGGATTCTGCCAAAGTACTGCAGATAAATGTGTTTATCGAGGGGATTTCAATAAATCAAAGGTTCTGCTTGCGTTATATGTTGATGATGGGCTGATCATGGCTGAAAACAAAATGGCACTTCAACTTGTACTCGATAAACTGAAGACAACCTTCGAAGTCACAATCAGTGAACCAAATTACTTTGTGGGTCTGGAAATAAAACGAAATAATGTGAACGGATCAATATTTCTACATCAGGCCAACTATATCAAACAAATAATCAAGAGATTCAATCTTGAAGACTCTAAGCCAATCAGTGTGCCTGCTGATCCACACACTCACTTGAGTTCAAACATAGGGGAAAATGAAGAAATAAAAGTACCCTATCGAGAAGCTGTTGGCAGCTTAATGTTTGCTGCAATAGTCAGTCGGCCAGACATTATGTACACAGTTGGAAACGTGAGTAGATATTTGGCAAACTATGGACCAAGTCATTGGAATGCAGTCAAACGCATCTTAAAATATCTAAAAGACACATCCAGCTATGGCATTGAATTTACAAGGAGTGAGAATCCACCCCCATTAATTGGCTTCTCGGACTCTGACTTCGCAAACGATTTGGACACCCGACGCTCCACAACTGGATACCTCTTTCAATTGAGTAATGGCCCTATAACATGGGCTAGTCAACGTCAACAAACCGTTTCCCTTTCCACTACCGAAGCTGAGTACATTGCTGCATCAACTGCGGCCAAAGAAGTCATCTGGCTTAGACATCTTCTACTTGACATTGGGGAAACAGTGGGAGAGGCCACAGTTCTAGCGGTTGATAATCAGAGTGCAATGCGCCTTGTGCGAAACCCAGAGTTCCACAAGAGAACCAAACACATAGACATACGTTACCACTTCATACGTGAGAAATATGAGAACGGTGAGATTGACATCAAGCATGTACCCTCTGAAGACCAGTTAGCAGATATACTAACCAAACCTCTTCCACGTGATCGTTTTCAGACACTCCGCGGTGCAATTGGAATGACAAGACTTGAGAGCTGATAAATGCTTTTCATTGACATTGATATGTATATAAAGCTGTTTATCATTTTTTTTTTTGTTTTTGAAGCTAATTAGTAACTACACTTAAGTAAGTCATATTTATAACCATTTGCAAGAGTGTAAACAAGCATTCATTTAGTGGGAGTGTCAAAACATGTTTAAAATATCATGCTTGTTTAGGCCTAACCTCATAACCAACAGTATGAGTGCCCAATAGTGTGGCGCACGAATACATTTATTAAAGCCCTTCTTTGTGCCAGTGTAGTTGGCGTCATATAACACTCATGTCGAACTTTTACCGTGTGCGTTCTGTTAAATAAGAACAGTGCGTTCCAAACTTCAAACTAAGTGTTTAATAAAAAGTAATAGTAAAGTCTAGTTTTCTATGTAATCATAAAGTATATACAGTAGACTAAGCATGGTTTTAAAAACATTCATATATACCAACAAACCAAAAATCAACCACTCACAGCTGATAGTGTTGGATACACTTTTGAGGATAGTTCCGTCAGTTAAACCACAAAAAAAAGCAAGAATATTTAAATGAGAAAAATAAAATTAGTTTTTGAAATTAAGACACAATCTATTATTTAATTGAAGAAAAAAGTTAATTTATTTAAAAAGTTCCAATGCACGATTCCCCTTAGGTAAATGGATAGTAACATAAATCTAGCTCAAACAAAATATAACCATATTTTAACAAGATTGCAACTGAACATTTTAAGAAAATTGAGGATTATTTTGATGGAAGTTTCAGAACTGTTATTCGCACAAGAAATACGTGACAGTGTTAGAATAATCCCCTTCAACTAGGCTATCCATTGACGTACAGTTTAAATAAGCCTGTACTTACCCACACACATACCGTACCGTGAACTCCACTCGAATCCCTTAAGTTTGCACACACAGCTCACGTTCCACATGTTGAGGATAATGTTGAGGAGGTCTGTGTTATCTCGTCTCTCCAAGGTACAAGTCCTCTCGCCCTCTGGGGCCTCCTGGTAGCAAGGGTTGGTTTCTCCCGAGTCCCAGCACTTGTTCAAGGAATCGTAATGCTTCTCCGGACAGCACGGGTCTGGAAAGAAGGTCCGTTCATTAAGGTAGGTGCGATGTTAAAATAAATGGAGTTTTGTACATAAATTTAATTTTATGTGGAAGTCTAAAATTCTAGGTACATAAGGCAATGTAATTTGACTAAACAAGCCCTAACTATGAATCGTAAAGTTTTGACTTTACAAAGCTGGAATGTTGGAAACGTATGAGGAGCTCAACTTATTCTTGTACAAATGGACTGACCAGAATAAAGATTCATGTATGAGGAGCTCAACTGATTCTTGCACAAATGGACTGACCAGAATAAAGGTCCATGTATGAGGAGCTCAACTGATGCTTGTACAAATGAATTGAGAAGAATAAAGAATGAGGAGCTCAACTGATTCTCGTACAAATCGACTGACAAGAATAAAGATTCATGTATGAGGAGCTCAACTGATTCTTGTACAAATGGACTGACCAGAATAAAGGTCCATGTATGTGGAGCTCAACTGATGCTTGTACAAATAAATTGAGAAGAATAAAGATTCATGTATGAGGAGCTCAAATGATTCTTGTACAAATGGACTGACCAGAATAAAGGTCCATGTATGAGGAGCTCAACTGATGCTTGTACAAATGAATTGAGAAGAATAAAGATTAATGTATGAGGAGCTCAACTGATTCTTGTACATATTGACTGACCAGAATAAAGGTTCATGTATGAGGAGCTCAACTGATTCTCGTACAAATCGACTGACAAGAATAAAGATTCATGTATGAGGAGCTCAACTGATTCTTGTACAAATGTACTGACCAGAATAAAGGTCCATGTATGAGGAGCTCAACTGATGCTTGTACAAATAAATTGAGAAGAATAAAGATTAATCTATGAGGAGCTCAACTGATGCTTGTACAAATAATTGAGAAGAATAAAGGTCCATGTTTGAGGAGCTCAACTGATACTTGTACAAATGAATTGAGAAGAATAAAGATTCATGTATGAGGAGCTCAACTGATTCTTGTACAAATGGACTGACAAGAATAAAGATTAATGTATGAGGAGCTCAACTGATGCTTGCACAAATGGACTGACCAGAATAAAGGTTCATGTTTTAGTTTAGAAAACGATGGTCCAAACGGACTGTTCAGAAGCAAGGCTCGTGCATGATAAATTTAAGTGACGCGTGCCCCGAACTGACCAGAATACAGTTCATGTATGAATTCAAGTGATGTTTATCCAAATTAACTGTTTAGAAACAAGGCTCGTGCACAAGGAGGCTAGGATCGAACGCTGTTAGTGCATTTTTGATCGGAAATCTTGTCTTAGATTCTGACTTCTTTTCTGCTCTCGTTCGCTTTAAAGTTTGATTTTATCTAGGACGAAGGAAGAGTGCTAAAGGACCAACTCTTGATTTTTCGCATTTTCACTAGGCATTATTATTTTTCAGCTACCTAAAAAGGTGAATGTTCAAAATTTTCCTCTAAACTTTTTTTCGGGAGGTTGAATGGATGAATCCCAGTGGCATTTAAATAATGTTTTGCTTTCTCAAGTGTTGCAACTATTTCATAAACAGACCGGAAGATATAAGGAAGTATCTCTATAAGTGATTGCTCTTCCAGGATTGTTGAGCTGCCACATTTTGCTTCAAAATCTGTTCTTAGGGGTCAGAAAACCCTTTATTCAGAGGTTGCATCATGTGACTTGCATGTGGTGGAAAAGATGGAAAATTGAAACTTTTCCCTATGAAAACTACCGACAACAAATTATTTAAAAAAAGTATTTGGCATCAGAGTTTTTTGAGTACAAAAGTATTTTTTTGGTGCCACGTCTTATTACCTGTTCAGGTTATAAGCAAAGTCCCATTGCCCTTTTCCTAAACCAAACATCTAGAGTACACAAAGAGTGAGGCTATTTCACTTGCAAAATCCATAGACCTAGATTTCTACATTTAATTTGATGTTGAAGTTTTGTTTTGTTTTATTTAAATCTGTACATTCACATGCAAGCGTCACTAGCCGCTTACTTCTAGTTCCGTAAAATGTTGCATTCAGACAACTCAATGTTTCGCAACTTCTCCTGACCTGGGAGGAATACTGACGTCATTCTTACAAATGATGTCAGGACTGTACCCTGAAAAATAACAAGATTGATGAAGTTGATACTGAACATGAGAACATGAGAAAAATTAAGGCAGAAGACGTATTTACAATGGATTTATCAACTACTTCTTCAGATTTTTGACTTTTCCGTTATGTTGATTCATTCCCTCCTAAAAAAGCACAAAATTTTCTTTTAATTTCTCCTTTCTTCAATCTTAACTAGCAGTCTCCTAAAACACCTTAGGGGAAAACAAGTTTTTGGTTTGATTTTCTCTTGAAATAAGACATTCTTCACATTAATAAAAATAAAACGTGTACGCATAACAACATAAAACAAAGCTAAAAAGAAACTTCTCTTTAAAAATGCATAAGGATGTCATAAAGAGTTCACGCGTTCTTTTAAATACCTCAGTGACAACTTCAAATATCATTCACCGAAAATCAGAGACATGCTATAGAGAGGTTTGCATCATGTCCATGAAATAGGTTATAAGCTCGACATATTTTAATGTTAAAGATAAACACATCAAGTTATACTAGTTGTTTGTATTATACTAATTTATAGGTTTATAAAACTACATGAGAAGGGTGAAAACAATTACTTGCCAGTGCTTAAAATATTAGAATATTGCAAATGAACAAAATATAGCTTTCAGGGAATTTATTATATGATTGACGTCCTACACTATTGCCAAATTAAGAAATTTAATTTGCATAAGCTTATGAGAATTTGCACTCTTAGAGGTTTATATGAGAATCTCCAGTGACGTTAACCTAAACATACTGACTAGAATAAAGATTCGTGTATGAGGACACCAATTCACGCTTGTACAACAGACTAACCAGAACAAAAGTTCTTGTTTGAGATCATGTGACGTTTGTCCAAAGGGATTTTTCAGGAGTAAGGTTCGTGAATGAGGAGGTTAAGCGACGCTCAAATAAGCTAGCTGACCAGAAGTAAGCGCCATGTATGGAGAGGTCAAGTGACACTCATCCAAACAAACTGACCATAGACAAGTGTAGTAGGGTGAAGAGGTTAAAGAACGAACTTTTTAACCGACTGACCAGAAGCTAGAGTAATGCATTAGTAAGTAAAACGTCGTTCGTCTGGACGGACTGACCAGGGCAGAAGCTGTAGATTGCGCACTGATAGGGAAGACGGTCATCAGCCCTAGGGTCGTGGTTGAAGGGCCCATACCAAGGGTCCAGACAGCTGGCAAAGTTGTCACATGCCTCTTGGAACATGGCCAGTACTGGTATCTCCTGCATTGTGTACCAGCACATGAAGTAGCTGGCTGACGTCTGGAACAAACAAATGGCATGCACAAGCACAGGAATGTTTCTGGTTGTTTTTTAGCAAGCAAGTTTTTGTTTACATTTGGTATTTATTGAAGTTATTTAAAGTATTGTCTCATTGGTAAAATAACAGTTTTTACACAGTCCACAACATATTCTTACACGCAATATAGTTTACTTTAAATTAAACGTTTCTTCTTTAAGCTAATTGTAATAATTTAATACCAGAATTTGGGTAGGTTCCAATTACATTATGGACCCATCAATCACAATTTGGTTCCGTAAAATGTACCCATGTACATTTCGTTAACCATAAAAGGTAATAAACTCACCTTGCTCGTTTTCATTAAGGTGAAGCTTATTTGATGGGACCATAGGGGATCCCGTCAAGCACTGCATAGGTTACTGAGCAATTTGATTTACATTGAACTTAAGTCTCCAATACCGGGGATATCAGGGTTCTAATATTAGCTGGATGAAACGAGTGTGGCTTTCTCTCCACATGATCTCAACTTTGATCTATCCGGCTCCACATCAGCGTGGGTGTATTTAATATAATCTACACTCCTCATCCATAACACTTAGATTAAGCTTTTTTCATCGCGTCTACCAGTTTGAAATATTCACATTTAATTATGCTATGGGGTAAGGAAGGCATAATTTTAAAGACAATTTACACGCATTCATTTGAAAGGAGATTTGTAAGCTATTTATAAAATAAACATCCTTATTTCATTAAGTTTGAATTCGAGCCCTAACCTTCCCTTCACCAATAAATTAACTAGATGAGCCTGGCATTGGTCCTATGGTCACTAATTATGGTTAGAGAAACTAAAGGTGTTCCCGCTGAAGCTTTTCTCTGTACTAACTTTGGTCTGGATTAATCTGAAAGTTATAGTGAAGTACAGTACAAAGCATTTACCTACATCGGTGGAAACACAAAATAAGTCGTCTAGATTTCTGAACGTGAGGTCGGGGATCAAATCCCGGCACAAGCGTGTGAACAGGGCGGGGGGAGGGAGGGCATCCACCCCTCCCTAAACCTAAAGAGCGTTCCTACGACTGAAAAGATGCGCGCAGCGTCCCACCTTGCAGTCTGGGTTTATTTACAATATTATAGCGGCCTTCTGCCCTTTCCCCCGATTTCTTATACTAAACACGATGTATGCGTATTGCGTACGCACATAGATCCCGACCGACTGTACTGAAGATAATGTTCCCCTTAACGGTTTTCCACTCTCCCTCCACGCAAATGTGTCTATATTTACTCTAAATTCCACCATACTTATCTGTACCCCGTGTAGTGAGTCTCATTTAGACCCACACACAAACTAACAGGTACATTATTCTTGGACACATCACTCTTACGAATAAAATATCAAACGGAGAATCAAGCGTAATGTCCGGACTGACTGACTGACTGACTGACTTAACCCATTCATTCATCTCGCAACAGATATTCTCTTTCACCTTTAGGTGGATACCATAGCATACAATTTTATTCACCCTCCTAGTCATATTCCTCTTAGATGAAGTCGCTAGTGCCAATGTATCGGGTGCGATTTAACAAACTCTCCTTTTGAGGAATCCAATCAGATCCACCCACCCTCCATTGGAATCTTTCCAGCGGTCCTAGAAAGGGCTGGGCGCCCACCCAGTCGAGCCGGTACAGTTTCTGGCAGTCCTGGTCTACCAGGTCCACCTGGGTCTGGTTGTGGGGGAGCGTCCACCCCTGGTCCACCATCACTGTTACGGTATCGTCTTTGCGTACTAACTCCGCTTGGAGGATTTTCTGGAAACAATAGTACTAGTTCAACTTGTTGGCAGTTTATCTCTGATCCACCGTCCCCCTCAATATGTTTTGTACCTGATTGAAAGAGTTTCTAAAAGAAATACACACATAATGAGACTTTTGGGTTAATATAAGGGCCTATATTATTTTTTCAATTTTACACCTTACAGATTGCTGTACAATGCTGCTGTCCAACATCTAAACTCAGTCGGTAGCGCCTTTGTCTATTGAGATAGGGGTCCCGGGTACAATTCTTGGCAAGGATGAAAAATGTATCATTGGTGAAATAAGGGTTTCCACTTTCACATTGATTAATTAACGGCTGGAGGATGGGTGTTATATCTGTCATAGATTTAAGTTAGTTTATAAGTCGTGTTACAGCTATAGTTAGTAGTTTCAGAAAGTACACTTTAAATACCTCAAATAAATAGATACACAATGAAAACAGTGCTGCTCACAAAAAGTGGCCGGCTTAATTGCTATGGCGAACTTATATAGAAATAGAGAACCCTTGTTTAAAAAAAAATCATTATTATAAACAATATGAACATTTACAACTATTTAATGTGTGGAATGCCAGGCCTCCACCGTGGTTCGGATCGCACATTAAACTGTAGGTCCTCCATTTCCTCTCACAATCCATACTATTACACATTAGCTTAAGTGCGTATAACCCGAACGGGTAGTAATACGTGGTGCTAGTAATAATAATAATAATAATAATAATAATAATACAACTATTTACATTTTATATTCTTTGGAGAATGGACGGCGGCGTAACATCCATAGTTGGGAATCCTTTATTCAAATTCTACATAAAAAAAAATTAAACTATTATAATCTCTCTTTATGAAATAAGAACATTAAATTTGTGTGAAATATCATATTTATATAAATAGCGTGTTAAATGTTACTATATAAAACTGAATTACTGGGGAATGGTATGCAAAGCTCCTTGTGCTGAATATATTATTTTATATACCAAGAAGTCGCCAGTCTAGAAAATAAAACTGATGGTTTTTGATTAAATAACGACTCTTTCTCCAGCAGAATCGCTAGTGTTTCCCAACCCCAGTCAATATTTCTTTGAAGTACGCTTCTAAGAATCGGTCTTATAGCTACCGGATTGATATTGATATTGGGAGGTTAAAGTTAGCTACCAGTTAAACTTAAATATTTTACGCGTATTATGAACTTAATTTTTCTGCCGGATAGCTATATGTAGGATAAATATATTTTTATGCAGAAAACGCAAGGTTGGTATTGTTTTTACTGGTTAGCGTATGTGTATAAACCCTGATGCTACCATTACAACCTGGCTAGGGGCTACAACACTTAACATTCATAATTGTTAAATAATGGCGGCTAAACAAGTGCGAGAAAACAGATGGCGTCACATGTCTCGCGTCGGTGTCTGCCAAAATGTGGGCAATAGTTTGGTACAACGTTTACAGAATTTCGTTTATTGCACTCACATTTAAATAATTTGTTCTTGTATAGCTATAACTCTACAAATATATTGTCTGTTTTTATTCAAGTGTGAATTAAATGTTCTAACTTTATATATAGTTATAGCCTGAGGTGGTGCTTATCAAACACAGATTTCAACCTATAAACAGATTTTGATAAGTGAAACCTCATGAAAAACCAAGCGTCACTATGACAACGCCAATTCTAACTTTCAGATAAAAGTTATCAGGTATTTAAACCTCCCGGTAAAAATGTGATGAATAAATACATTTTATCTGGCAGATAAATTCAATCTGTCGGTCATAAGACGCACTTTTAACTTATCGACCAGATGAAAATATTTAACGGCCAGATTAATATATTTATCGAGGAATCATAAGACCGGCCCTAAGCTGCGCCCTTTCTCTTTCTCTTCCCTCAAAACGTAACCCGGTCCCCCCCTTGGCCCCACCCTCGTGTTCTGGCGGGGAGAAGTGAGACCGATTTGAAAATTTCAACTAATTGCCTATACGTTAGTCCATTTTCTAGCGTGTTCTTTAAATTCCATTCAACGCTCCGTGAGTGGGCTAGATTAGACATAATTAGACTCAATAGTCCTCCATTCGAATACTGGTCCTGCCCTTACCTCTTGCAAGTACTGCACGCACGAGATGAAGTCAGGCATGCAGTGTTTCTTCACCTCCCAGTGGAGTGTCCGAAGGGCGGGATCAGGGAACTTGCTGTACAGTTTCTGTCACAAAAATAGGCCATGCATCAATATTTATATTAATAGACACAAGAGTTTATAGCGATTTAATCTAAGGGAAAGAGATGTATAAGGTAGCTCAGAGGAAATACACTCTCACTATCGTGGAAAAGGGTAGAAAAACCATCCCCAATGCAGCGGGCAGAGAGTCAAACTCGGAACTCTTCGTTAACTGATACTTAGTGATATACAATACAAACGCCTCATACCGTTTGGTAATCGATACGGTTTTAGTTATACAGTTATATTTTCGGTTTTCTGCGTCCTGAAACTAGTGCGGGGTATCCGCATTTAATTACGCTAATGAGATAAGGACGAGTAAGGTGAAGTTTTAGAAGAATTGTATCAACACTCGCATGGAGGGATAGTGGGAAACCATTTCTAAAAAGATGTTACCTCAGTATATCCAGCCAGGATTTTAATCCTTTCATTTCCACCACCGGCAAAACCTAGATTAAAAGACTGATGATGCCTCTATCCGAATACTCGCCGGCGCGGATTTTAATTATATTAAATTTTAATAGTTGAATTGGTAGGCATGCTGATTAAACGCCAAGCTTATCTACTCTGATCTTCCCGTGACCGGAGGGCTGATGTTCAAATCCCGGCCGGGTGTACGGAGGATATATATCCTATTATAACTATACTGATAGAGCAGAAAGGTATTAGGACTTGGTGCGGTAAATAAGGCCCAATCAAACACTGGGAAAACTTTACCCACAGCGACGTTTCAGCCAGTGGTACCTACTCTCATCATCGTGATGTAGTGATGGGGGGGTTCTTACCGTGGCCGCATCATCCGCGCGTGTGAACCATCGTCTATCAAACACTGGGAAAACTTTGCCCACAGAGACGTTTCAGCCAGTGGTACCTACTCTCATCATCGTGATGTAGTAATGGGGGGGTTCTTACCGTGGCCGCATCATCCGCGCGTGTGAACCATCGTCTATCAAAGTCGTTGAACTTGTGCGCTCGCAGGTAGTAGGCGATGTCCTTGACGGCATCTCCCACCCACTCTTGTTCCTGGAGGTCCACCAGGAGTTCCTCGGAGGCTGTGTCCTCCTCTCCTGTGGAGTTGTCTGCCACGCCCGTCAGGATGATTTGTTCCAGGGGCGCGGGGTCTTCTTTATTCTGGGAACACATTGGCGTCGTGGCGAGCAGTGTTGTGACCAGTAGTATTATCATCTTGCGAAGGCGGGTCAGTCTGTACGCTACGTTGACACCTAGAATGACTCAAAAGAGAGTCGTAGGAAATAAACACGAGAAACTGAGATGGGAAGAATATTAATCGGGGGAAAAACTGTTTAAATTTGATGTGAAGGGTGCGCTTCAGCAAATAGGATCTCTATTCTCACACTTAATTTGAGTGTACATTAATTTTAAATAGAGTTTAACAAGTGTCGACGACTCGCGTTGCTACTCACACGATCCAAGATGTTCCTTTCACAAAAGATGGAGCTGGCTGTGACGGAAAGGTTGAGGATTGGATTCCCGCCGGACATCCGAAGGATGTTTTTTTCCTAAATGGTTTCTCATTCTCCTGCACGGCTATATTTATTATAAAATTACACTTTCTTCATCTCCACATCATTAGTATAGTTAGATGCGGGTATCCAGGACAAGTAGCAAGACCCCATGATAAAGAAACACAGTCATGATTTAGTAAAATATTATTAAAATCAATATTTTCCTATGGAAAATGATTCTCAGTATTTTAATCTAGATAACATCAGTTTAAACATTCCTGTAAAATCTATTTTCCTTATTTAACATAAATAATAAATTATTTCAGCTAATCTTAAAACCACACGTTGGTGATGAAACGTTTAATTAATTATAACCTAGACATGAAAGTAAACAATATGATAAACGCGCCAAAATGACAAAGTGTGAGGGTGTAGCCAACTTACTTGTATCTATGAGCAATTTGGCAACAACGAAGACCATACCAGGCATTAAGCCTCTACTTACTTTTCAGGTCCCAATTTATTCAAACATAGTCTAATGCCCTATCCCATTAACGCCGAAAGTGACCGTAAAAGCCACCGTCCCTACATCTGAAGACGAGGTTGAAAGCTACCCTGAGACTCCGCGCGATTCGGCTGGGGTGTCTTATTCTACACAACACCGGTTGGTCTCTTACCTTACATGACGAAAGAAAATTAAGAGGTTTGAAAATAAAAGGTGCTTAGTAAGATATTTGGTAAAAAAATAAATCATACTGAGTAGTGGAAGAGGTTACATAATAATGAGTTACATAACCTGTACGAATCACAAAGCATTGTTAGGATAATCAAGTCTCGTGGGCAGGACATGCAGCGAGAATGAGGGAATCTAGATTATAGAACTATGTTCAGGTTACTGACTGGTGAACCCAACGGGAAGAGACCATTGGGAAGGCCTAGACAACATCAGATAACATTAAAATGGCCCTGAAAGAGATAGGCTGTAGTGAGGTGGACTGGATAGAACTAGCTCAAGTTAGGGATAGATTGCGTAGCTTACTTCTGTAAGTGCAGCAATAAATTTCGAGTTCCTAATGCCATAAAGTAAGTAATAACTATATTACTATTTTTTTAAACACAACATCTTGTGAATGTGTGGAATGTCAGGCCTCCACCATGGTTCGGATTCCACGTTAGACTGTAGGTCCTCCATTTCATCTCACAATCACCCTACCATTACACATTAGCGTAGGCATTAAGCCTCTACTTACTTTTCAGGTCCCAATTTATTCAAACATAGTCTAATGCCCTATCCCATTAACGCCGAAAGTGACCGTAAAAGCCACCGTCCCTACATCTGAAGACGAGGTTGAAAGCTACCCTGAGACTCCGCGCGATTCGGCTGGGGTGTCTTATTCTACACAACACCGGTTGGTCTCTTACCTTACATGACGAAAGAAAATTAAGAGGTTTGAAAATAAAAGGTGCTTAGTAAGATATTTGGTAAAAAAATAAATCATACTGAGTAGTGGAAGAGGTTACATAATAATGAGTTACATAACCTGTACGAATCACAAAGCATTGTTAGGATAATCAAGTCTCGTGGGCAGGACATGCAGCGAGAATGAGGGAATCTAGATTATAGAACTATGTTCAGGTTACTGACTGGTGAACCCAACGGGAAGAGACCATTGGGAAGGCCTAGACAACATCAGATAACATTAAAATGGCCCTGAAAGAGATAGGCTGTAGTGAGGTGGACTGGATAGAACTAGCTCAAGTTAGGGATAGATTGCGTAGCTTACTTCTGTAAGTGCAGCAATAAATTTCGAGTTCCTAATGCCATAAAGTAAGTAATAACTATATTACTATTTTTTTAAACACAACATCTTGTGAATGTGTGGAATGTCAGGCCTCCACCATGGTTCGGATTCCACGTTAGACTGTAGGTCCTCCATTTCATCTCACAATCACCCTACCATTACACATTAGCGTGAGTGCATATAACCCAAACGGGTAGTAAACGCGATACTACTACGACAACAACAACAACAACTAGTACTACTACTACCACTACTACTACTACTACTACTAATAATAATAATTTTTAGCACTACGTCTTACCACCTGTTCAGGTTACACACACATGTACTAATTACACTATTGAGTTAGGTTTGAGGAAGGTCGAATTTAGAGGAAGTGTACCCGAATTTGCGCGGAGTAAGAGTAAAAAAACATGTAGGGAAAACCACCCTCAGTACAACTGATATATTATTATTAATATCACTAATAACTACTAATATCAATTATCTTGAATTTTTATGTTGGGACCCTGTTTAAAGAATTACTTTATTTGTTTGTTAGATATAATTTCCAAACCATTTATATTTATCTCAGGACTTTGACATTTTGAGTAAAACGCCCTTGAAAATGAGACAATAATACCTTTATATACACATTTTTAAATTATAAATAAAGTTTTTTAATCCTATAGGGTCCTTTCGTCTCAATTTGGTATGAAGTATATTTTAAAATAACAAAGCAATTATTAAACAATGCAGAGCTTCCTCTTAAAAACATTATGATGTGCATTCTTGATCTCTATTTTTTTTATCAATCGTTCATATTAATAATTCTTTCTATTATTATGTATTTATGGTTCATCTACGATCATGCTAATGCTAAGCGTGATCATAAGACTCGTTGGGTTTATTTTCTGTTTAAAAGGTAATTGTCTACAATGAGATGTCGTAACACATAAATATAAATAATAGGAATTAAGAAGGATACATAAAATGAAATAAATATGCAAGAGTGGGTCAATTTATATGACCTTAGATAGGAAATTTAACCTCAATATCAAACGACTGCGCTTACGAGTGTGACTGATTGTAGATTGGCCATAACAGTGGATGTGTTGGCAGTATTCCAAACACATAATCTGATCCGACACCTTTCAAACACATTTTTAGAAAAACCATAGTGTGTGCCATTTTACTATGATAAGACTCACTGAAAGTAAACGGGAAATCCAATTTCAAGGACAGACACACAATAAATAAACTTATACGTGACAACGATCACAGAATACGTTGCTGTGTAAAGAACTAGCCTCAGAGAAAAAAGGGATTTGGATTAACAAAACAACGAAGAAAAAAAAATCACAAGGAGATAAAAGATGGAATGGAATTGACCTAGTTTGCTCGAGATAAAACATATAGATTTATTTGTATATCTATTATTAACGGTAAGCACGTCAAATTTACAGCCAAAAATAGCCTACTATACCCGCTTTGGCGGCCACATGGTCTAACGCGCTAATCTCACAGTAGACTAGACTGCCGATGATGAGGAGTTCGAGGTTTTAATCTCGGGTGGGTGTACGGAGGTTGGTTTTTTCAAAATTATTTTACACTCGTCTTCCACGCAAATGCGGGCACACTCCCTATAAATATAACCTTCAAATTCCCTAAAACATTAGCGTAATTAGTACATAAGCGTATAACCTGTACAGGTGTAATAAGACGTGATGCTAAAAAAAAGTTCACTGGGTTCAACACCCTAGCCCCATCTGTAACGCATCTCTCTATTGAACCAAAGGTCCCAGACTCAATTCTTGTTATTAACAACATTTTAATTATTGGTTGAATTGGGGCATCCAATTTTGTGGTGAAGAATTAAATCTTGGCCCTCACCGGTCGGCAAGCGTACTAAATGTCAAGATCATCTTTACTGGTTTGGCGGTGTTGGGGAGATTGAGGTTCGAATTCTGTCTAGGTGTATTGAGGATAGTATTTCCTAGATTTATTCACACAAATAATTGTAAATTTTTTACACCAAATAATAACAATAATCTACCATAGCTCATACTTTGTAGTATGCACAGAACACTCTAAAGGAGCCAGTTGATGTTATTGAAACAAACACGTATTTTCAGATAAAATCCTGATGGAGTTATGTGAATTAAGAAAATAACACCCAGAGAGGGACTAGATCCTCAGTGCACGGATTTATGTGCCAATCGCCGCTCTACCAAATGAACTATCTCATACTGGTTGGAATGTTATCTGAAAACACGTGTTTGTTCCAAATTAACATTCTCACGGTGGGTAATACAGATGACGCCATAGTTCAGTGACACTGCTGTAATGCAATGCGCTCTTGTAGCAATTGATGGTACTTCTTAGGATCAGTACCCTCGGAGGTTATATATATCACTTATTAATATCCATTAGAGCAATCAAAACCTTTAATTACTCTAAATAATTAGGGATGACGGTGGTAAAGTTTAGAGAATACGTCACCGAATTTGCGAGGAAGGAGGTTGGGGGAATAAATAGGAACAGTTATCTTTAGTACACCCATTACGGGCCCATTAGATTAGACGAGCTTAGTATTTAGTCTGCGAGCCCACCGGTACAGGCAGCCCTAAACGTTTTGAATCCTTGATTATAGAGCCTGTGTTTTGACAACAATAATTACAAACTATACTTTGCAGAGAAAGGCCATTCTGTACCTTCTTTATCTATGATGTAAATACAATCAATACATGTATTATTATAATCAGAAAAGCGAATTTCTAAAAATATCTTAATATTATTTAGATATTTTATTGATTAATAAACCATGTATGAATGTAATTCAAAATGAATTGTACTTTATATATTGCATTAGATTATTTATTGGGGAAAGTTGAAATTAATACATTATGTTTTGTTCTTAAATTATAGTGCGTTTTCTTACCTCAAACCCGCTTCGGTGGCGTAGTTGGCTAACGCACTAGTCATGTTGAGCTTGACCGCTGAGGACGGGGCGATCGAGGTTCGAATCTCGTTCGGGTGAACTGGGGGGGGGGGGGGTTGTTCCTAAATGTGTTTCCCCCCCTCCTCGAGCCAAAGGTGNGGGTGTTTTTTTCCTTAGGCCTAAATAGTTTTCCACTCCTCCTCTACGCAAATGTGGGTACACTTCCTTTAATTAAACCTTCCCAATTCCTAATCCATTAGCGTAATTAGTACTTAAAGCGTATAACCCAAACGGGTAGTAAGACGCGGTGCTAAATAATATAATAAAAAATCTTACCTCAAATGACGCTATGGCCACTAAGAATGTTCATCACACCCGGTGCAGGGTCAGTGGCCAATTATGCACAGTTTTAAAGTAGTAAATAAGTATATTGTATAACCACTAGCCATGTTTGTTATGAATTAGACACCGTGATAATCTTTGACAATAGTCAAAGAAGATTAAATGTAAGTTTTTACTTCGATAATTACCCTCACTGCTAGACTTCAAAATATTGCTGGTTTCTGGTAAAAGCGCCAATAAATCGCGCTGTCACTTGGACCCTTTGTTGATTTTATTAATTAAATTAATTATTGTAGATTAATTTTCATAATCTTTTTCGTTAATCATTTAATTAAGGTGGGATGGAAAGAAATATGATTTAAAGTTTATATTTGTGCAGTTTATTAATTTCTACATACAGCAATTACAACATTCTCGAATAATTTGTCGGGGTTATTGTGGCTTTGACCAGAAAAATGTTAAATTAGGGAAAAAGAAGGCCTACTGGTCAAATTCTGTGAAGCCATCGCAAATATTCAAGAACCGTTGAGATTATATTATGTAAAAAAATTCTGATGTATTTACTTAAACACTATTTTATTTATTTACCCAAAAAAGATTTTTGTATAAAAACTACAAAAATACTCTTTATAATCCACGTTTACTTCAAATCCACCTTAAGAATGAAAAACTATGGTGGATTGGATGTGCAGTTCAATTTTCTGAGGAAGGGGCTTTATATGATATCTAGAAAAGTTACTATATTTATTGTATTCATACGTCAGGTCATGTGATATGAACCATTTACTATTTATATATTTTATTATCAATGACCACCTCTGTAGTCTTGTGGTCAGAGTTCCAGGCTACAGATCCAGAAGTCCCGGGCTCAATCCCAAGTGCTTCCAAAATTTTTCTGTGAGACAGTAGATCTGGAATGAAGTCAAACTCAGCCTCGCTAGGACAAATGAGCTACCTGTATAAAGAAGTAACTGCTCCGTTATAGAAAACTGAGATTAATGTTTGGAGAGCTCGTTGACAACCTCTGTATGCAAATGTTAGCATCGTTATTGTTACTGGTGGCGGCCGCTCGGTCGGTAAAGTTCACTTGCAGGCTCACACCATGGATATTTAAAAAAATCACTATCAATAATTATAAAATAACACTAATAATGTAGTAAAAATGTTATCAATTTGGCTGGAATTTATTTTTCTTTAAAAGGCCCTTTCTGATGAAAATGTGTCTGTAGCAGGAGGGCCCTAGGGTATCTTACAGTTACTAAAGCTACTACACTTTCATGCACACTGTACATTCGTCAAATCACATGTTTTGCAACTACCACTTTTGACAAATCTAAAAAACGCTAATAAAATAATAAATTCTTAGATTTAGTAAATATTTAGTGCAAACAAATAAAACGCATGCACTGCTGAGGTCCTAGTAGTAACTTAGATATTTGTTGGTAGTTAGTTATGTCACATTTGCATGTATTATGAGATACCAAATCGCCTTAGGTTCATTTGAACTCTGAACCAAGAACCGAAATAATACTAATATAGCCTACACAAATAAATATAGTCTGGTATGGTTTAAGGTATCAGTATTAAAATAGGCTGGATTGACTTTGGGAATGATTGGGGTCTCAATCCTGGTCGGATGTACTGAGGACATGTTTCCCTAACGGTTTACCACTGTCCCTCAACGCAAATCCGGGCGCAATTCCTATAAATTCTACATCCCTGATTCCGATTACACTAGCGTAATATAAACATATAACTTAAACGGGTAAAGAGACGTAGTGAATAAATGACTATTAAAAACACGTGAAATATTACAGTTGATTTAATTGGTTTTGCAAGACAAAATTTAATTTCTTATTTTGTAATAAAAGATAATACCACAGATAACGAGCGTATAAACCGAACGGGTAGTAAGACGCGGTGCTAAATATTATTATTATTACTGAAAGGTATGAGGAGCAAGACCTACATTGTATTTGCTCCAGTTGATGGGAAGGTTAAGGTTCGAATCCCGTCAGAATGTATTAATAATTAGGAAGGGGTTACATAAAGATTATTACTGTGGTTTTATTATCCTCCCTTCATGCAAATATGTAAATACGTTCTCTAAAACTACCCTGTAGATTAAGATTAGGTGCTAAATGAATTTTTTTAAATCAATATTGTAGTAGTTGCCTGGAATCGTGCATTCCAAATAGACTGAATAATGATGAGTCGTTAAAAAAATTAATATTCTCAATATTTCGCGTTTGCCTGGAAAGAAACGACCGCGTACACATGCTTTGAACTCCATAGCAGGGACCCCCTTCGGTGGCCGCATGGTCTTAGGTGCTACTCTCGCAGTAGACTAGACTGCCGATGACGGGGAGATCGAGGTTCGAATCTCGGTCAGGTGTACTGAGGCTGGTTTTTCTAAAATGATTTTCCAGTCTCCCACCACGTTAATACGGGTACACTTCCTCTAAATCTAATCCCGCTCATCCCTGAAACCATTATCGTAATTAGTACATAAGCATATAATCTGAACAAGTAGTAAGACAGGGTGCTAAGGAAAACCCTTCATAGCAGAGAGTACAAGCTACACTTCGTTAGTAATGCAGCAGCTTGCAAGATGGGCCAAGTTCTATGTTTTATATTTACAATATATTACATCCATGGTTTACAATTTGGTTGGTCTTGAGGTCCGCATTTATTTCTTCTACTATAATCAGACTCTAGGAACTTTTGATGACCATTTAAATATCTCAAAATGTGGATAAGTCATATTAATTAACTAGACGCATGTGTCTATAGATATATTATTATTATTTAGCACCGCGTCTTACTACCCGTTCGGGTTATACGCTTTAAGTACTAATTACTCTAATGGATTAGGAATTGGGAAGGTTGAATTAGAGGAAGTGAACCCGCATTTGCGTGGAGGGAGAGTGGAAAATCATTTAGGAAAAACCACCCCAGTTCACCCGACCGAGATTCGAACCTCGATCTCTCCGTCCTCAGCAGTCGATCTCAACACGACAAGCGCGTTAGCCAACTACGCCACCGAGGCGGGTCTATAGATATAGTGTTTGTTGGATACATTTTTCAACCATATCAGGGAGTCTAATCTTGGAGCAGTATTATAGTAGGTAGAAGTAGTACCAACTGTTTTAAAGGGTCAGACTTTATTTTTATTTTTAGTTTATAGCGCAATGGTAAGATCTGTCCATGGTGATCAGCTAAAAATGTCTCAGGTTTGACTTCATTATCAATATGTTTTATTTTTAACTTAAAAAATAAATATGTGAAATCGATATAGAAATAGGTTTTGAGAGTTCAGGTGTCTTTGGAGCCACAGTCGTCCTTGAGGGGCATCTCCAATGGCATCTCACAGATGTAGTAGTGCTGCTCGAGGCAAGAAGAGTCCGCCAGTCCTCCTTCTAGCCCAGTGTAGACATTCCCGCAGTGCACCGTGGTGCTGTTGGTGGGGTAGCCGGGGTACCACCGGGTGAAGCCAGAGTCGCTCAGAGGATCGTCTACAAAGGATTTGATTTATTTGTTAGTATTTACTTTATGAGACACCCGATATTATCATAAGACGACGTACACAACTCAGCTGTATGGCTGTATGGTGGAGCGTTGAGATGCGTTGCAGACGTCCAGAAATTCCGCATTATTTAAGAAGTTGTTTGATATTTTTAAACATGGTTTTCAACAAAACTTTGGCGAAAATTACCATAAGATTTTTATTGTGTTAAAAACTTTAAATTTTGAGTTCAATGTTAAAAAGAAAATTCAATGAAGATTCACGTGGAAATTGTATTTAGATTAAAGCAAAAGGTTAGAAACCTAGCTCTAACCTTCCTCTTTAAAATAAAGTCATGTTTTTGAAGGATCACAAAAGAATATTTTAAGATATTACGGGATTGTTTTATAAGGCTCTATGCAAGTTAGTACATATTTTTTAAACAATTTAAACTTTTTAAGTCAGAAATTTTTCTTACATTTTTATGAACACATTATTTAAAAATATCAAACCACTTAATGTTGTATATCTATAAGGTAAACCTCTTTTAACTTTGTGAGATAATTGTATTATATTTGGAAGAAGGTGCAGGAAAGGTGGATAGAAACATAAAGAAGGAACGAACACACTATGCCTTTCACAATGAAAAGAAAAACACATAACTTCACACTTTACAATCCTTTCCTGTACCTTATTCTGAGTATTATACAATTACCTCATAATTCCAAAAGAGGTTTTACGTATAAAGAAAGATATATTACATAATATATATATATATATATATTCACATCCAATGTCCTTTTCCTGGGTTTGTCCTTAATGTTATTCCTTTTACATGTTTCTATCTGAGTGTCCTATCATTCTTTTTAATTTTCCTTTTTCTACGTTTTGTGTTTTTTAGTTTTCACTTTTAGGAAGTTACGTTGACCATTTCACACTCCCTTTTGTAGAGTTCCGGTAGAATGAAACCAAGGTCGGGGGATTGGGTGGTAATGATCATTTTCTTCAATGGCAGCCATTACCTCTCTGTCCAGTGGCAGCAATGTAAAGTGTGAACTGTGTGCTTATTTTAATTGTAAAAGCCATATTTTATTTGTTCCTGTACCTTATTTCAAAATATGATACAAACAATTTAATAAATAATCCGGGATTTGTAAACGTCTGCAATGATTCTCAGTGCTCTCCTAAAAATCTCTCTTACACTATTTCCAGCTGTCGATTCATCTTTGTGAAAAAGAAGCCCCTAATTTCATCAATATTAGAGGTATGAAAAAGTTTCATTAGCGATACGAGTGATTTGTTTTTAAACTGATATTTTCAATGGTTGTTTTTAATAGCAACCTTTGCTTAATAAAAGATGCTAATTATAAAATGCTTTATCATATGGAAGTGTTTTTTATACGTAAATAATAATATTTTCCACGATACATATTCTAGTCTAGTAAACTATCACAAACATGGTATTATTTTAAAACCATATTTTGTTAGTATTAATATTTTGTAGACGAAGACATACTTGTAACAAGGAAACTTAAAATACTAAGGTATCTAAAATAAATGAAGAGGATTTTAGGAATGGCTATAAGTAATTTTAACGTAACATTTCTGAACTTATAGTAAAGCATGAGGATTGAAATTATTAAGTTGTAAACGGTTAAATACATTCCAAACCCTGCATATAAAGGGGCAGCATTAAATAATTTTTTTGTTCTCCTGCGAGTTGTGTTGATGCAGGTAAGTTTTAAAGCTAACACAGTGTTCTCAGTGGCCAAAGAACTGTTTTTATTAAATAAAACTTTAAATTTAATAGTATGTTGATATTCATCCAGCACTTGTTCTGTGTTATATAACTTAGACCCTTAAGAAGCGCGACTAAAATATAATTTAAGGTACCTTAACTTAAAATGTTACAAAATGCTATTTTAAAAATGCCAATATGCATAGCTTTAATTAAAAATGCGCTATTCTTTAACTAAACATTTTAGGACAAATTAAGAATCGATCTGATGAACCTCGAATTATTAGACAGAAGTACTACGTATTGGGTTTAGGTGTCAGACGTCCAATAAACGAAAGAACACGTTAAACAAAACCAAACAAATTGAGACATATTTCAATAAATGAGTATCTATCCCCGATAACTCTGCAAAGTAAAATATCTAAAATAATCTTGTAACGTATTCGCCTAAGCGCTTAGTTATGTGGACTGATATTATGGACATGAAGTCTGGGGTGCGGCGTTAGTTTTTCTAATCGATACAATTCTGGAGAGTAATGCACGCTTTCAGTTTTAGGGTAACAAAACTATATCTCCAAGTAAATGTTGTTATCTTTTAGTGTTTTTATATATGAATAAATTTAACGTAAGATATATTAACGGTTTAATCTTAGCAGTAGAGATGGATAGGATAGTTTTTAATGTTAGCGCTTCAGAATTATCTTGAAAAGATTTTGGGAAAACTATAGCGAAACATCTCAGTTTAAAAATACCTTTAGTGCAACCTGCCGAAATATTAACCTTGACCTACACGTCACCGACCATACAGTATATTGTGGCCCTGACCTCTTAGATTGTGGTACCACCAGTGTGGCTGCAAATGTTTTCAAATTTAATCTCATTTAATAATAGTCATGCTCTTACTTTAGGGTAAATAGTTTGTCATTGGTAATCAATTTTGTAACTATTCAATCTCTTCATCCTGTTCCCTTGGATTGCCAATATTCACCTTCCTTATCCTTTACGTGTAGGTTTAACTGTTTATAATGGTCAGAAATTGCATTATTTACCCTCATTATTTTATATTAGGCTGGATAGCTTAAATTAGCTGCTGGCTAACAATGCCTCATCTTTCCCCCCTTCAATTGGCCAGCTTAACTCGCTGATAGCCAATACAGACACTAGAACGTAAACAAATTATTTTTTTGATTTTACCTTCAATATATTTTTGGTTAACTATACAATAAGCTAGAATTGCAAGAATATAGCTAATAATGAACACGATATATTATGGACTTTGTTTAGTAATAGTGTAAAATGAACATTATCTGCAGTAGCAAATAAACTACTAACATAATTGACCCCAAGTGGCTTACAGATAAGTGTTTAACACAAATTAAGTTAGTCATGATAACATTATTAACGATGCGATAATAACATTTTGTTGTTGTTGGAAATACCATCAAATACACTTGTAAACAAGCAAGTTTGGCACCAATAGTCACGTAGTCTTGTATTCTAATAGCGATGGAGGCTTGAGTTAGAATCTCAGGCTGGATATACTAAAATTTCCATTCACACACACTTTCTCCATTCGTAAGTGGGTAAAATTCCTCTATATCCTACCTTCCACACCACTGCCCCATTAGTGTAAATATGAGGATATCCAGGAATGGTGATAAAACGTGGAGCATGGAACTAACAAGCGTAATTGCGAAGGCTTTAAGAAAGGAAAGTTTAAATTCTCAATATATTGTAAACACCGTATTAATTTGAATAAGCTTAGCTATAGCGATATGCTATTTTTTTTACCGATATTTATTTTCTGGTGCATACTGATTGTTTTGTCAGACTATTTGGGTGATTTAACCTTAGCTATTTTTTTTGCTTTACTATTCCCTAGGTTCTATATACGAACCTGAGTTATTGCATTCACTTCCGATTTAGCAATGTGAATTTTTGGTTATATGGACTGGAAAATATAATTATATTTTAGCCTATACTTACCCGGTGAAACTAGCAATTAGTAGATTGCACTATTTATATACTTTGGTTGCGTCACTTTTATTATTTATTGGTTGAAATGGTTGCTCGTATTCTTTTTACAATCTCTTTGAAATAAATTTATCATATTCTTTTCAACTAATGTTTAAAACATTGGTTTGTACTCTTTTCACCACCTTGTTAAAATAACAGCTAACATTATTTTAACGGCTAGTTAAAATAGTAGCTTGTATCACTTTCACAGCTGGCTGAAATAATCGCACGAACTATTTTCCACCATATGAGTACAATAGTATTTCTGTATATTCTCACCACCTAATTAAAAGAGCCCGGATTATTTTTAGCATCTCGTTAACACAGTAGCTCGTACTCTTTTCAAACCCTAAGCTAATTTCCAAGGATCATTTTATGCGTAATTGCGACTGAGGTCAAGCACTCTACCTTAAGGTGCGGTGTAGGTGTCGCGAGAAAAGGACAATTTTTTTTGCAGTTTTTATATCAAATATTTTTTGGTTAAAATAAATCATTATTATTAGCACCGCGTCTTACTACCCGTTCGGGTTATACGCACTTACGCTAATGTGTAATGGTAGGATGATTGTGAGATGAAAACGGTGGAGGCCTGGCATTCCTCACATTCACAAGATGTCTTGTCAGAGGTGAAGGAAGGGTTTGGTAATCAGATAAATCTATGCCGAAAATAAATCAAATATTGCTTCAGTACAAACATCGAGATTAATTCACACGGTGTCTTCAGCAACTGCCAAGAGTGTCCTGGAATTTAATGAAAGCTTTTCCTCTTCATCTAAACAGTTTGTCAACTAATGCTGCTACGCTCATAACAGATATTCAACAACTGTTTGTATAATCATGTGAAGAAAATTAAATTCTTTGTTTGTAATTTAGCAAAATTTTATTTATTTTAGAATAGAAAATGTTTTGCTATAAAACATGCAAAACCACTTGCCTTTTCTCGCGTCATCCACATCCGCACCGTATGCGCTTGTAGTTGTAATTTCATATAGACTAAAAGGAGGAGATGAACTCCCAAGAATAGGATTTAAATACGGCCTTAAACTTAAATGCCTTCAACACTCGCCTAGCACCGTGAACCAACCTAATTAGACTCTAACCCACAATGCTCCATCGCCTCGCACAGTACCGTGACCCAATCTGACTAGAATTTAACCCCCTATGCCTCCATCCACTCATATAGCACCATGACCCTACCTGGTGATAATCTAACCGACAATGATCCTTTCACTCATATAGCACCATGACCCCACCTGGTGATGATCTAACCGACAATGATCCTTTCACTCATATAGCACCGTAACCCCACCTGGTGATAATCTAACCCACAATGGTCCATCCACTCTCCAAGCACCGTGACCCTATCTGATGATAATCTAACCTACAATGGTCCTTTCACTCACCTAACACCCTGACCCCACCTGGTGATAATCTAACCAACAATGGTCCTTTCACTCATATAGCACCATGACCCCACCTGGTGATAATCTAACCAACAATGGTCCTTTCACTCATATAGCACCATGACCCCACCTGGTGATAATCTAAAACACAATGGTCCGTCCACACTCCAAGCAAAGTGAACCCACCTGGTGATAATCTAACCAACAATGGTCCATTCGCTCACCTAGCACCGTGACCCTACCCGGTGATAATCTAACCCACAATGCTCCATTCACTCACCTAGCACCGTAACCCCACCCGGTGATAATCTAACCCACAATGGTCCATTCGCTCACCTAGCACCGTAACCCCACCCGGTGATAATCTAACCTACAATGCTCCATTCACTCACCTAGCACCGTGACCCCACCTGGTGATAATCTAACCTACAATGCTCCATTCACTCACCTAGCACCGTGACCACATCTGGTGATAATCTAACCTACAATGGTCCATTCACTCACCTAGCACCGTGACCACATCTGGTGATAATCTAACCTACAATGCTCCATTCACTCACCTAGAACCGTGACCACATCTGGTGATAATCTAACCAACAATGGTCCATTCACTCACCTAGCACCGTGACCACATCTGGTGATAATCTAACCAACAATGGTCCATTCACTCACCTAGCACCGTGACCACATCTGGTGATAATCTAACCTACAATGCTCCATTCACTCACCTAGCACCGTGACCACATCTGGTGATAATCTAACCAACAATGGTCCATTCACTCACCTAGCACCGTGACCACATCTGGTGATAATCTAACCTACAATGCTCCATTCACTCACCTAGCACCGTGACCACATCTGGTGATAATCTAACCAACAATGGTCCATTCACTCACCTAGCACCGTGACCACATCTGGTGATAATCTAACCTACAATGCTCCATTCACTCACCTAGCACCGTGACCACATCTGGTGATAATCTAACCAACAATGGTCCATTCACTCACCTAGCACCGTGACCACATCTGGTGATAATCTAACCTACAATGCTCCATTCACTCACCTAGCACCGTGACCACATCTGGTGATAATCTAACCAACAATGGTCCATTCACTCACCTAGCACCGTGACCACATCTGGTGATAATCTAACCTACAATGCTCCATTCACTCACCTAGCACCGTGACCCCCCCTGGTGATAATCTAACCCACAATGCTCCGTCCACTCTCCAAGCACCGTGTCCCCACCTGGTGATAATCTAACCCACAATGCTCCGTTCGCTCACCTAGCACCGTGGTCCAGTCATCTATCTGGTACAGGTTGTGGAAGCCAATGAAGGCCAGGCCCGGCTCGTAGAACTGGTTGTATACCAAAGAGACGGCGACCATTTCCTCAGCCGAGTTGATGATGGCGAGGTGAGTACCGTCCCCCACGCAGTCCATACGGGCCTCGTACCATGTGAGGGGGCTGGAGGACACCTTGTACCTTCCTATACCAGCCACTTCCTGATAGTCCTGGTACTTGAAATCCTGGGCCATGGCCAGGGGGAGGAGTAGGGCTATGAGCTGATGCACCGCCATATTGCCGTCCACTGATCACAGGGAAAGTTGCATTACCATTATTATTTCCTTTCCCTCCACCGCATCCTACCACCCGTATTTTAGCACAATAAAAGTTTCAATCTTTCTTCATGTTCTTTAATTTCATTTTACAGTTTCCATGATTATGGCATTTTATTTACCGAAACATGTCGGTAGAGTATAAATCAGCATTCTTCTATGGCTGATTATCACAAGGAGTAATGGGACTGGGATAAGATAAGGCTTAGATTTTACACATAACCTTAAAATTCAAACTATTATATTCTTCAAATATTTGTAACAAGAACATTTAATCACTTTATTAAACTTCATATGGAAGATGTTAACCTACTAATTCAAAATTTATAATTTATTTACAACACAGTTGAACTTAAAACTTTGTTTTGTCCTTAATTTATTGTATCCAAGTTTTGTAACACAATTTTAATATGTAATACGTGTATTTTAGACTTGTCGTCAACCTATGTTAACTCAGTTGATGATATTAATTTATTGAAAATTTTCATATATGAAAATTTGTTGCTCATTAAAAGCAAATTATAATAAAAGTTATTGAATTTTAATGTCACTTAATTCATCTACCAATTTTGAAACTATATAATTCATTAAATTAAACATTTTTATATTTTGTTATAGTTATTTCCTGAGTTTTTTTATCTAAGTCTTAACTTTGATATAACCTTAGAGTTTAGGATTATGTTCAAATTCCAGCAAGATGAGCTAAGTGGAATCTCCACAAAGCTAATTTAACTGTTGTTTTCTCTTTCTTTCGTTATATGAATGTTAGTTCATTACCTTTAAAATCCTGTGTTCTTATTATAGTTTGACCAAGGGTTCGCCCAGACTGACGAACTCGCGAGAGAACTAGCGACTGAGCGACTGTGTGGCCGAACTGCTGAGCGAGCGAAAGAGCGACTGCGTGGCCAAACTGGCGAGCGAGCGAGAGAACTAGCGACTGAGCGATTGCGTGGCCAAACTGGTGAGTGATCGAGAGAACTAGCGACTGAGCGATTACATGGCCAAACTGGTGAGCGAGCGAAAGAGCGACTGCGTGGCCAAACTGGCGAGCGAGCGAGAGAACTAGCGACTGAGCGATTGCGTGGCCAAACTGGCGAGCGGGCGAAAGAGCGACTGCGTGGCCAAACTGGGGAGTGAGCGAGAGAACTAGCGACTGAGCGATTACATGGACAAACTGGTGAGCGAGTGAAAGAACTAGCGACTGAGCGATTGCGTGACCAAACTGGTGAGCGATAGAACTAGCGACTGAGCGATTGCGTGCCCAAACTGGTGAGCGAGCGAGAGAGCGACTGCGTGGCCAAACTGGTGAGCAAGCGAGAGAACGAGCGACTGAGTGACTGGGTGGCCAAACTGGTGAGCGAGCGAGAGAACGAGCGATTGAGTGGCTGGGTGGCCAAACTGGTGAGCAAAAGCGAGATTAGCAGATAGCTCTCGAAAGTTGTTTACTAGGAGGCAAAGGTTCGAATCTTGGTTCAGTGAACTGAAGGTAGTTTTTAACAAGTGGCTTTTTGTTGTGGTTATCCGGATAGTTCGCATTATTGAACACGTGGACAAAAGTGTTAGTCTAGACTTGTCTGGTTGATTCTTTATATAAGTCGAGGCTCGAATCCCGGTCGGATATATTAGGGTGTTATTTACTAAATTGTTTCACAATCTCCTTTCATGCAAATGGGGGTATATTTAAAAAAATACATTATAGTATTTACGTCATTAATGTAAATGTGCGGATAGTCCGGACGTGTAATATTTTGGAAAGCACGGAAAGTTTCGCGTGTACCGGATGTACATTTAGGCAGGCACACAATAGTGGTGACATGTTAGTTAAGGACGTTGCCTACCTGTGATGGCACAGAAATTCATGAAAGGATTTCCCATGTTCATGAATTTACGTTTTATTCAGCTAGTCTCAAAGATATAACGTTGACACAAAAACCATACATTTTTAAGTAAATCTAAAAGTAGTCCTACAGTGTTACAAAGTATTAATTTTATTTTGAAGTAGTTTTTTAAACGTATTTTTATAAATTTCCTACAACTCTGGCTATTTGGAATGGTCAGTGGTCACTAAAATGGCCTGTAGGAGTCTTCCTGCCAGTACGTAGTTTAAAAAAGTTCGTAATATGTTTATTTAGAATAGGAAACAAGAAAAACTTAACTTTAAAAAGAAAGTAAATGTTTTCAAGACACGAATAGTATATTGACTGTGTAAACTCGTCAGAGGAAGAGGGGAAGTGTTATCGCTAGTCACAGTGCCGGATTACCAAATAGGGTGAGTAGGCACCGACCTATGAGCCCCACGTCATTTTGTGACCTCACGGCAACGGATCAAAATAATATTGATTTGATCTAGAAATAAAATTATAATCAAGCTTTCTTTAATTGTTTTCAAAAGATATAAAAAATGAATCAACTCAAAGAAACAGATACTACAGTAAGTACTCTTTAGTGAAAATAATAATAATAATATTTAGCACCGCGTCTTACTACCCGTTCGGGTTATACGCTTTACGTACTAATTACTCTAATGGATTAGGAATTGGGAAGGTTGAATTAGAGGAAGTGAACCCGCATTTGCGTGGAGGGGGAGTGGAAAACCATTTATGTAAAACCACCTCCAGTTCACCTTACCGAGATTCGAACCTCGATCTCCCCGTCCTCAGAAGTCGAGCTCTACACGACAAGCGCGTTAGCCAACTACGCCACCGAGGTGGGTTTTAGTGATAATACTATCAAGATAATGCACCTATTAACAAATTAAAACACATGAACCATAGATATCAGGCTCACATTACAGTTTGTTTCCTAAAATCTCATATATGGTTAGCTGTCAACGTGTATAAGTTTTTTTTTGTAGAAACAGAATGTCGGAACCTAAAAGGTAGAGATACCAAAACGACGCAGAAAAAAAAGTAAGAGAAAATAAAGAAGTTTATTGAACAGATAACAAAGACACACACTCTTTTCCAACTTGGTTTTACTCGTAAGTCAACAGAGAGTCAACCTGAGGCCTCTTCAAGCACGTCTATTAGCGAAGTGATGGTGGTAAACCTCCCCCCTGAACAGATGGCTGAGCATGGGATACGGTTTAACTACTGGGTGAAGCTGAAGCTGAGCCGGAAGTTCAGTCACATCATCAGGACAGAGATAACCTGAGACCAGAATATCAAAATAACATTGGGTTATGGCGAGACATTACCGATGAAGAGCAGGATTTTTGGTGTAATAGAGACCCTGTGGAATTCCAACACTTTGATTGTGATTGTTTGTATTCAAGCAGGCAGTAAAATATATTTGTTCCGTTCCATGAGCTTTCGAAAACATGTAAGTGGTGAACAAATAACAAGATATACTCTCCGTCCACAGGAAATGTGTACTGTTTCCCATAAGCCCTCTTCAGTGAAACACATAAAGGCCAAACTCAGTTTTTAGATGGATTTTCCGAATGGAATAATGCCTCGCAGCGAATGAAATGCATGAGGACATTGCAACGCGATGAGCATGTTTACAGGCGCTGATCAGTAGGCGACACACACACACACACACACACACACACACACTGTAGAATCGACAGCTTTGTGGAAATTCAGTTAAACAAAGAAAAATAATACTGGACCAAAGTTATGCAAAAAGTAGTGTCGGTGATCAAATTCTTCTCATCACGTGGATTAGCTTTTCGCGGTGGTTCTCAACATAATGATGGAGTACGACCCTCTTCTAAGTTTTCATTTAGCCAAATATGGCAATCAAGATCGAGGGAAACCCTCCTATTTGTCTTCCACAATTTACGAAGAAGTAATCGAACTAAAAGGAAAAAAGGTTATGAAAATGATTGTTAAAATACATTCAGGAAACCAAGTACTTTTCTTTAATGAGCGTTGATTCGACACCAGACATATCACACATTGACAAACTGACTGTAGTGCTTAGATATGTTAGGGTGTCAGATGGTTAAGTGGAAGAAAGTTTTCTCACATCCATCCCCATAGCAAACCACACTGGAAAATCGCTTGCCACCAGTGTTGTGACCTTCTAAGACAAATGCGGCATCGACATCAAAAACCTCAAGGGACAGGTTTATGACAATTCAGCAAACATGCCAAGGTACTACACTGGTTTTCAAGCGTATAATGCCGAGATAAATCGTTCTGCGCACTACATTTCTTGTGCAGCACACTAACTCAATTTGTTTGGCGTATGTGCTGTGGAAAACTGTGTTGGAGCAATCGCAATCTTGCGATCAACACACCGTTGGGCGGTTAAGGACAAAGATTGAAAATGTCAGCAAGGTTCTGCCATAGTTTTAAAAAGAGTGACTGATACAAGGTGGCGTGCGAGTGCCGATGTGACCAAGGCTATATCCCAAGGCTCTTGAAGATTTCAGAATGCTTTGCAGGTTATTGTTGAAAATGAGAATCCAAAGCTAAAGACAATTCATGAGCCCGAATGTTTTCTAAATGGCCAGTCAAAGAAGGAAAATGTCATCAATACAGGGTTCTGGGCTGTAATCCTAGACAAGATCCACAGAGTCAGCGAATCCCTACAAAAAGAAACAATAGAACTTCAAACGGCGGTTAATCTTCTGAAATTACTGCTAGATTTTTTTTAACACAATAAAGAAAAAGTTTTATGATTACGAGAGGAAGGAAAATGAGAGAATTGATGAGAAATAGACTGATGAAAGCCGGCATGCGCACATAAGAAAAATACATCACTACGAAGATGACACGGAATAGGTTGTGCTTCAAGGAAGAGAAAAGTTCAATATTGAAACTTGCCTACCAATATTGAATAATTAATTTGCAGATCTTTCCGGTCAAATAGAAGCACATAACAAAGTTCATTCTATATTTGGGTTTCTCGTTGAGTTCCCATCAAATACAGATGCTGAAATTAAAAAATATGCCCAAAGATTTAGAGAAAGTTATCCTGAGGACATCGAGTTGGAGTTTCCAGATGAAATGGTTAATTTCAAGTATTTCGTATCACAGTTGGAAGATTTCAAAGACGATTTCAAAGCTGATGAAACAGTGCTAGCATTGTGATAGTACAAACTATTTTTTGAAAATATTATGCAATAAACGTTTCCAAGTGTTATGACAACGTTAATAATTTATAGGTGTCTACTTATCATGCACGAACACAACTGGTGAACGAACGTTTTCGAAATTAAAACTGCTGAAAAGTTGTTGTTGATCTTCATTGACACAAGAACGACTGAACTCACTTGCCTTTATGGCTATTGAATACATCTAGCAAAAGGCAGACTTCCTATATACCCTGAAATAGTTCATAAAACAAGATTTTAAGGAAGTAAATGTTTATAAAGTTTTGTTTGGTTACTAATTTTTTTTAAACGTTTATTGAATAATATTGCGTAATAGTGTTTAATAACATTTAATAATTATTGTTTAGTAACATAATATGTTTATCTGTTTAGTTACATTTATAGCTGCTAATGTTTGTTTTTTGTGGCAAAATTGGTTCATTAAAATTGTTGGTTGGTATAGTTAATAACGTATTAATAAATAATTTGCGAGGAAGGCCCTGAGATTTCGACTGTCCAGGGACTTCCAGAGGGCGTAATCAGGCACCGAGATAAACAAGAGGCCTCTCAGGATGAAATACTCATTTTATTCTATCTATTTCGCTTTGAAATCTCCAAGTACGCAACATCGTTAAAGTGATGGGAATAGTTGCAAACTTTACGTCTTCAATGTTCGATAACACGTATTATTAATGCATATTTGCTTTTATCAACTTGAAACACTCAATATTGCACCAAGTATTGCAAGTAGTTGAGATTTGATTAAACGATAACGAACGTTCATTAAATAAAGACGACACGCCTCAGTGATAATATTAATAATTTTGCTATTCATTTTTTCACCATGACTTATTACCCTTCCAGACTATCCACATTTAACTAAGCTAATAGTGAAGAAACTAGGGAGGTTGAACGTAGAGAAAATGTACTCACATTTGCCTGAAGGAATATTGAGAAAACTTTAAAGAAAAACCACATTCAGTATACTCACCTGGGATTCAAACCTCAGCCTCTCCATCACCAGAAAACCATACTAGCCGAGCTTTACGTTTAGTTTGTGTGTCCACTGATACTAGTCAATAAATTTAGAAGACCTCGATTCAATTCTAGAGGGGGCTTAAAATAATTTTCTATGGGTGTATGTTTTCCTCCTGTCAACCAAGCTCTACACTCCATGGTACTAGTTTTTTTTATTGGCATATATTACAGTTTCCAGCCTGTGGTTTGGGTCAGTTTTTTTTTATTTAAGTCACATATTTTCCACTACACGCCTGTTAGGCCTATCATAGCTTGATAAGATTAACTTAAGACTAAGAAAGGCACAACACCCAATCTCCGGCCATTAATTTTATCACTGTGAAAGGGTAAGCCCACATTTCACCAAAGATAAATCTTTAGGTCATGCCGGGATTCGGACCCGGGACTCCTGGCTCAGTAGACAGACACGCTACCGAATGAGCTAAGGTTTCGGAACCCCAGTACTAGTGCTGAGTGCTGAGTGTTATCCTAGATTAAGTTATTTGTAAGTCTATATCCTTATGGATTTGTTCTTCATAAAATACAAATTAAAATTTCTGGTGTTAGGGTTGGTTATTTAGTATTAAATGTTGTTATTATGTGGTTTAATCAGCATGAATGCTTGTTTGTACTCCGTTCTATATGTTCACCTTATTACAAAAAATAAAATAATTCCTAGTTCTAGTGTTTGGTATTTAGTGTTGTTATCCTAGATTAAGTTAGTTTGTGTGTCTATTTTGTTATACAGATATTATGACTCATGGTGTTAGGGCTAAGTGTTGTTGTCCTAGGTTATGATTTGGGTGTATCTTACTCATCCTGTGTCCTAAATTAGTGTAATTTTCTAATACCCGGGAAGGTATTAAGATGTGTGATATTAAAACATTAGTTTGTATTTAAAACTAACTGTAAACAATATTGAGTTAGAAAGTGCACTAAAATCATTCCTACATATATTTTTCAAAATTTATAAATATTTTACCTGTCAGAATCAGTAGCCTTTGCAAATTTTCACAACCTGAAGACTAGTTTTAGCTGTGCGCTCCCAATCTTCGTGCTAGGTCAGTGACGTTTGAAACATTAACTGAAACGAAAAGATATATAGTGATTTACCGAAGTAGGCCTGCCATCAAGAATCTGATAAGCTACTTTATCGTACATTTTTATTTGATAATAGCCAATGCTATCTTCCTGGGTACGTTTGTGGGAAAATATGAGTACATTTTTAATATTAATGTTTGTATAAATGCGAATAATAGAAAGATATATTTAAGCTTCGAGCTTCGGACCTTATATTATCAGTTTTGAGATTCCTTAGTTCGAGTACAATCGAGTCCACAGTTTGAATGAGTATTTGGATCCCATACCCGAAGCTATATTGTTAGAGTGACCGACCTCAAGTCTGGGTGACTAGGTTTCGATTTTGGATAATGCTGCCTTAGATATTTGCTTTTTGAATACTTGTTCGTCCTGCTATCTAATTAGTAAGAAACCAGGAGTTAGTGCAAGGTGTGAAGTGTTAGACGTACTCTTTTAGGTTTAGTTAGTCTGTAAGTCCTGCTATCCTATTAATAAACATACAGGAATTAAGGCAAGGTTTGTAGTATTAAACGTACTGTCCTAGGTTGAGTTAGTTTATAAATCTCGCTAACCAGTTAGTAAATATCTAGATTCTAGGGTTGGTTATGTGGCATTGACATACTGTTCTAGTTATAAATACTTCATGTTTCTATATAATATTAAGATAATTTCCACAATATTTTCGTGGCACAGTTGTTAAAATAATTTTAATATAATTATTGTTAGAGTTTTCTTAAAACACTATGGAAAATATTCAACAAGGCTTGTTTTAGAACAGTATATTTTTCCCCGCAAAAAACACAACAAAAAACAAAAATAAAACATTGGTTCAAAATTTATCTAGAATAGAATGGAAAAATGCACGCAGCCTTTACGTGGGGGAAATTTCCTCTTTTAAGTGTTTTAAAACGAAAACAATCACATCTGTTCCTTTGTTTGACCGTATTTCCTCTCGAATGAATATTAATCACGAGATTACAAATATATCAATAATCATTTAACAAAATCGGCTGTCATGTTTTCTTTTAACAAAACACAGCATTTAATGATAAAACAATGTATTAGTTTGGCAATATGAGAGATGCATTGTCATTATCATTTAGCAATTGAAGGATTGATAAGACTTATCACCATGTTTAGAAAAGCTATAATATCTATTTACATACACGTACACATTACCCAAACATACAATTCCCTTAAGGGGTAGGCAAAATACTGTACATACAGCTAAAAAACAACAACGCTGCACTTAATACATCCCCGCGAACTTTCTCCACACTTCCCTATCCTTGTATACACTGTTCGCGTCAACAACATCCATACACCGAGTCATACATGCTCTTTTATTATGAAAATTCTTAATTTTTCTCATGTTCACACATTCGTCTACAATGGCGTACCGCTTGCTTTTGATCCACACATTCTACCGTCATATATTTGCTTCATCACTCGATCCACACTCATCCTCTCAACATATCCAAACCAACGCAAGACGCTTCTTTCATATTGATCTATTGTATTCCCTTTAAAACCATACTCCTTCAGAACCCAATCATAACTGACTGTTCACACAAGTTTTTCCACATCCATTTCTTAGTTCCTCATTCCAACCGAAGTCAACTTGCCCTTGTGTTTCTCCTGACAAACCCACGCTTCACACCCATACTGCAGTGTTGGCATTGACACACTTTTATATACTGCCAGCATTACATCTTTCAATACTACTTCATTCTTTGAAATAGTCCACCATACATCCGATTACTCTCCGAGATGCATTCGCCGTCTGCCGATTTCACCGTCTATTGTTCCATTTTTACAAAACATCCTTAGAAGTATTATATTAGTAGTAGGATCATATCAACTGTCCCACTTTTTATCTTGAAACTATTTCAATCATTAAAGTATTTAATCTTAAGCTTTTTAAAAGTAGGGTTATCTAAACACTCTACTCAACCATTCCAACACTAAACTAATTACGAAACTCTTTTATATTTTGTAGAACAAAACGGAATCCCGTAAATCTTTTCAGCACAACATATAAAAAATGTGCTGCAGGCGAAACATTTCTAGGTTCAAGGTCAATTAACTTTAAATTGAAAGCTACATTTTTCCAGGTTGAAGCCACCTACACGTTTTGTCCTCTTTCATGTCCCATAAATAAATGAAGCCGCCCTGTATACGTGCTTGCTAGGGGAAAAAAAAGTTTTGATCTTAATTAAATGACAATTTTAGTATCAGATTATTTATTATTATTATTATTATTATTATTATTTTTAGCACAACAAATTAAAAAAAAATTCAACATATTTTTTAATGAGCAGAGTGTAATTTTTCCTTTTTTTTGGGCAATTTTTTCATGTACCTGGTTTAATTTTTGACAGTTGTACTAGCATGTTTGCAGAATATCAAGTCGGTTTCGAGACTTCGAATTGGTTCCAGAGTATAGCGATAATCCAGTTTCACACAAGTACGTGCTGGCAAATGGCAACAGAGTAATCTACTTTGCTTGCTCACCGCGACAACTCATGGTATTCTTCGGGTAAATCTCTCTACGAATGTGTAAACATCTGCGCCACTAAGCCGAGAGGATTCTCTGCAGGCTCTGGACTACAATTATTAGTAGTAAAAGTGAGTGACTCAAATATTGTCTCGTCCACCGGATATAACCGTACCTACAATATTTTAAAGGGATATTTTTGGAACCCTTAATTTCACCTCACAGAACCCCATTTGGAAAACGCTGCACTAGACACACAGCCTTCAGGTTAAAATGGCTACACTCAATGGAAGAGCTTGAGTCCTTAGACACGGAGATTGCTAAGTGCAGTCCCAAGTGCCAACACACTATCAAGCTGGCATTTTAAAACCACCGGTGGACTTTAAGCAGAGGTTTACCAGAGATCTAGAGAACAAACAAACCACCAGTGCACTTTAAGCAGAGGCTTACCAGAGATTTATAGAACAAACAAACCAACAATACTCTTTAAGCAGAGGTTTACCAGAGACCTATAGAACAAAGAAATCACCAGTAAACTTTAAGCAGAGGTTTACCAGAGATCTAGAGAACAAACAAAAATTGCCTTCAAGTGTCAACTAACTGGCTCTCAAAAATATAGGTCAAGATAGTGATTCCACTCCTCTTTCCATAAACTAATCCCCCAAACGAGCATACTCAGACTGCAAATTACAAAGAAAACTTAGGAGTACAATGGTCCTTTTTGGTTCAAGTGAATGTTTGCAAATCCTCTAGTTGTATAAACAATCTTCAAATACCGTCGACTAGTTACTTGTCTGAAAAGGTTTATTATTGAGAGTGGTTAAGGGCATGAGTTGGGGGGTGGGGGTTGGTTAATTGCTAGTATCTTAACATTGTGGTTAGACCTCCACCTCTTTACAACGAACATTTGAAAGTGAATTGTTTCACGTGTAAGTGCTGTTATCACTGAAAACTGCAAATATCACTTTCCAGTGCCCAAGGACTCAACCTGGCTCAAAACGAGCACAGTGGATTTACCTTAAGGCTGAGTGTCTGGTTTATACTTTGTCTGTGGCCAAACCTAAACTCGATACTCAACCTCTCCGTCACCGACAATCCAGAACAGAGGACAAGCTCACAACTTTGTGAGCATTATAAACGGTGCAGGTAATTTTCTTTATTAGAACCGAGTTTTAAACTTTTCTTTTAAGACCATCCGAGTTTTCAATCAGTCGAATTGCATAAGTGGTCAGGATTATAAAGGTTGCAATGTGGGTATGTTTCACACCATGCACATGCTTAGGGGCCGTCCTTGGCGGGTGGGGGTAGGGAGGGTTTAATATTTTCTTACATTACATTACACAGAGGGTCAGAATCCATCTCACACAAGGTTTTTTTTTATCAATGTTTAAAGTGAGACAAAATCTAATATACATCTTTGTCAAAAAATGAGTATATTAATTTTAAAATTTCACTTATACTTCATTTGCTTATGATGTGTTGCACCTAGTTTTACTGCAAACAAAGCATTCTAAAATTTCATATCACTTGCTTTATTACTAATACTTATGTCTAAAAAAATAACTAAATTATTAAAATGATCTAATTTAACAAATCATAAAATATTACTTAAGATATAGGGGAAGGGAGGGGGTGACAGAAAATCTTACGATCCCTTACGTGGAAATAGGGGGGTAAAAATCATGAAAAAAAAGCCTTACGTAATTGAAGGACGGCCTCTTAGAGTGACGTTAATCCCTATGGCGTGACAATTAATTGAAGGGGACACCGTAATTTTGGACAACCCCCAAATAACTGTTGGTACCCCGGTGTTGACAATGTCTTCTCTACGTCCCCCTTCCACCCCCTCCCCACCACACACCTTTCACCTCACTCGCTCGCACCCTTGTAGGTCCCGAGAGGACAACTAAATCGTCGTTACGCTGACGTCTTGTGGACGCTCTCTGAAAATGTGAGTCGAGGGGAATCTTAAAGTACGTCGTCGTGCCCTTAACCCCCTTTAACCTCCCCCCTCCCCCAACCTCCCCCATCTTCCCCTCTTTTGCCCACTGGCATCATTTGTGTTCATTTCCCCGCGCGCGTACTAGGCTAACTTTATATCGCATGGTCTTGGTGGATCAAAGCCATAAGAGTCCAAATGCTTATCAGTATCACAGTCAGTAACGCGTCGGCTATTGAAATAAGGATCTCGGGTTCAATTATCACCAACACCAACATATTTATCATTAATTGAAATTGGGTTTTCCCCTTTCACAGTGATGACTCAACGGCCAAATGAACGGGTGTTGTGTGTTTAGAATTAAGTTTGTTTGTAATTTGTGTGCAGATATAATCAGTCGGCTCAGAAAGTGCACATCTAATACCCTAAACTAAAAGAGAAAATCCTGAAGTTTTCGGTTGTCACGCAGACGTAAGCTTTTTTAAATGTCTTCAATTAATTTGCCGCCCGCACCATTGGCCACGAAAGGGGTTGGTCTAATAAAATCTGGTTCGCCGTTGATGGGAAGGCCAGGGTCAAAGTCCCGTCCGTTTTATTTAGCTCAGTTTTCCACAAATGGTTCCCCCATCTTCTTCCACGCAATTGCGGATTAACTAAATCTACCTTTTCATCCCTACCCCACAATTGTAAAATATACCTATAACCCGGTTGGATAGTAAATACGCGGTGTAAATAAAACAACAGCAAGGTGATAACTGTTTACCTTGAATTGAAAACTATTTCACAAATAAATAAGCTTAAATTTCAATTGGATTGGCAAACACCTCAAGTATATTTTATATTGACATATTAATAGATAAGGATACAAATAAAAATCATTAATCCTAATATTTTATAGATGTAAAACGACACAAGTAAGATAAGGAGGAACACACAGGGGAATCATACCTGGGACCATGAATTCAGTGGTAAGTTTCACTATACACTGAGCTACATTATTCCTGCCTCTAGCCCAGTGCTTTTCGGGGAGTGGGCTAAAAAAAAGGTCAGGTGGGCTAACACAGTTTATTAAAACGTTACAATGGTACATTTTACAAAACTATTGTAAATTTAAGTCCTATTAATTATTAAATGGATTTGTATTATAATGATATCTAATTCTAATACAATTTGAGCTGTCTATATTATTTAATAAATACTGAAATAAAACAGATACTTATCACTACTTGAATGAAGGAGTGTGTGAGGAGTGGAACTGTGTAGTTTAAAAAAAAAGTTTTTCATAGTCTGGTTCCAACTGGGACGAGGTGACTCTCAGAATGACCCTCTATCAATCTGTTTCTAACGCTACTTTTTCGAAGTTTCAAGATAGAAAACACTTGTTAATATATATTACGATGCGAACATGGTAATAACCTCCTGGGTATGAGATATAAAATTTGGGAAACTTGATTTCGAGAAGGACTTGTATAACTCAAGTTTTGGCACGTTGAGAAACAGCTTCTTCAATTTTGTGTTACATTGCAATACAATTAAATCAAGCTGAATGTCTAGTTTCACTGTTTCGCGATCCACACTAAATGACATAATGAGATGAGATGAATAAATGTCAGCAGACAGTCCCCTACTACTAATTAATGGTTACTCTCAACCAAATGTTAACATTCCAATTTCATTGATGGTTTGCTTAGTCTGTTATTTAATCTTTGGACATTGATAACTAGACTATAAAATAGAAATAAGAACAAACGAGTGTGAAATGCATTTTTTTTTTTTGTTTTCCACGTTTATTAACATTTTTAAAAATCGGAGTTTGGAATCCTTTCACGAGCTCCATTGAACCTGTCCACAAGCCACATCTGGCCCATGGGCTGTACTTTGCCCATCACTGCTCTAGCTACTTTGTACAGGATGTAATTCATTAACAAATCCTAACTGGAAGTAAGTTAATTTTTAAACGTTTTACATGAACATAAAATAAACTCGGCTTGGTATTATATAGGCATATGCAAATAATTAACATACACATTACATCAGGACACAACTTACAAAATAAATCAGCCTTGGTGAGTACGCGTAATACTACACATATTGTCCTAGCACCTATATATGGCCACCAATTAGTTGAATAAACTCATATACAAAATAATAACTATATTCACTATCCCCACCAGGAATATAACCTGGATTCCCTAGAGTAGTGGTTGACTACCCTACAATAACCTCTCAGGGAACGGTGTGTCTTACGAGGCAAAGGTTATCGTCTCTCTCTCTCAACTATACTTGGTGACAATCTCTGAAGGAACTGCAATCTTATCTACTCTCTCCCTTAACTATACTTAGTGACAATCTCTGAGGGAACTGCTGGTCTTATCTTCTCTCTCTCTCAACTATACTTAGTGACAATCTCTGGGAGAGCTGAAGGTATTATCTTCTCTCTCTCTCTCAATTATAATTGGTGACAATCTCTAAGGGGTCTGCAGGTTTTATCTGCTCTCTCAACTATACTTGGTGACAATCTCTAAGGGGTCTGCAGGTTTTATCTGCTCTCTCAACTATACTTGGTGACAATCTCTGAGGGGTCTGCAGGTTTTATCTGCTCTCTCCACTATACTTGGTGACAATCTCTGAGGGGGCTGCAGGTATTATCTGCGCTCTCTCTCTCTCTCTCTTAGCTATACTTTGTGACACTCTAAGGAAACTCTAGGCCTTGGTTTACTGTCGGTGTTTTAAAAAAGAATACTGCTTTGCAAGAGGCGTAGAATTTGGTGAAAATCGAATCAACCAGGTACAAGAGAATTGAAACGCTATTACTCTACAATGAACATGTAGTTCTTTTAGAGGCTGTAATGGAGTGTAAGAACTTAGTAATGGAGATGGGCATGTGTGCTTTAGTATGTTTTGTTATTTATAAACAGCTCTAATGGGCATTAAGGCATGTAAAATTTAAAAAACGAGTATTTACTGACTCCCAAGTCTCATAGGTAAGAATTGAAGGATAGCACCACTGGCCCTAGTAATAATACATTGATGTTCGTGTGACAGCTCGCTTGTGCTAGCCATTGTTGCCTCCTGACGAATGTTTTTCCAGGAAACTCCAGGGGCGTGGAAAATCAATAAAGCCCCTACATTAACCTGACTACCATTATTACAATTATTATTATTAATATAATCATCGAGACACTTTGTTCCCTTATATTTCTGACCGTCCTTAGCAACTAATAGAGAAAATATACACAAGCTTTCTTGCATTTCCTACGGCAAGAACAATATTTTCGCGATGAGGTATTTGTTATAAGAACTATGAAGCTTCAAACCCATTAAAACATCCTTAATTTCATTAAAATGTTGTATTGTGACCCTGTTATAATTTATTTATTTTTAATATAGGTTTTTAACAATTTACTCTAATATTAAAACCAACATTTTGCGTGAAACTCTCTTAATTATAGGCTAATTTTACCTTTACAATTAGATATATATATAATTTTTTTAAAATTATTAAACTTAGAATGTAAGGTTTTTAATGATACAAGGACATATTGATACCTCTTGCCTCCATTTTGATGTGAACAATATTTTAAAATAACAAAGTACTTGTTTACATCGCGTCTCTGCGGTATATGGCCCCATTAACGTGCCAATGTTCCATTTTCAAAATTTCTTGACAACAAATACTGCTCACAATCTCTTGTAATAATGTTAACTATAAGTAAAATATTATAAACAGTAAAACACATTCTAAAATTTAAAGAAAACACGAAGACATAAAAAAATGTTTAGTCTCAGTAATATTTTACAATATTAAATATTGAGGTGACATACTTCATAAAAAGTAAAATAATGTAATAATGTACATTGTTTGATTTTAAATTCAGTTTCAAACATATTTTTAATAAAATAAAATGTTAAAATGGAGCTCATCTGCAGAAGAGCACCCTTAAGTCGCACACGCTTTATGGTTGAACTTATAATTATTTAAATATGCTAATGTTTTTAAAAGACTATTAGTCTTAAATACATTTAATGAAAACATTTCTAATATTTGTATTTATTTGCTACGCAATTTAAGACATTATATTAAATAGTCTATATAACAATTTGTGTATGAAATATTTTGATCAATTTTGTACGAACTTCAGGTACTATATTAAGTTTTAGTACTTTCCTCTTACATAAGTCAATTTTTTTGCTTAAATATCAAAGAGTGATGTTAGTTGCGCCTAATATACACTACAAAGGTAGGTATATAATTAAAACCAAACCTAAAGAAAAAAAGAAATATTATAATATTAAAAATATTTCACTTTCACAATTTGGTGTTGGCAGAAATTATTGTGCCAGAGATAAGCCTAACCATATCTTATGCTGGGTAGTAACTAGGTCGAATATGTATTTTATTATAGTTTCTACAAGTGATTAAGGCGAGTGGGAACATTAATTATTGGACTCGAAATTACAGTGAACTCCAAATCAGGCGTATCTCACCCACCTTTAAGGCCCACCTCAACTAAAACTATAATATTCCATACACACCTAAACATTTTGATATTAATTTAAAGCCAGCAACTATCAACAACAATATTTGTCCAACCTCCCTGTCTAGGGGTCAGCGCCACTGGCTATTGGTATAAAGGTCCCGGGTTTGATAGCAGATAGTACCATAGTTAGTTTTCACGAAAGGGGAACTGTTCCTATAATCATCATGGTCTGGTTAGTCAGGCTTAAGTTAGGATTAAGGTTTCCACTGGCTCCACACTTTCATCATCACATCATCTTGTGACGTGTACACAACATCCAAAGTACACCCTGGGCAACGTTCCGTTCCCACAGAGCGGCTAAAATCTTACATACAAAACTAGATACTGCATCTCTCAAGGTCAAATATATCATACTTACCCACTTCAATAGCCAAATTGTCTAAGGCGTCATTCTCATGTTGGACTGGCATGCTAAAGATGAAATCATGGATCGAATCACCCTGGATATATTTAGGGTGGTTTTTCCTAAATGGTTTCCCACTTTCCTTCCATGCAAATGCGGGTAAATTACCTCTTAAATGTTTCCTTACCCTACCTTAGCGCACTAGCGAAATTTATCATATATGTTTATAACCTGAACAGGTAATAAGACGCAGTGATACAAACAAATATATATACTATATTATTATTTAGCACCGCGTCCTACTACCCGTTCGGGTCACTTATGTACTAATGACGCTAATAGTTTTATGGACGAGCAAGGTCAAATTTATAGGAAGTGAACTCGCATTCACGTGGAGGGAAAGTGGAAAACCCTTTAGGATAAAAACCATCTCAGCACACCCAACCGAAATTCGAGCCTTGATATCCCCGTCATCGGCAATCTATTCTACTGCGAGAATAGCGCATAAGACCATGCGGCCACCAAAGTAGGCTGTATGTCATATGCTTTGAAATAGTACACACACACACACACACACACACACACACACACACACACACACACACACACACACACACACACACATATTCATTTTAAAGTTAAACCCTTCATATAAAAAAGAGAATACGAGTAAGTGATTTTAAAATCCATTTTATCCCACAGTTCCATATTTGGAACATAGGTAAAAGTGAATTTGATAAAATTATATTAATGCTATTCATAGACCCTCTCAATCCTATTGTTTCATTAATAGAACTTTAACTAATTAATATAAGCCTATATTGAGTATATAATAGTTTAAAGCCTATTGCAGCAAACTATTAAAATATGAACTTAAATCCCTATGCAACCAAATACTATTGAACGATTTTTAAGTAACATTATAATATCTCAGTAAGTATCACAATGATAACAATAGTTAAGAAAATATAATTCAGTTATAAATTTTATGGAATGAATAATACGATATAATTGAAACGGAAATATGTGATTGGCTGTACACCGTAGAAAACCTTCATAACATTTTTAAATAGCCCTTCCTTTCATATTAGATAAATCCTGTTCGGGCCAGTGTCGAGAAGATTAGAACCTTATTCCATCTTCCATATTTGTCATATATATTGTTCTTATCCTTAATTTTTCATACAAATATATATATATATATATAATATAAAATGAATATATGTACTTAAGTCTCTTATATTTAAAATTAGAAAATACAGCTAAAATTATCAATCTATACTTCTCAAAAGCATCATATCTACACCATAACTTTCTTACCTTATACCTTCATTATCTCTGGCATTTTTATAACAAGTCGGGGAAGCTTATATATATTTTCACCTCATATTTACACGATTTTTTTAAACTTTCAAACAGTATTTTCACGAATATGTCGTGAAACTCATCACAGCCATAATTTTTCTGGTGGAATATGTTATCATGCCGAACTTTATCACATTCCCGTTAAATTAATTATAATGTCAACAGTCACTTGGCTTATTTAATTTCTTATTATTTTATAGGTAGCTGTATTGTATTTAGCCATGTTTGTAATATGGTGTGTTCTCTTCCATGTGAGACCTGACGGTAATGCCAGCGAGCATTTAAACTAGTCGGAAATCAATAGTGCACAGAAAGCAGCCATTAATGAGGAACGGAGGATTAAAAAAACAGCCAAAGAAAATATTCTCATAAGCATACAACTTCTTCTTTTTTTTTTTACAAATATGTAAATTCTCCCACTTTTAATAAGAATATAGATAATTTGTAGCATAATCCAAAATTGACTTTCTAACAATTGTATTTATTGTAGTCTCGAAATTTTATTTGACTAGAACCTCTTATATTTTGAATGTATTAATTTATATATTATCCTTGATGTTTGTATTTTTAACATGTCTTAAATGTTCTTTTTAACTGTTTTAAATAATAATTTAAATTTCACAATTTCATATCTAATTTATTTTGTCTTGCCAAAAGTTATCATACATAAATAATTGCATTATTAATTTAAAAATGTTTTGACTGTTTTCTACATTTTAAACTAAATCACATCTTTACTTTCTATTATATCATATTTATTCCACTAAAATTAAGACTAAGTTATATATTCATAAATCGTTTACTATAATATGTGTTTAAATATAAACGCAGGCAAATCTTATAATATGAGTTTAAAAAGCAGTGCACCTAAATACAGGGTATTTCGCTCGCTTTCAGCCCCTCAGTTTCCCTTATATATTTCAAACTAATGGATGTAAATTGGTGTATGAGAAGTACTCAGGGGCCTAGAGTTAGTGAAACACCCTGTATTATAGGATGCGCTTAAAGCCCACCGTGGCCAAATATTACAATATGAGTTCAAGGCCCATCGTAGCCAAATATTATAATCTTTTTTAAAGATCACCACAGCCAAATAATATTATTATATTAGTTTCCAGCCCACATCAGCCAAACTTTATTATATTAATTTATAGTCCTCATAACCAGTTATTAAAATACAGCCCACCGCAGATAAATATTATCGGTGTTCAAAACTCTCTGAATATATCTAGATCCATACCCATTCTGATATTAATCTTACTTTGTTTACACATCTGTTGGAGATGTACAGTTGTTGCTTCCAAAGTCTCGTCTCTTTGGGTCGACTTAATGTCATCCCTTATTATTTTCTACCCTCTCAAAGCCTGGAGGCCGTTACGAGGGAGACCACGACCGAAGCTAAAGAACTAATTTTCGTGTTGTGTGGACCTTTATGGCATTCCCTCCTTCACCCTACAGCCACCCTGCGGTCGCCTTTATTAGCTCGCGGAGTGATACACCGCACGCTCTTGAGGGTGATACCAATATGGCGCCTGAACTGGACCGAGCTGTGTCCATACAATGAGCAGCGCTGTGTGTGAAGTCTGACCATGATACAGCAAATATACGGGAAAAGAGTTCAAACCTTGATGCATAACTTAGAAATCTATGTACTGTGCTTAGCCTGGTGAGATCTCGAAGGATAACTTACAAAGCCATTATTATCTTTGCTTCTCATCATTAAATATTGAAGCAGAGAATACAAATATAAATTATGCCTCACATGACTAAATCTTATTGCATAGTTTAGGAATAAAAACTTTCCAAATCTTAATCAATTGTATTGAAAGTGATTTTCAATCCTCTTTTCAGCCTAGTGAGGGTGAATTTACTTTTTTTAAATATAAATAAAGCTGACCGTGAAATGAAGCGTTGAATTAACTATGTGTGATATATTGTTCCTCATTTTGCGTGAATGAACATAGAATTCAATGGAAGAGGAGTTTCATCCACCCTTATATATTTTAGTAATAATTTAATTCATGCGTTATGCAACCCCAGGAAACAGTGATTAGATAAGTCAACTAAAATTTCGGGTGGTTCTTGATTGATCCTATCTGGTGGCTATGGTAGTTTAGTTTTATGTATGTTTTCATTCTGTTACTCAAATACTATATTAATTAGTGTTGTTAATTTCTAGTGTTTACGATTAAATATTGTTGTTCTGGTTTAAGTCAATTTATGGGTCGTGTCTTTAAACATCTCTTTATTTAAATAATGCACTTTAAATAGTCTGGTAGAATAAAAACACACAAACACTAAGTTGGGGTTGTAATGACATTCAGTACCATAAAATAAATACCCGCCTCAGTGGCGTAGTTGGCTGACGCGCTTGTCGTGTTGAGCTCGACTGCTGAGGACGGGGAGATCGAGGTTCGAATCTCGGTCGGGTGAACTGGGGGAGGTTTTTCCTAAATGTTTTTCCACTCTCACTCCACGCAAATGCGGGTTCACTTCCTCTATTTCAACCTTCCCAATTCCTTATCCATTAGAGTAATTAAAGCGTATAACCCGAACGGGTAGTAAGACGCGGTGCTAAATATTATTATTATTATTATTCATAAAATAAATGTATCTAAAGTGAAGGGATGAGTAAATCTACTAACGCCTACAACACACAGTGATATGTGAGACATTTAAGTTAAGCGGGTCATATACTATTAAATTATCAGGAGCTACCCAATATTTTAGTGCTGAGCGTTTCAGTCGTTTACATCTCCCTCGGCCTTAGAAGTTAAATTTGATCTGAGGTTGATAGGTGTACTTACATGAAGGTTGGGGTTTAAATTTTAGTAGGGTTAATAGAGGAGGTTTTCAAAATCCCTTTCTAATGATAATTCAAATGTATTTCATTTCAATTTCCCTCCTCACCCTTACCCCTTAAACTAACTAACTCGCTAATAACTCTTATGTTGATGAATTTAAAAATAGCAGCTTTGTCCACGTGCCCACCGATTTGGGTTTATAGTTAAATTACAGCCATTTGAAACTGAACTCTGGCCTTCCTCTAAGTTGTGCTAACTGCTTGCCTACCTTGGCTTTACTTTTCGTCTCTAAGAAATTATGATAGTTGTCCTAAGCCCGTATTTCTCTCGTAATGATTTAGAACCTTCAATAAAAATAAAATATCAACTCTAGAAAGTGAGTTTTGTAGTTGTTTTGTGAAAAAGCAGCCTGCCATTCGCAGCTACCGACGACAAGTGCATCACAAGAAAATACCTCGAGGACCTAAAACATCCTTTGAACACACATAGCTTGAACTGCTTTTAAACTCTGGTTGAAATCCTTCGGTAACAACGTTGAGGTAGGGGTAAAAAGTGAGAGGGGAAGAGTGAGTAAAGACTGGAGAAGGGGTGAAGGGGAGATGAGAAACAAAAGAGTGTACAAGATGGATCGGTCGCGGAGACAGAAAGCTATCCGCGCAATGGCAAACAAGAAACCCTCCACGCGTAGAAAAAGAAACGACTAAACGAGAGCTGCCGAGAGAGTGAGGGGGAGAGACCAGAGAAAAGAACATTTCTTTTTAAAAAAAAAGAAAGGGGGGAGGGAGATTCAAACAGAAGAGAAGTAAAGAAATGCCGTTTGTCAACAAGTGAAGCTCTTGAAAAGTGTGCGTTTAGGGAGACAACAATCTAACATCCTCGATTAGAATTGTAAATATTCAGAACAACTAATTAGTAATATATATTTGGGAAAAGGTACAGGAATGGTGGATAGAACACATATGAATGTAACGAACAGAATATGGATGTTGCAATGAAATAAGAACCCAGCACACTTGACTATACATTGCTGCCATTGGATAAAGAGTTATTATCTGCCTCTTTAAAAAAATGAATGGTCACCACCCAATCCCCCGACCTATGTTTCATTCGGTCGGAAATCATCAGGAGAGAGTGTGAAAAGAGCAATGCAACTTCCTAAAAAAAGAAAACCAAAAACACAAATTGGGGAAACAGGAAAGAGCATCTAATTAGTCATTTACATACCCCTAACGGAGGTCATCTAGTATAAAGCGTCAGGTTTACAACTAACTGGACTGTTGATGATGAGGGGATGTTGAGGTTTAAATCTTGATCGGATAAACTAAGGGAAATTTTTCTTTTGTGATGTAGCTTTCCCGTCCCCTCTTCACGTTAATGCGGTTGTATTTTTTCAAAAAGACCTGGTGTCATTGACCAAGATGTTAAATAATTTTGGTTATGTTATTAAATTGGTATATTCATCACCAAGGTTATTAAAGACCTAATCTTAGGGGCTAGGATTGGGAGGGTCACTTGGAGTAAATACACCCAGATTAGCGAGGATAAGGGATGGACAAACCACAAGGAATACATCACATGTGAAAAACAACCCTGAATGTACCCGGCCAAGATTCAAGCCTTAACCTTCCCCTCTCCAGAAACCAAGTTTTTCTTCCTCTTATGATGTTTTAAAACGCTTGAGCAATGTTGTTATTATTATTATTATTATTATTATTATTATTATTATTATTATTATTATTATTATTAGCACCCGTTTGGATTATATGCACTTACGCTAATGTGTAATGGTAGGGTGATTGTGAGATGAAATTGAGGACCTACAGTTTAACGTGGAATCCGAACCACGGTGGAAGCCTGGCATTCCCCACATTCACAAGATGTCTTGTCAGAGGTGAAAGAAGGGTTTGGTAATCAGATAAATTTATGCCGGGACTGGGGAATGAGCAATGTTGTTGGCTTTGATTTTAAAACGTACGAACTAAAACAAAGTAATTCAGATTATCTTAAATGGTTGTAATTTTCACAATATTTTTTTAAAAAAACATTGATTTATACTAGATGTAAACTTTGTTCACCATGAAGTTTAACACGCTTAACTTGCTTTATTACACTACGGTAACTGTTTAATCAGTGTTAGCAAAGAGTACCTTTTTGCAAATATCAAGATAGGTGTCTTAAATAAGATTGGAATAAACTATGAACCTAGCTTAGAGATCGTAAAACTCACCAAGATCCCCCTCGGGCCTCAGATCCCCAAGAACTTTACCGGGAACACTACTCAAGACACAAGAGGCTGACGATGCATTTCCGTCACTACCTAGAGCAGTGATTCCCAGCCCTTTTACGGACACACTCACCACACTAAGGAAAATTACAAACCTACATGCACATTTCTAATACTCTACATAATCTACTTCATATTAATAAAATATAAATAGAAAACATATATTTAATATTATTAAAAATGGGCTATTTTCAGGAGTCTTAGTTATTATATTTAATACAAACTAAACACTCACCTAATGTGATGATTGGTGGTGTTTTTATAAACTTTAAAGGAACCGAAGAGCAGAAAATGCCCGACATTATACCATATCGTCTGCCAAAGTCCGAAACCCTAACATATCCTAGATTTGAAAGCATGACACGATGCGCTTCTACACAATCATGGAAGACATTCCAAGAAAGGTTAGTTCATTTTGACAAAAATTGAATACGCCACAGATGTCATCAAGGACCAAAAAAGCTCGGGAGCGATGCTAAGGTCCCCGCACACGGCCACACCCCACTTGATGCCGGGATTGCCAGTTGAACTTTTCATTCCAAAACTGATCGTTAGCGGAGCAGTCACGGCCGGAATGAAGGACCAGACGTGTTTGATATTTTCTGTCATGCCTGGAATAATAAGGCAGACAAGCCATAGCCGATCGTGTGTGTGAGTAACGTCAAGCCCAGAATGACTGACACATGCACACTGAACCTCCTGAGCCCACTCTTTTAGCATTCATCTCTTTGTTGTTTTGTGTGATGAAGGTTGATATTCTTTTTATCATGACTTACAATCCTAAATTAAACTCTGTTGAATTCATGACAGACTTTATCAATTTGTACAAATCGTTTCAGAGTTTGTGGAAAGTGAAAAGTAAAGAGTGTTTGAAAAGGAAGGGACTTATCAGCGAATGGTTAGGAAAAAAGTATACGAGGATGGAGACGTTGATTTTGTTAAATCACTGCAACGCTCCACTATGAACAAATTCCCGCGAGTACAAAATGTACAATTCACATAGAAGGGAATGACAGTCCCAGCACGACCCGTGTGTGGTGAAACCTGTCAATCCCGGAATGACAAGCCTGGCATCAGGCGGGGCATGATCGTGTGTGGGATCCTTTAGAAGATCTCACACAGAAGCTTAGAACATAGCTGGATCGCTTGTTGCCCACAATAACTGGCAACATCAGGAGGAACCAAGGCTTAGAACCATCTTAATCAGGCTGGCAAGAGCGGCCCTTCTACAACTAAAAGGGAGACACTCAGTTTTCGCGTGTACACACCAATTTCCATCTAACTCCTGAAGTTCGGGCGTCACTGTTACCGGGCGAAGATCCACCTTTTCATCGCATGAAGGCAGAGGCACTCCGCGTGGCTCCGGGACACAGGGAACTGGATACTTAACTAGCGATATCAGGTGAAGTTTTTACTGGAAAACCTAACAGGGCTCCCAACGCCAAGCATCCACCATCTAAAGATCCTTACTTAGTGCACACGACCGAGACTCTTGCAGCTGCGAGAGACGCCTCAACGATTGTGATCATTCATCCAGGCTACGTCCCACCGATTAAACTTGTGAGGATCGTGGAATCCTTGGGGACCACGTAGAAGACAAGGTTGCATCCACAGCATCCCCTCGCTGGATCCGATTGCACCTGAGTCCCTTGACTCCGTGGATCTGAGCTCCCTTATTTGCACATTTTCAAAATATGATTTCCTGTACTGCGCTGACATGGAGTTAGTTTCTTTAAATTATAAACACCCGCTTAGGGGGCAGCATGGTCTAAGGCATCATTATCGCACTATACTAGACTGCCGATGACGAGGAGATTAGGTCTCGAATTCCGGTCGGGTATACTGATGTTTTTACCCTAAATGGTTTTCCACTCTCCCTTACGCATATGTAGGTTCACTTTCTCTAAATCCAACCTTATTCATCCCTAACTCATTAGCGTAATTAGTACATAAGCGTATAGCCCGAGTGAATATTAAAATGTGATGCTATATCATCCCTAACTCATTAGCGTAATTAGTACATAAGCGTATAGCCCGAGTGAATATTAAAATGTGATGCTATATACAAAATTATTGTAAGTAATTAAATTTGATCATGTATTCCTGTTTTGAGTGTTCATTAACAAAATTAATGTAGACCTAAACTAGACCCTCAGGCCTTCCACCTTGAGGATATTCAATCCAGCTTTTTTTTTTCTGATTATAAAAATAATTTAACATTGTGGGGACCCTAGAAAACAAGAATAGTGAAATCTCCTAACATCAGAATTAAAAGGGTCTTAGGAACTATGCAAATTAAATAATTGACACACAAATTCAAAATATAGATACAAGTTCTGGATAAAATATATTGTAGTCTCCTATTCGGTGAAGGTGTGTGACGACACAAGCAAACATGAGAAACTGTCACTCTTCTACAGGACTATAGCAAAAACCCATCCATAAAAACACTAAAAAGTGTTATTTTTAAAATACTATTTTTTGTATCCATAAAATTGATTCAAAATCATTGTCACATTTTATGGTTGGTAAGAAATGTAATGGATAGCCTTCTTTAAACATTTTGCATGGTTAGCACTTGAAGCAGGACTATACGAACGATATTCGATGTCAGTACATTAATTAAGTAAAATAGTTAATTTTTTATGTTCCAATTCAGTTGTATTGACTGACAAAAGACTAATTTTCAATGGTATGGTGAACTAAACGATAAATACACCACATATACGGTTTATTATTCCTTGGGCGTCTATGCCTAGCCACTATTTCCCTTCCACCAGACTAGGATTATTTATCTATGTGTGTGACTTCTCTAAAGACAAAGCTGTTATGGGTTGCAATGCTTGTTGCTCAAGGTGGCTTTCGATTTATGCTTGGTATATGTGTAATAATTATATGACACTCTTTGCCCGTCATAAAAATAACATGATAAATACCACATCTTAACTATATAACTATATATTTATATTGCCATTTCGCCCCTCTAAATATAGCCTCCAGACGCATTTGCAATCATGATTTCATGATTTTAGATAGTATGGATAGTACATTCGGTAGGTTCATTTAGCTTTACCAGTGTGGTGGCACTTGAGACAAGCAACAGAAAAGGTTCTTTCCCTCACCACCAGGATAATAAAATGGTAAAAGCAGACAAGTAGTGACTCCAATAGGATGTTTTGAGCATTGATAAATGAGGTTGGAAGACAGGGGAAAAAATGTCAGGAGGTTGAAATTGAAAGAAACAAATTGCTCCGTTAGGAGACGTTGAGTAAATGCCCCTTTGGAAAAACAAACATGTCAGAGGAAGAAAGTTAAGATATCATTGATAACATTGAAGTCACGTTGGAGGCAGAATGTTCCTCTTGCGACGATCGTGGTCCTCTAAAAGGTATTGAGAAAAATAGCACCCATAATTATGGGCACGTGGACCAAAGAGTCTAAGACATCAACTTTATCTGGTCTGGTTTACCGGAGGCGGGAAGACGGTCTAGGACAACTGGGTGTCACCATCCGGGTGCCGCAAACTGGGCGTGTGGGAACTGGGTGCCAGGACATCTGGGCGCTAAAAAATAAACGCAGGTTTTTTTTAATTAACTTTTTATCTAGTATAATGCAATGCACTTTTTTTAGAATATAAACTTTTTATATATATTCTTCAATTAAAATTAAAAAGTGATGGGTAAAAACTTAAAAAAATGAACTTTTTTTAACTAATCATATTTTTCAGCGTAGCATCATATATTTTTAAATTACGTAAATATTCATTTTTGAAGTTGTTTAAAAAAATCTTAGTAGAGGAAACACAATTAATATTTATAAAGTTAACCTAACCTAACCTATCCTATTGCAATGCATTATTACAAGACAAAAACATTTAAATAAAATATGATGTTGCGCATAGTAAAAGAGTGTATTTTTTGCTTTTACTCGTCTCTTTTAATTTAAAAAAAAAGTGCATTGCATTGTGCTAGAAAAAGAAGTGGTTTTTTTTAAAAGAAATAAGTGGGGTTACGTTTGGTGCCCAGTTGGCCGCGCCCAGTTGTCCGGATCCGGCGGGAAGATTAGGTGTGATTAAATTGATTCAGTTTTTTCTTAACTGTTTTTTCACCCTACCACTACGCAAATTCGTGCACTTTTTATATTAAATATTATCTTTATCATTCCTACCTCATTAGTATAAGTATGCACCGTAATATTCAACTGGCCTATCTAACTCTAAAGTGGGAGGGGCCAAGAGTTAGAACCCCAATCGGGTGCACAAAAGGTGATGTTTCCAGGAAAGTGGCTCTCCATGATTTCTCAAGGAAAATTCTGTTGCGTTTTCCTCTTTTTATATCTTTCTCGTACCTAGCCGGTAGATCAAGTCGTTCAAATCACATGCCCGCCCCACGTGTCTCAGAGAAAGGGTTTGGCAGGTTGATTTTAGTAGGGGTTGGAACAAATTAAGTATTGATAATATCTATCAAAAGTGACAGCTGTGGATCATATGATTTGACGTATGAACACGTGAGATCAGATCAAGTAACTTTTATATCCGTCAGGTAAGGAGAGCCCTCACTATGAAAATAATTGTACTGTAGTTAGTACGCATCTGGGAAAGTAGTAAGAGGTCAGGTGAATTTTAAAATGTAATTTAAATGTACATATATTTTTGTGATGATTTTCGAAACACAAAATAGACGATTGAAACTCTAAAACATTGTGTCAACTGTTAGTCAGCGTCGCTCTCATACTATACTGGGTTTTTGTTGACAGGGAGGTCGGGTATACTGAGGGTGTTTTTCCCTAAATGGTGTACCACTCTTTCTATATGCAAATTCGGGTGTATTCGCCCTAATTCTACCTTTCTCATCCCTACCCCACTCAGTGTATATCATTATGCAAATATACTGGAAGGGTAGTAAGGCGTGAAGCAAACACAAAATATAGAAGGAGTGATATTTATAAGGATATAAGTAAAATTTTGAAAATATAAGCATGAATGGCTTCTTTTAAGCACATAAATTCAATTTTGATTTTTTATTAATACAGAAATTTCATTTTCACCTTTATAGTGAGGCAGCGGGTCACTGAAAGTTTGTTTATATATATATATATATATATGCTTGTACAAAATATAATACTAACCGTGCGTACAACACTTGTCGGTTGCACCGTTTTTACTCCAGAAGGTGGTGGAGGTGAAATGAACATGGTTGCGACTTGCGAGTCTACAGGCAAAAGTTTACTGGAGACACCATTTTAGAGAGACTACCCCTGTTAGCGCTACCCTGACATGATAATAAAGTATCGGAAACTCTACTAGCGCTTCTTACCCATAGGACTCGGAGTGGCGCGACGAGGTCCCGTCTTCTCGGTTGGTTGGCAAGGGTTCGAACCAAGGCCGTAGCCGGGGAGGGGGGTTAACCCCCCCCCCGAGAAATTTTATGAACAAAATCTATATTGCTTTATTTATGGTTTAAACAATATCAAAATTAAGATACAAGTACAAATTAGGGTGCTGTGTTACTATAAAAAGCACTTCATAGAGTTTCTAAAGGCATTAAATGTTTAGACATTTTCCTAGCCGTCGGTATTTTGGGGGTTATTTTACCATAAAAAAATTCACAGAGCTTCAAAAAGTGTTTAGTATTTAGAAATTTTCCAAGCCTTCGGCAGAAAGGGGTTTATTCTACCTTGAATAAAAAACACTCCAGAGAGCTTCTAGAACTGTTTATCATTTAGAATTTTTTCTAGCTTCCAGAAATGAGGGGATGTGCCCACCAATAACCCCCACCCGTGAAATTATGGCCTGGCTACGGCCTTGGTTCGAACGATAGTTTATTTTGATTAACACGTTTTTTCTGAACACAGGTCTACAATGGCCTAAAAATTGACTTAACCTAAGACAGTGCCACTTAATGCTAAACAGTCTACAATATCACCAGAAATTTTAATTAGTTAAAATACGATTTTTTAAAAAAAGAAAGAAAATCATCACCAAAAATGGAACCAAGATCTTTAAACTGAGCAGTCGATATTTAGTAGCTTTATGCAATCAATTTAATAGTTCTGACATTATAATTGGTATCATCTGCACCCGTGGGCATGTGGACAAGGGCGTCATTCTCGTCTTCTCCGATTTACCAGTGACGAGGAGGTCATGATTCGAATTCTGCCCAAGCATACTAAGTTGGAGTTTGTCTTAAAGGTTTTTAACTACCTCTCCACGTAAATACAAGTACACTTTCTAGAAAGTTTTAACTTTCTCATAATTACGCTTTCAGGGTAAAATGCGGATACCCTGGCAGTTAGTAAAAAGTGGAGATTGGATTTTGTTTGAATGACTATCCATATGGTTGTAGAGTCATAAACAAAACTACATAAAAAGTTTAATTGTACACTATAGTTTTTATAGTTTGGGTATGGAGCGGTGGCAGGGGGCGATTTGTCTAAACAATATTAAAAACTTATGTACCTAGTTTTCTACCCATCCAATTTATCCACATATTTGCACTAATGAGGTAAGGATGAGTAAGATAGAATTAAGATTGTTTGCGTGGAGGGATAGTGTAAAACACTCAGAAAAAATCCCCCCAGTACATCCGGCTAGGATTAGAGTGCCAACTTACTTTTCACCAGCAAACCAGACGAGAAGGCCCTGTATCGTCAATATACATCTTGGGTAAAATGAAGGAAACTAAACACAGCTCGATATAATCCTACCCTTCACTGGTGGTCACATGATCTAAGAGTTCAGGTTGTGTTACCGGTGATGGAGATATAAGGTTTGGATTTAGGCTGGGTACGCTTGAGGATTGTCCTCCACATTAGATCTATGATTGAGAATTTTTCTTCTATTCTCGACGGCAATACGTATGAATTTCCTATAAAACTTCTCTTGTCATAATTATCCCTGAAATTAAATCTTTAATAACCATGATTGTAAATATGTCAAATAAAAAATAACTAGGTAGTCCCCTGACTCTCCATAAGGACACGGGTGGTATCCTTGAACATTCGCCCTCCTCCTGTTCCCTTTGCAATGGCATGAATATGAAAATCAAAGCTCTTTGATCTAGACAGTCCCAGTATTTCCTTCTTTCAATGGAAATCGACTCATTGATTGACCTTACTACCATATGTGGGACCGGTTATTAAGGAGGGAAAGGAAGGGATATCTATCAACAATAAAAAATACTTGTAAACGAGCTCCAGAAAAGTAATAACAATAATATTATAATCTGAAAATTGAAAAATGACACATGTACACGGGAATCGAATTTGGGACCTTTGACTTGGTACGCCAATGCTCTTACCACTGAGCTATCCAGGATTCGTCCCGTGCCCATGGTCACTCTTTACTCATATTTTAAGGTAGAGTATACGATGGACGTGTGGAAATCGTCGGCTACGAATGTGTGATTTTATTAAGATCACGGGCTATCAGATAATGCAGCCACCTTCGACTCGGTAGTTGACTTAATGCTGTCACGTGTACAATTAATATAATTGTAAGCGATTGCATATTTAATAATCAAATAGCCAAAGCTATTATTTATGCTTTTAGTGAGGATTACTCCATCTAGATATCATATTCTGAATAACATTATAACTAACCAAACTTTGTGTGTAGATGTGTCATTGTTCCAAGAATGAAGACACCAGTTACCCCAGGCGTGTTGTCGTCTCCTAGCAACCAATTGATCTTCTCTTGTCTGTTGAAGGCCTTCCCAAACACCCTTCACTGCCTCAGGGTGAGATGCCCCCTACCCTCCTCTCTCTCAACCTTGCATTGTCGAAGATTAGCACCACCCGGCCTCGGACGAAGTCGTGATAACTGAATTTCTGGGCTCTAACCTCAATCTCCGACAGATCACTTAAGTTGGTACCCCTACCCCCTCAAAATTAAAATTTAAATATACCACCGTTTTGCACCCAAGTATTACGTTTTGCAGCACCCTAACCCCAGAGATGGTATGACGGTTTATGTTTGGGGGGTGGGGGTGGGGCAAGTTAAGAGCAACCCCCCCTCCCCCACTATTAAAAGTTTTGATTTGCACCATTTTGCACTCAAGTATGGGGATTTGTACCTTAATAGTTTCACAAGAAAAAAATATTAAAAATGGGAAAAGGTGGGGAAGGGGGGAAAATTAAGCGTAGCTCCCCCCTCCCACTCACTAATTGGGTTTTTTAATGTCAAAATAAAAGTCCTGTTTTGCACCGTTTCGCACCCAAGTATGGTGTTTTGCACCCTAATAGATTAGCGAGGAAAAAATATCCAACATACAAAAAAAAAATTCGTTGGACCTTCCCTCCTTTCTCAAATTAAGAATGTAAATACACCCTCGTTTTGCACCCAAGTACTTAGTTTTACAAACCAACCCCAGAAACTGTGCGAATGTTTATTATGTTTGAGGGTGGGGGGCAAGTTAAAGAGTAGCCCCACAACATTAAAATGTTATTTTTAAAAAAGGCCAATTTAAAAGTTTTGATATACACCGTTTTGTACCCAAGTTTGACGTTTTGCACCTTAATAGTTTTGAAAGAAAGAAAGAATCAATCAAAATAAGACCAGAATTAATTATTGTGTCAAGTTCAGTGCATGCCTTGCTTCCCCAAACAAAAATTGTGGTTTTTCCTATGACAATATAAATGTATGGCCTGCACTCAAACATGAAGTTTTGAACATTAATAATTTAGCAAGAACAAATAATTAATTAGAAGAAAATGTTATATTATATTATTATAGTCATGTCTTGTTTTCTTATTTTGACTTTTGATACCTTTTTACTCTGATATACACGTGCCTTATACCTGAGTTTTAGTGTCACCAAATTTGAAAAATATCGCCCTGTTGATGACATTTGTATTTTATATGGACAAGGATAGTGACCTTTTCTTACTGGTTTTACTGTATGAAATATTGATAGTTTACCCTGCTTTTCTCATTATTCAGCCACTTTAAATTTCAATAGTTATGGTAACGTTTCTTATCGATATTTAAAAATACTTGGTGAGCGACTGTCGGTCCCGATGGTTATCTTGCACATGTGGTTAGTGTATGAACAGAACTACCCTAGTTGGGCTTCTTTTATGGAATGTATTCAAGCTGGAAGGTTGTGCATGGGCATCTTTAATAGAAGATATCATTTTCCTATAAAAGTTTACTATATTATTATGAAGGTTTCATTAATTTATACACAGTAAATATGTGCATTATAGAACTTATTTTCGTTGATATTTAGAATAAACGATTCTATTTTCCTCATTAATGTAAATGATTAGCTATAAGATAACGAGGCGCTTTACATCTCGGACCATGGCTGAATATGTATAGTAACTTTTTTCTCATAATATTCTGAAATAGGGAAAAATATAGTTATTAGGTCCAGTAAACCGCTAAACTTTTGTGCTGAATAAAATGTTTTATTTAACTTGAAATTATATTGACTGTAGAGCTTTGAAATGTAAAATATTTCAAATTGAGATTGTTTAATATATTCTATAAAAAATAATGTAAATTTTATGTAGAATTTAAATATAAACTGTATTTTATATTTAAATGTTTGACTTTAAAGAAATAACTATTTACGTGCTATAAATTATGTTTTAGATGAGTGGGAGGCCACGCTCAGCTTGTGTCTCACTTCCATAACTATTAAGGTGCAAAATCCAAACTTGGGTACAAAACGGTGTAAATCAAAACTTTTAAATTGGCCCTAGAAAAAACAATTTTAATATTGTGGGGCTACTCTTTAACTTGCCCCCCACCCTCAAACATAAACATTCGTACAGTTTCTGGGGTTGGTTTGTAAAACTTAGTACTTGGGTGCAAAACGAGGGTATATTTACATTCTTAATTTGAGGAAGGAGGGAAGGTCCAACGATTTTTTTTTGTACGTTGAATATTTTTTCCTCGCTAACCTATTAGGGTGCAAAACAGTAATATTAATTTTACATTAAAAACCCCCAATTAGTGAGTGGGGGAGGGGGGAGATCATACGGTTAGCTTGGCCCCCATACCTTTTTCCATTTTAAATATTTTTTCTTGCAAAACTATTAAAGTGCAAAACCCCATACTTGGGTGTAAAACGGTGCAAATCAAAACTTTTAAGTTGGCATAAAAATCCATCATTTTGATAGTGGGGGAGGGGGGCTACTCTTAACTTGGCCTCCCCTAAACATAAACCGTCGTACCATCTTTGGGGTTAGGGTGCAAAACGTAATACTTGCGTTCAAACCGGTGCAAAATAGGTGCAAAACAGTGGTATATTTAAATTTAAATTTAAATTTTAAAGGGGCCAGGGGGTCTGGGGGGTCAGCTTAAGTCATCTATCTCCGACCATCTCTGGAAGAGATCGGTTGAGGATTTAGTTGCTTGCGTGGTAATGTGAAAACAGGAGGAGTTTGAGTGATTCGGCGTTTACTATGAGGCGCCAGGAGCGAGGCGCAGGGCCCCCCCCGGCACCTTATATTCGTGTGCCCCGTGTATACCTACTGAGATAGGGAGGCTGGGTTAATTTCCCGATGAGCGCAATTGTCAACCGAGTGACAAGGTATACTGTCTAATCTATGATTACACTAGTCTGTACGTCATAAGCTATTTAGTTTAGAAAGTTCACGTTAAATATATCTACTAAAATAATTAGAATAAGTGGTTATGGTTTTTGTAATTGCACGTCACGTCTTACCCCTCGTCCGGCCTACCTGCATATTTTACAGTAGTGGGTCAAGGATATGTAAGGTAGAAAAAATGTACCCATATTTCATTGGAGAGAAAGTGGGTATACGTTGTTAATAATAATAGTGACCTGGTGGTCTAGGGGTAAGGTGTCAGGCTTCTGTGCTGGCGGCCGGGGTTTAATCCTCGGTCCCGGCACAGATTTATCTGATTACCAAACCCTTCCTTCACCTCTGACAAGACAATCTTGTGAATGTGGGGAATGCCAGGCCCCCATCGTGGTTCGGATTCCACGTTAAACTGTAGTTCCTCCATTTCATCTCACAATCACCCTACCATTACACATTAGCGTTAGTGCGTATATCCCGAACTGGTAGTAAGACGCGGTGCTAATAATAATAATAGTAATAACAATAAGCTATAGTTTTTTTAAAATATAAGGAGCGAACTTTAATGGAACATCTAATTTAAATGTTATTGTACCCGTTTTATTTGACTTAATTTCTTTATATAATAGTTTCTCATTGAATAAATTTTCTTCATGTTATGTCTCATATTTATATTGTTTAGTTGACCAAAGAAGTTGTACCAATTAATCTAATTAGCTGTTGCATCCAAGTACGTTCCTAATATTATAAATTCATATTTCTCCTTACTACAACTAATATTAATAATACTAAAATAAGTTATAGTGATAAATATAAATAATAATTTTGTAAAACATTAGAAGTGACCCACCTCGGTGGCGTAGTTGACTAACGCGCTTGTCGTGTTGAGCTCGACTGCTGAGGACGGGTAGATCGAGGTTCGAATCTCGATCGGGTGAACTGGGGGTGGTTTTTCCTAAATGGTTTTCCACTCTCCCTCCACGACAAATGCGGGTTCACCTCCTCTAATTGAACCTTCCTAATTCCTAATCCATTAGAATAACTAGTACTTAAAGCGTATAACCCGAATGGGTAGTAAGACGTGGTGCTAAATATATATAATATATATTAGAAGTGAAGTTAGACCACTGTTGCATGGGATGGCCGTCATGTCATTTGCCTTCTTTGTTCAACTTTCTTTCTCGGCGGATCAACCGAATAGTAAATACCGGCCCTCTGATCCGTAGTACAGGCATTTCATTTCGTTTCATTCCGTTTGAATGGGCCACGCGGCCTCGGGAGCTTTAATGCAGCTGCAAAGACCTTGACTTGACTTATATTCCCTGACAACAGCTCAAACAAATACAACGTTAGACGAGGATGCTCCCTTCTTTCTTACACCAGTTCCTATTCTCGTACTTTGGCTGGCAGGCCTGTTAAACACACGGCCCCAGGTACTTACACAAGACAATATAATAATACAAGCAAGGTTTCCCCACAGAAAGCGAGAACTGGCTGATATAGGATCGTTACAGCCTCTGCAGCTGAAACGTTATTTAAACAAGATATCAGTCAGATGTTTGTTCAAGTTTGGAAGATAATAATTGAAAACAAAAGGTGTATTAATTGGCTGTCCGTTTCTAAGGATCGAGTTTCGTAATATTTATTTGATTTTGATGTGTTTTTTTTATTAAGGAGACAATTTCTGGAGCGTTAACAATATCCCTTGTTGATGATTCAATGGAGAAACTCGTTATATAGCATTTTGGGCGTGAAATCTTGGAATGAGGGAATTTGACTTATTTTAATTAGAGTAGATAAACTAAAAAAAAAGATGGCTTAAATGATGATGATGATGATGACGATATAGCTCTAATAATTGCGTCAAATTAGTTCAGGTAGTAGATGGGATTCTTGTTCAATATCCAGGGCGTTGTGAACTTATCTGAACTGTAATTGACTACAGCACAGACAGATACATTTAAAGTAGACATCCCTTGATACCAGGAGCATTACTCTAGTTTTCCATCCAGTAGGCTTATTAAACACAAGGCTCTGGCCACTTCAATGTTGTCTGAGTCTGACTACCCACGTTAGTTTTTACGATGTCAGTGTCACAATAGAGGCACATTGGATATGTATTTCTCATATGACTTAGCGCTCAAGCTTTCTCATCACACCTCCATGCCCATGCCAGTACTTTTTTTATACACAGGCCTATCAAAATTCAAACCAAATTAAGCTAGACGTGTGAGTTGAGCCACTGTTACACGCATGCGGGAGCCGTGCCTACGAATGTGATTGCTGCGTTCGCCACCAGAGTGTGCGTTGTTTAGAAGGAGGCCATTCTGCCCGACCAAGATATGGCGCGCTCGTAAATCTCCGCGGTTTAAAACTCCAGACGACTAGCGGCACCGTGGTGCTCTCTATCGCTTTTATACTCGTGCAACTTTCACACAATCATTGGGAGCGGGCTGTAGAGGGGAGGAGGGTGGTGCTGGAGAGATGACGACTGACTGGATAGGGGTAGAGGGGGGGAATCATTTATAGGGTGAATTATTGTTATTATTGTGAGCGTGTGTGTGGGAACATCTGCCTCTGTGGCCTAACATTTTAGGGGGAGGAAAAGCTTATCTCAAGGTCATCTATTCTATAGAGAGTCTACAGTCCAATTTTCCTAGAAAGGGCTTTATGTGACAGATAGAAAAGTTACTAGATCTATTTTCTCCTTTTTCATTTCATAAGTCAAGTCACGTGAGTTTCATCTGCCCCATTTGGTAGATATTATCAATACCTTTAAAATAGGAAAATGGTGTCAATTATTGCAGCAAAAATGTATAAATTTTCTAAAGATGTCCTATAAATGTAAATTGTACTTTACTAAGAGTGGTTTGAACCATTTCTGTGTTTTGAGTAATAGTGTTAGGTGACTATACGTCTAGAGGACCCTTGTTCGACTCCAGGTATTGTCAAAAACAATATATTACTGTGTGTTCATTCTGTCCCTTAGCTAATATTATTCCTGACACTAGAGTTGTGTATTTAGTACTATTAATACATACTAATCAAAACGCTTCGATTGCGGGAGTAAAGAAAATAGAAAAAGGACAATAATTCAAGGATATAAAAGAGAGCACTGGATTACTAAGGGGATTTTAGCATACATACTCCGGATCGTCTACCGTAGCCCTGAGACGTGTTGCAGACGTGCAGAAATTCCACGCTATTATAAGTCTGGTCTGTAAATTCAAAATATGCCTCACGCCAAAATGAAGCTGAAGGGTATGAAATACAATTAAAACCCTTACTTACTTTTACTTACTCTATGGCATTAGGAACTCGTAAGTTCATTGCCACACCCACAAAAGTACGTCCACCACCTTTGACCGATCTCTATCTTGAGCTAGTTCTATCCAGTCCAACTCATTACACCCTATCCAGTCCACCTTATTACATTCTATCCCTATCTTGAGCTAGTTCTATCCAGTCAATCTCATTACACCATATCTCTTTCAGGTCTATTCTAATGTTATCCTCCCTTCTGCGTCTAGGTCTTCCCAATGGTCTCTTCCAATTGGGTTTGCCAGTTAATACTTTGAACACGGGTCTAGGTTCTTCCATGAACGCTGTATTTTAAATAATGTTTCAATCGAAATGTAGTTGTTGTGAGATCAAAGTAAATTACTATAATCATAGATCTATCCCTCATCAAACAAATAAGTTATTTTGAACAGGGTCACAATAGACAAGGACTCACTGGAAAACACGGAGAATCTAGCAAACACAAATAAGTTTGCAAAAAAATAAATATATAGGATACTTTTATTTAAAAGAAAAGGTGAACTGAAGAACAAAGCACTTTGTTTTGCACATACGTCATTGCACATGTCTTTTCCCACCCACTTTCCCCATCCCCCCACCCCATGACATTGAGTTGTACAATGACTGCATGTATTTCCCCATCAAGCTCAAATCATTGTGTTCTAAACACCAATGACATGACACTTATTAATTTTATGACATATGTAATTTAAGACTGCATATTAATCTCTAAAGTACTTATAAACATGGGATAATAATATGTAAAAATCTGTAAAGAAAAAACAACAGAAATCTGTATTTCATAATATTAAGCATGCGTTATAAATGTCAAGCTCATTTAGTCTGGTTTAATGGTGATAGGAAGGTCAGGGTTTGAATCCCAGCCGTATGTTCTGAAGGTGGTTTTACCTAAATGTTTTCCGTTCTCCTATGCATAAACAATTTCATTTTCTTTAAAATTCTACCTCTCTCATCCCTATCCTACTAGTTTATATATTCTTATACGCCCCAATGGGTACTAAGAGGTAGGAGCATAGGGCGGGGAGGGGGGCGGGGGGAGCTGTATCCCTGAAAAGGACATTCGTAAAATGTTTGAGGATTGCATTAGTGGTTTCAGAACCCTCACTTCCTTAAGAAATACAACAATGTGGGGGTATTTCGCCTCAAGTAGGCAGCGTCCTTAATCGGTATTGGATAAAAGATCGACTCTTTGGTAAAGATTAATCCACATATAATCCATATGTCATAGGTCTGCTATGGAAAGTAAACACATCTGCTCTCATGTATCCATTCGCCAAACCATATGATCTGCAAGACCATATTTATTGATTTGTTGTCACTTTTGGTAGTCAAAACTTTCACAGCAATCCGTTTGTTTTAAATTTGGTTTTAATTTCAACTGTTTTAACATTTTATGCTAGCTGTCAGCTACCACCACTCTTATGGTGAATGGATTCTACCGGTCCATAGTTCATGCTCGATCTTGCAATAACAGTTTGATGTGTCCGTAAGTCTATGCTCCGTAAATTCTGTAAGAAGTTATATAAAATAAAGTTTTATAATCATCGTTATTGCGGCAAACCAATCAGTGGTAAAAAAAAAACCCACCCATAATCATTTAATAAAGTTAAATGCGCACAGCCCAAACGGGTGATAATATACATAGTTTAAAGTAACTTAGTACTTAAAATTATGAAAATTGAAACATGACACCTGGACACGGGAATCAAACCTGGGACCTTTGGCTTTGTACGCCAATCCTTTAACCACTGAGCTATCCAGGAATAATAGCTTCGGTTATTTGATTCTTAGTAATTAATGCCTATAACTCTACTAAATCAAGCTTTGCCGTTTTATTTGAACGAATAAATTAAAAACTGGAGTCATTAAAATTTTGTCTGTGGCTACTGAATTTGCTGAAACTGTTTTATTTAGACCTTTAATGATATATATATAGGATGGAGTGCAATGGAGCAATTTAAATATATTGATGACTCAAAATACGTTACAAATATGGAGCTACAAAATATGTAAATGTTCCTGTTCTAGGGTAAGTTTGTTTGTAAGCTATATACCAGGAGTCGGTAAACTTTTTGGGCGGCGATTGACTTATCGATTTATCAAAAATCTCACGATCACTCATAATTTCTTCACTCTACGTTTAGTTTTTTGGTCTATACCTTCCTTCAATTATATCTTTCTTCAAACACTTAATAGAAAAGAAAAGAAAAATATTAAACCATTTCAATTAAAAAAAACCACTTTGCCGATGATGACCGATCAAGGTAGTTTTTTTGGTTACACTCAAATGTTATTTGGAAGCACTCGATGTATTTGTGAGCTTAGAAGACTCACTGATGACTTTTAATGATAATGTATTGTACATCCTTACGTGATTGACTATAAATTGTTGCGAGATCAACCGATTGATCACGAATATTTGCCGACCACTGATATATACGTACAGTAAGTAACGCTATGCTTAAAAATGTACTTTTAATGTATTACTATTAATATTTACAAGTTTATTTTTCTCCTCAGTGGTGGCATTCCAATAGCACAGTAAGAATGCCTCAGTGGTCGGGGGTACCGGGAAAATAATAGTGTCACATGATTTATTGTCTTAGTACTGCAGTAATCGTCGTGATATCACATGACACTTGACATGACATACGAGACAGCGAGGGTGAAAGGGGGGGTAGACGTGAGTCACGATAATAGTGGCGTGATGTGACAAGTAATGTCGGGATTACAACCCTTCACACCGGCGTGTAGAGGCGAGTCATTCATACATATCTCTTTGTGAGAGGGATGACCCTAAACAAACAGAACATTTCCTTAAAAATTAGGGCTGTGTAACTCCTTGCCTTCCCCATGACTTACATTTCTTTGCCCCATATGAGATGTACACTAACATAACCTGCACCGGCGATCACGCAGATTAAATGTTAGCTTCTCACCCAGTCTAGTTTGCCGGTGATGGGGAGGCCGTGGTTTAAATACTGGCTAGGTGCACAGAGAGTGGTTTTCCTCACAGAGGGTTTACCACTCTTTCTTAATCCAAATGAGTATACATTTCCTTCAAAATAACCAAACTTTCTCACATTTAGCCCATTTGTGAAATTAAAAGCATATAGCCCTAACAAGTAGAAGAATTTGGAGAGAAAAAACCACGTACATAGCTCACATTGGTGAGTGCGCAGACAAAATGTGCGATTCATCTAGTCTGATTTGCGTGTGATGGAGCGGTAAAGGTTTGAATCTCGGATGAGTGCACTGGGTGTTTTTTCGAATTTGATTTACATGCGTGAGCGTGACACGTGTTGTTTTCACATAATCTCTCCTCTCTAATTCTGTTGCATTTATTTTAATTAATCTTCTCATCCCTACTATATAAGATTAGGCTACTAAATAACTCTTTGGCTATAACTCATGTACTAAAATAGAAAATTAAAATTTTAATGTACTCTACTTTCTCGAAAATAGCTTTTATATTAAGAGTATTAACCGTGATAATGTACTTAAATCTAATTTAGTATTAAATTTATTTATTTGTGCGAATTTTATTAATTTATTTATGGACTTAGCGAGTTTCTGTGCAGTGCTTTCTAAAATTAATTGCTATATTACTATTGTAAAGTTTACTTTAGTATTTGTCTAAGCTTACCCTGAAAGGTAGGTAGTTTACCCTGAAAGGTGGGCAGTTTACCCTAAAAGGTAGGTAGTTTATCGTGAAAGGCGGGTATTATACCCTGAAATGTAGGTAGTTTGCCCTGAAAGGTAGGTAGTTTACTCTGAAAGGTAGGAAGCTTACACTGAACTGTAGGTAGTTTGCCCAGAAAGGTGGGCAGTTTACCCTGAAAGGTAGGTACAGTAGCCCCATGACTTCTTTGGTGCTGATTGACAGCTGACACCTGACAGCTTTGAAAAGCTACCAGACCAAATTATACATCCTTACGCCTAACCATATGATCGGCAAAAACATGTGTTTAGCAGCTGTCAATTTTGACAGTCAAAATTTAGGTACATACCTAAATGTTGACTGTCAGAAGTCAGCTGCTAGCTGTCAGTCAGCACCAAAGAAGCCATGGGGCTACTGTAGTTTACCCTGAAAGTTAGGTAGCTTACCCTGAACTGTAGGTAGTTTGCCCTGAAAGGTGGGCAGTTTACCCTGAATTGTAGGTAGTTTGCCCTGAAAGGTGGGCAGTTTACCTTGAAAGGTAGGTAGTTTACACTAAATTGTAGGTAGCTTACTTTGCTTGGTTCCAATCTGGTGTAGGCTATAAGATTGGTCCATAGTGAAATCAGTAGTGGCAAAACATTGGCAAATCATTTACTGTTTGTGGTAAACGGAGTGTCTTTATAAAAAAAACGAAAAATTAAATACAATTTACGCATAATATAACCACTTGCGAAATTTAATGAGTCAAGCGAATAATTTCATGACTTGTTATTTATTTAAACTCAACCAAACTTTACCAAAAATCTACGATAGGAACACGCAAGGCCACACAACTTTACAAATAAAACTATTTTGAATTTTAAATGTTTCTTTTCTTTGTTCTTTACCTTCATATTAATACACACATTCACGTTTTAATAATAAGCCACATAGCTTTGGATTTGTTTATCAGTACCTAAACCACACACACACACACACTTCTCTATTTCTTAACTAATTATTGTAGTCTATAGCTATTTTTTTCTACCGTGTCTTAGTATTTGTTTGAGCTACTCGCTTACATTAATCAAACTAATGGGGTAGCAACATTTGAGAGGAAATGTATCCGTATTTGCGTGGAATGGGAAACTATTTATGAAACACCACCCTCAGTAAACACATCCGGGATTCATGCTGTAACAAGCTCGTCAGCAGCAAACTCAATAGTTATTAACGAATGTATCTAAGAGGTAGGATGAGGAGGGTAACGTGAACTAAATGTACCAGTATTAATGCCGAGAGAAGAAGGGTAGACGAGATTGAAAAGCAAACGTGGAATTCCACTCCTAGTTCACCTGTTCATTATTAGAAAACCCGACCTACCCGTCAATAGCAACTGAGGACAATACACGTCTTAAGGTGGGGATGCACCGGACGTTAGAAAAGGGCATTGTTTTGCAGTTCTTATAGCAACACTTTTTTTGGTCAAAAAAAAAACTTTACAAAATAGAGTTTAATTTTCTTCACATGGTTATATCAATAGTTGTTGAATATCTGTCTTGAACATAGTGGCATTAGTTGACAAACTTTTTAAATTAAGAGAAAAAGTTGGCATTAAATTCCAGGGTACCCTCGACAGATATTCAAGAACTGTTACCTCATCATGTGAAGAAAATTAAAAGCTATGTTTGTACTAAAGCAATATTTGATTTATTTTGAGCAAAAAAAAAAAAAGATTGATATAAAAACAATGCCCTTTTCTCCTGTTCCTTGCATCCTCGCCTTAAGAGGAGTGCATGCTAGTACACTAAGATGCGCTGCAGACGTTTATAGATCACGGATTATCTATGGAGTGATTTGATATTTTAAAATATTGTTTTCACCAAAATGTAGGTGAAAGCTTAAACCAGTTAAAGAGTCTTAAGTTTTTTATTTAAATTATTTTAAAAATGTGTGATAAAACATAAAACCATATAAAACAAGCCCACATTATCTTAAAATGTTCTATTGTTACCTTATCAAAACATGACTTTATTTACTAGAAGAAGGCCAGACCAAAATTTTTTTTAACCTTTTGCTCAGAAGTACAAATTTTAGCGGCAATCCTCGTTGAATTTGTTTTAAAGAAACTTTAAAGGAACTCAAAATTTTAACATATTAGTTCGTAATAAACCTGCTGATAAGTTTCCTCTATATATTGTCGAAAACAATATTAACGTTTAACTTTGGACTTCAGCCACCGCTGCGAGTATTTAATCGTTGTAATAGTTAGTTTTGGTACGATTCGGAATATATTTGATTGATTATTTTAACCGTAGGGCTATTTACTCTCTTATTCTAAGGAAGGAGGATTGCGGATACAAGAGCTGTCATAACTCGTGCCCTTAAAGGTAGTAAGTAAGCTTACCTTGCATGTTTCCACTATGGCGTAGCTTTTAACATAGGGCCATAGTGTAATCCATCATATTGAGACTGGTACCTTGCTTAGTTTCATTATCGTGTAGCTTAAAATATAGGATATTCTTTAAATTGAAAAATGACACATGAACACTGGAATTGAACCAGGGACCTTTAGTTTAATACGCCAATGATATTACCACTGAGCTATCCAGGAGTAATTCCGTACCCAGGGTCATTCGTCACTCATATTTTAAGGCAGAGTCTGTATTGGACGTGGGGAAATCGTTAGCTACATGAGCGATTTGTTTGAGTAATCTTCACTCTTTGTTGTGAATATATTTACTATTCTTTTTACTTTAAGCATTGTCAGGTAATTGAAGGTAATTAGGGCATTAAATGACAGGTCAATAGTAATTGCTTAGAGAAGGGATGGAAAACCACACACGTGGAAAAACCACCCATCAGCGGGCCCTCACGAAAAACGCATTCGCAAAAGGTTTAAAATATGTCTATCACTACAGGACATGGAAGCTAAATTAGAATAAACTATTCAAATTTGAGTTTTGGTCTTTAGGGTGTGGGAGGTGTGGGAAGAATTATTGAACCACATTAAGAGAGTGTTAAAACAAACAAGAGTTTACTAACATTACCAGCTTCGGTGGCCGCATGACAATATACTAGACTGCCGAAGATAGGGTTCGATCCCGGTCAGGTGTACTAAGGTTTTTTACTAAATGGTTTTCCACCTTCCCTCCACGCAAATGTGAGTACACTTCCTCTAAATTCAACCTTCCTAATACCTAGTTCGTTAGTGTAATTCGTACATAAGCGTATATCCCGAATGGGTAGTAAGACGTGGTGCTGAAAATCCCAAATTTAAGCGATGCGAGTCTATATCAATTTGTCAGGGATTATAAATTAATCATACTTAATACAAATCATCACCAACAATTTTAGACTAGCTGTTAACTTGAATGACTCTTACTTGGGAGTTAAGATTTTTATAGCATTCAACATTTACTTAAAATTTAACTTAATCATTCTGGTAGCATTTTAAGGTTTGGTAGGCTATTTTAATTGACTATAGCCACTAAAATAAATGAATACATACATTTTTTTAATCACTCGGTATAATGCAACATTTTTTTATTTGAGTATGGGCCAGGTGACTCATCCATTTCTATTTCTAAACTCACCCTTTCTCACCACCACCCTTATATTCACTCTCACGAATGAAAAGTAATCTGTATTTAAGGTGACTCAACCCGGTCGGCTCTATGATTATTCAAATCGTAATCCTTATTTCCTTCTCTTCCCTGCACTAAAAAAAACTAGTTGCGTGGACACGCATTCATTCAATTAGGCCGTTATCTTCTCTCTTTCTTCTTATGAACGCACCCGTCACTGAAATTAATTTCTTGGCTCACATTGCTCGACTTGGGAGGAGAGAAAATAAAAAAAGAGAAGCGAGTAATTTATGATGGCCAATATGTATTCAAATGGAAAGTAATTTACAAGCCGCCTAATAAATGTTACTCTCTAAACATCCCTAAAGAAGTGTGACTTATTACGCTGTGATCGGGTGGTATGTGATGTGGTATGCGATGTGGTGTGTGGCGAAACACACTTGAAGGATGGATGGATGTTGCTTGTTTCATACTCTCTTTTACGTACAGTGCTCCACGTCTTACTACCCATCCGTATTATCCACATAATTACATAAACGAAGGTATAGTTTAGAGAAAGTTTATCGTACTCACCGGCACGGGTAATATGCAAATACAAAGTATTATATGACATAATATAATTAAAATAAATGGATAAGGTAGAATCTAAAGAAAATGTACCTGCATTTTCATGAAAGAAGAATGGGAAACCATTTAGGGAAAGCCACTCTCAGTCCTTCCGACCGGAATTCGAACCTAGACATCTCTATCAACGGTAAACCAGACTAAGTGGGTCTGGCGTTTGTTACGTGTGCCCACTGATGTGAGACATACCTGGTACACACATGTATATATTATTTTATGTTAGCTATCTGAGAGAAAACCAGGCTACCTTAGATTGGTCCTTCGCCTCCTAAACCACTCAACCAGGGGCACGGTCGGTAGATAACTTAACTTGTATAGTCGTCTATATCATCAGGCACTTTGGGTGCCTTCATATGGTTTATTTGTTCACTTTGTATTTTAGACCACACATCACGCAACCCGCTCCATATAACATAATCTTTCAAATGACATACTCTGAAAAGAAAAACAACAACATAGGATCGTGATATAAAAACATTTCGACCTATTGTTTTATTTTATCGAAACTCCCCTTCCCAACTTACCCGCTTTTCCACCCTCTAGAGTTGTTATTGGTTATTATGATATGTGAGCACTTACGTTGTTCCACGATGCACCTTTGAGAGACGCCATTATTGAAATAAAACGTAGGAAGGGAAATAGAACAAGAAACGAACTGAAAATCGACATTGCTTTTTATTTCTAAATAAAAAAGCGAAGAAAATAAAATCAAGAGAAGAATAACGCTAGAAAGGAACCAATATAATAAATGTGGAAGCCTTTAAAAGCAGTCCCGGGTACAGATTTGAGACTGCAAATAGAAAAAGTGATTCGATTGTCGCCAAACATTTTAACTTGCTTGCTCTACGTCTGTGTGTGTGTGTGTGTGTGTGTGTGTGTGTGTGTAGCGCGCATGCGTGGGATAGTTGGGTTGCGTGAGATCCTGTATGTTTTTTAGTTAGTCGGAGTCAAGGTGTTTAAACATCCAAGGGTAAGTCACTATAGACACCTTAATGGTTCTTTTATGTTAAATTATTTTGTACAAAAACATTTCTAACCAAAGGGGCTTTCATTAACTTATTAATCTAAGGGTTACGGATTTGGAGGATATCATAAAGATAATTAATCCATATTAGCGTGGGGAGAGAATGGGAAAAGCACAGTTAATAATAATGTGTTGAAAAACACCCACTTACACCCAGCTGAGACTCGAACTTTGACCTCACCATCACCGGCCACCAAGTCGATTTGACGTCTTAAGCCCTGTGATCACAGACGTAAGCTGTGTAGTTTTGTGGAAGTGTAACAGCATTATTTTGGAAAGTGAATGAAAAAAAATCACCTTCTCCGCATCCTGATGTGATTCGAACACTGTGATGTTATTTGCAACCCTACCTTGTATTTCCCTATTTTTTTCGACTTTTGTGAACAATTTCCAATTTTTTTTCGCGTGAAATCTTCGAAGTTCGTCAGTTTGTTGCCGGCCTGACTAATGATACTGTTTACATCTATTAAATAAAGTAAAAGGACGGAAGGAACAACGTAAAATAAATAATTTAAATAAGGAATTTTGATTTAAGGAAGAACACTTACCTTTTATTAAACATATTAATTATCCTTTTAAGAAGTGTGTTGGACTCTTGTATTAATTTTTAAAGTCGACCATGTTTGTTTTAACGCATGCGCAGTGCTATCAAACAAGTGAGTAGAGGACCTCGTGTTTTGCAAAGGAAGAAGGAAGGAAGAAAAATCAAGCGGGCTGTTCAATTTTTGACAAAAGGAAATAGACATTTAATTCTTTATAAAACATTATTCACATTCAATTGGCTATACTTAAATATTTATATTGAACCTACATTTCATTTTTATTTTCTCCCTAGTCTATAGCCAACAATTCATTTTCGTTTTTATTTATATATATATATATATATATATTGTTTTCTCTTTGGACTTGGGAGTAAGAATAGAACATTTTTAAATTTAGAAGACTGGAAGGTTTTTAAAAAGAGTAGAGAGGTCTTCTTCCTGGTTGTGGGTCCAACATGGAGCCAAATCGATGGCGCTCCCAATTCAAGTTAATTTATAGTGATTCAAAGGTGGTGGATTAAGGTGAAAGTAGCAAAAAAGGGAAGCTAAGTGTGTGTGTAAGAACTACAATATGTATGCTCATTTAAATTGTGGAAGAATTTGAAGTGAAATTTTTTTATGAAGATGGTGTTTCAGTATGGACTAATAATTCATGGGTGAGGCCAAACCAATTCTTCAACTTTCGATTATTGCAATCATTTCTTTTCTTTCTCCTATATAAATCAGAACTTATTTACTTCCAGAAAGACATACTAATACAGATAATTAATTAACATTATATTTTATGTCTAGTTATTAATTTTATTGATTGTATATATATATTTTTCTCTTCTTTTGGTTTCAACAATACTGTGCTATACTTTATTAAATTAGAATTATAATTAACCGGAATTCCATAGGTAGGATTTGGATGTGGACAAAAGGGAAACAACAATAAATCCACAAAAGTGCCAACAATTGTTATTCTATACATTTTTTAAATTTGTAGCCTAAATTACATTTTTCTTCAACAATCCATTTTTTTTATTTTATCTAAATTGTTCATGTTTTTTAGTTTTAAGTTTACCCAGTGGTCCCGAGTTTGAGAGTCGTCGTGCCACTGAATTGATAGCCAAGGTAAATGTTTTTTTTCTTTTGATTATTATTTTCCCCCTAGATACTAGGGGTGGCGCCCAACAAAAAACACAAGTATATAGATAAAGAGAATACACTTATTTCTTGTACACTGACTGATTGAATGAACTGAGGGAAAATATATTTTTCCTGTTAAAGGTTTTTTTTTCATTACAACACTGACCTTTTTTTAATGGAGCACTGAGTCTTATTATCCGTACAGGTTGTACGCCTATGTACTAATTACCCTAAAGTGTTAGAAATTAAGGAAGATGTTTAATTTAGAGGAAGTGCACCTGCATTTGCGTGGAGGGAGAGCGGAAAACCATTTAGGAAAAAAACAACTCAGTGCACCCTACCGGGATTGAATTCTAATTTACCCGTCTCCGGCAGTCTAGTATATTGCGAAAGTAAAACCTTAGACCATGTGACCACCGAAACGTGTAACACTGATATTCCCTGTCGAATCTGCCCCAAGGCAGTTCAAGTCTAACGCCCTAGACTGTAGGCTCAACGATGTGGGTCAAAGCCATTAAAATGCATTACCTTATAAAATTAAATATCTCCATTAAGGAATTGATACTTATTTGAGCTAAGAAATAATAGATAATATGTTTAATATCAATGACCTATCGTAGACTAGTTATATCATTTACGTGAGCTTATACTAAACCGATCACATTGCAGTTAGATTTGAAGTAACTTGCTATGATCTAGATTAGAGCTTCTTAAACTTTTTCAACTCGTGACCCCGGATGTATAGGTATATACAATAGGTATACATATCAAACTTTTACTGATAATAAATCATAAAGAAATCTATTTTAAAACACTTCTTTGGTATACATATTATTTTACCATTTATTAAAGACGAAAGCAAATTTGCATACTAATGAGATTAATGTGGTTGTTTATTTTTACATAAAAAAAATCAAATCTTGGCTGAATATTTGACACTTTAGGACGTAGAGAACCTTCAAAGTTTTTAAGAGTTTATCAATATTTTGATTTTATAATCGTTAGTATTGAGAAATCGCTTAGTGTAGATACGTAATGCAAAATGGCATAAGAATGTTTAAGTCCATTTCAGAAATTGTTGTAAATTCTGTCCTACATTATTATTATTAGCACCGCGTCTTACTACCCGTTCGGGCTATACGCACTTACGCTAATGTGTAATGGTAGGGTGGTTGTGAGATGAAATGAAGAACCTACAGTTTAACGTGGAATCCGAACCACGGTGGAGGCCTGGCATTCCCCACATTCACAAAATATCTTGTCAGAGCTGAAGGAAGGGTTTGGTAATTAGATAAATCTGTGCCGGGACTTCTGTCTTACAACCAAAACAAAATTCGTTTAACGATTTTTTTAGGAAAATCAAGTTTTAAATCTCTGTGTCGCTTGATAAGTCAGCAAACTCTTCTTGAACTTTTAATGGCAGATGACTGACCTTTTATTATTTCAATTGAGTATGGCTTATGGACTGAATTTAGTTTTTTAGAATCAAAATGTGAAGAAAAGTATTTGTGAAACTGTGTCTTTACGTACTTCAGATGATCAATTATAACTCTTACAATTAAGTCTTTGGGAAGATTATTTTCAACTATAGAATCATCTGTATCTATAAACATTTCTAAAGAACCATATTCCACCGTGTCCTTCCTTATGTTAACTTATGGAATAAAACTTTCAATTTTATTTTTAACATAAATATGTTACAGTTAGTTGTGTGTTCAGAACCAAGGCTGCAGTGAAGTCGTGCGACGCAACACGGGCTGCAGTGAAGTCGTGCGACGCAACACGGGTGAGTGCTGCAAGAATCACCCCAGGTTCATTACGCTTTTGATTTTGAATCGATTTTTGGTCGTTCCGCATTCAGAAACCTTTTACTGTTGCCAAATTTTTCACGAACCCCACAATCAGTTACGCGACCCCTTTTGGGGTTGCGACCCACAGTTTAAAGAGGCCTGATATAGATAAGTGATATTCAAACTTTTTTATTCGCGTACTCCTCAGATATAGTTTATCTTCAACTTTGTACCCCAAAGTAGTTGGTGTATAATTCAAATTATATAAACTAGCTATATTCTATAATATACCTCCATAATAGATCAAATAGATTACATACAATAATATATTCAGTAATAAGATGAAGATGTCTTCGTATACCCCCAGTGGTACGCGTTCCCCGGGTTGTGCACCCTGGTCTAGAAGTCAGTCGTTTAATATGATGCCGTTATGCTAAGGCTAGTAATATATTTATTATTATTATTATTATTATTATTATTATAACTGCGTCTTACTATCCGTTCGGGTTGTACGCACTTGCGCTAATGTGAAATTGTAGGGTGATTGTGAGATGAAATGGAGAACCTACAGTTTAACGTGGGATCTGAACCACGGTGGAGGCCTGGCATTCCCCACATTCACAAGTTGTGATTAATACACGTATTGTCAGAGGTGAAGGAAGATTTTGGCAATCAGATAAATCTGTGCTGGGACCGAGGATTGAACCCCGGACCTCCAGCACAGAAGTCTGACACCTTACCCCTATACCGGCAGGCCACCGACAATATGTATTTATTAGTTTATTTGCAAGGCCTATGATTTCGGCGTAATCAACTCATTGAGTATATTTCCACCTTGTGTATAATTTAAGTGTCCCCCAGCATACCTCTCGTGATGATGGGTTCAAAATTTGAAAAAACAAGTTAGTCTACTTGTATATCAATAAATGAGGCTATCTCCTTGACTCCAACCAACTCAAAACAAGTATATCACTGCAGAGATGAATGAGAGTCAGTCCTCTGCCACCTAGGCTCCAACCAGTTTCTTCAGAACATAGAGAAACGTGTATATTGGTGTAGAGATGAATTGATTACCTTATTTTCCTCCTTGACTCTAACTACTTCAAATAATAGAGAAACAGGTCTTTCAGTTCCGAGAAGAATGAGACATCTCTTTACCTCCTTGGTTTCACCCATTTACTCAAAAAGGAATGTTGGATGTGAATCGTAGCAGCACCTTTATAAATGGACCTTGGTTTTAGGAGGCAATCAAAGCTCGTAGGGGCACAAACAAAACACAACAATGCCACATAATAACGTTCCCTTGATTGTTTTTTTTATATATTTCTAGAAGTTGACAGCCAGCACTCGTCCACTTTACTGGCTGAGTACAAAAATCAAATAAAAATGGGGCTGATCATACGGCTAGCGTGCCATCCTAGGAGAGTGTTTGGGAGAATCTAACACACGTCTATGTGAACAGGGGTTGTTGATATGCAAGAACCAGAGTGAGATTACGTCGGAGCTTGAATTGATCTTTAGTGGTTAGTTAGTGCTAGACAGTGAAGTAAACTAATTCTACGCTAGCACTCAAGCTATACTCAACTTTGTTCTTGCATACCACCGTATGGGTGCACCCTATTAATTGAGCTACTATTTAATTCAAACGTTCACCACAAGGCTTATTAGCTACCTAATATTAGAGCTATAGTTTGGAGGAGGTTCACTCAATTAGTGTGGAAAATCATCACTGACTGCACCTGATCAGAATTTAAACCTCAACCTTCCATGTTAATGGTGACGAACTAAAACAAGGCTCTAAACTACTTCGAGCGCGCGGCCATCGGCGCGGGTAGATTAAGCTAGTAAGTAGTCCCTTCAACCAGAAGTGCTTTTATATATCCCCATCTTTTGAACGTGAACGTCCAATATCTTAAATAAAATATAATAAACTAAAGCGTTCACTCAAACTTGGTTTGATTTTATAAACATTAATGTTTTTAAGTATTTCAAAAATTTCCCTTAACGTTACGTTACTATATATAGATATATATCAAAACAATAAAAATAAAAAAGGTGGGTAAGGGAGAAAAAAATACTCGGAACTCTACTCTCGCTATCACTTGACTCTCAAAGTCTCTTCTGTTTCTGACATAAATGGTTTCTTGGGATGACTGAGAGGAATTTTATCTGCAAAAGGAAAAAAAAAGTAAGACCGAGTGAGCCGGCGAGCCCAATGGAACCAACCTCCCATCCCATTCTCCCCCGCCCACTTTTTCAACACAAGGGCAAAGAACGCCAAGGATAAGATTTCACCATGTCGTTCTCTTTGCAAGGGAAACTTCACAGCCAGCGGCATCATGAGGGGGATGAACTGACTTGCCACACCTTTACATAAGGAATAAAAAAAATGGGGGAGAACTGGAGGGAATAAAGGGAGAAAAAAAAAATCCTAGCTCACGCTTTCTATATGAAATAGCATTCTAAATGAGCCGATAACGCGTACACACGTATAAATCTCTATTCTTTCCATACAGATATTTTCAAAATTACTAGATCTAGTTTTTACCTTCTTGTATAGAGGAATTATTGTGATTGCGAAAATTTTTGGCTCTGAGATGAATCTTGTCGTTTTGTGTATTCTCAAATTCAAAAAAAGCGGGTCTCTGTCCCTGGGCCTACATCCGAAATGGTTTTATGTTTGTCTTTTAACTTGATATTTGGATGTTATTTTACTCATACCTCAGGAACTTGCTTATACTTTGATTCTAGCCATCATATTAAGGGTAGTTTATGATGATTAATTTTTGAAAATGCAAAATATCTCCAAAATAGCTCTGACAACTTTGTTTAAAATTAATATCTGGGAGTGTTTGTCTTGAAAAATAGTTGTGTATAGGCTATACTTGTTTTTTTGGAGAAATGATCTTTTAAAGGGAAGTTTAATGATAGATAATTTTTGAAAATTTGAAATTTTTTAAATATGGCTCCAACATTTTGTTTAAAATAGTTATTTTAAGAGTGTTTTAAATGATAAATAAGAATGTATGTTTGGTTTTCTGGACCAATCTCCTTTAAAGATATTTTACCGACAAGTGATTTTTGAAATAATGAAATTTAAAACAAGTAGTTAAATAATTACTAGTAGCGTTTCCAGGTGCGTAGACAAACAGTGAGCTCATTAGTGCCTTCTACAACAAATTAAAAACCTATCAAAATCCCCATAGGGGTAAATAACTACAAGCGATACACCTGCCGAAAACAGCAGATGACTACAGTTGAAATACAAATATTAAAAAATGTACTAACATTTAAAAAATAAATTTCAAAATAAGACAATACGCAATTTATCAAGGGGTCCCGATAATATTTCCTTATGGATTACTGAATAATATCTCTTTAGATAGTTAATAAAACGGGTTAAGAATGTAAATACTGTTGCAATATTATTTTCCCGCCATTGTGACGACATGTGTTTCCATTGTTCAAATAAGAGTATTTCTATGAAAATCAGACTGTGGATACGATGGTGTCATTTCATATTTATTTTGTTGTGCGTCTCTTTCAAAGAATTATATATCACACTATCGTTATTTGTCTCTTATCCTAGATGGGACACTGAAATATCTGTTTGTCGAGTCCTAAGCCATCTTTCTCCCCTCCCCCATCTAAACCCATGTTCCAGGTATACACGGGGGATGTTCCCGTACTTGATTAGGTACAAACCAACTATTACCTTGTATACAACCAACTATCCTAGTTGAAACTAGAGCAGAATCACCGTAAGTGTGTTTGTGTATGAACTCAATAAAACAACTAGTTAAAATTATTTCCTGGATATTATACGTACCAGGATGGTTCAGTGATAGAACAATGGTGCGCAAAGTCAAATGTCCAGGGTTCGAATCCTACGTCCATATTGTCATTTTCCACTGAATTAGAATGTAATCCCATTATCAGGAATTATCCTGTGGGTAGCCATTATTTATCAATTCGTGATACATTTGATTAACTATCGTGGTGACAATGATCAAAACACGTAGCCATCTTGGTAATTTATGCGTAGTTTGGTAGTGAAGCAGATCATGGTTTCTCACTTTATTAAAGTATGAATGCATGCCCAGAAAATATACTAAGAGTCTTCTATTAGCAAATTTAACAGTAATTCCCTTGTCTTAAAAAAAAGAGTAAAAGAAAATATATTTAAGTAGAAATTTAATTTTTTTAGGAATGCGGTTTTAATTAATGTATTTTTAAAAATCTAAATTCAAAGTTATAAAAATATGGATTGTTTCGAAATAGAAACTAAACTTATTATTAATTCACAAACCACTTTCTGAAAATAATAATATTTTTGTGGTAACATTAGTTATTCTCAAAACGAGGATGAAAATAATGCCCATGTTAATTCGTATCGCATATTTCATATAAGCTACTTTGTTGGTTATTTGATGATAGCCGCCATGATTGTTTTAAGTTAAAGTTTAACTACTGAATTAAGTTCGTATACATCTCCCGTGTGTAACTGCACTGTCCGCACCGCACGCCCGTCTCCCTCCAGCTAACTTGACTGTGTCCCTGTCTGTCTCTATTTCAACATACTCCACAATGCACGAAACAAATACGTATTGTTTCTGATCATTTTTTCTTTTAGAAGGAAGAATAAAAATAACCAAATTTCATCTGAAATATATTTCTTTGGACGAATCGTCTTGAATTTTGATTAGAAGTCTCTTCTACAGTTTCTATTTTTCTCTGTTATTCATTTTTTCTTCTATCTTATTCTCCACCAATCCTTCCGTATTTTTGTTCTTTCTTTTTGTTTGCCACTAGTGAACAGATCAAAAGGCTTGGGTTTCTCAATTGATTCCCCCTCCCCCTATCTTTCACCCTCGATCCAATTTTGTATTTGGGAGGTTGTTGGTTTAATACTTGCCGGATATCTTAAGGTCAAATATAGTTTGTCAAATAAAAAATCATATATATCCTCCGGCATCTCTTTAAACAATATCCAATAAACCTTTTGGATAAACATTAGAAACAAAGATTTTCGACATGATTTGCTAGCTTAAGGGATTACAATTTACCTTCAAATAAAAGCTGAGTTATCATACAAATAACATTTTTATTTTAAGGTGGTACGTTAAAAGCAAGGGATATTAACGACTTAATCTAAGTAGTAGGGATTTGAAGGGCAAAGGATAAATAATGCGCCCAAATTAACGTGGAGAGGAGATGAGAAAACACATTGATAAATCATCCGTGAAAAATCCCTCAGTTCACCCGGTGAGATTCGAATCCTTAACTCCCTTCACTGGAGACTATGCCCTCTTTATTGCAAGATTAATGTATTAGACCACATGCCCACCGATATGGATAGAAAGTACCTATAAATGCACATAAACAATAAATGTATAGTAATCCACATTGTCAACATATCTTTCTGATCACTTTTATTAAAAGTTTTACTGAATTGATATAACATTGTGCATCTGGGCTACTTCATTTGTAGCCCAGTTTATGGAAAGATTAACCAGTACTAATTTACCGTTGCCCAGAGGACGCCAGAAAGTACTAATCGTACATCCTTTCCGTAGAACCTCTTTTTATGTCCCGATAAGATAAAGGTGATTGTGATTATGAAGATGTGTAAATAGTGGAAACTCTTAAACTTAACTAAAGCCAAACTAAACAAATCTTGGTGACCATTGGGGTAGTTTCCCTTTAAAAAAATACCTAAGGTACCAGCTGGGAATCGAACCCAGGACGCCTAGGCTCGTAGTCAGGTGCACTACTAATCACTACACCACGGGCCCAACTGCCGAATTAATAAATGAATAAATGAGTAGAAATTGGTACCATACGACACTTAAGGCCCAACTTTTATGGGACGAGCTTTTTATCAAATACAAACGTAATTTATCGCAGTCAAAATAAATAACACTTCAATGTTTTATTAGGTATATTTTTTCACCACGGCTTACTACCGTTTTGGGTTGTACGCATATTTTATTAGTGCGATTTTATAGTTTTTAATAATATCAAAACTAACGGCTGATGTATGAATAAGTGAAAGTAAATCTTAAGTTTGCTTGCTGTCAGATGAGGCCCTTACTATGAAAATTAGACTGCAGTCAAGTTCACCCAATGAAATACGAAGGAGCCTAGGCACTGGTCTTATTTTTACTGCCTACTTTCATGGGTTTGCAGCAGTTACAGCTCGCAGATTTTTTTGTATTACCACGTCTTACTATCTGTTTAGGTTATACGCGTGTATTATTACTTAAATGAGCCATAGGAACAATTTTTGGAGGTAATCCACCCACATTGGCGTGAAAAAAAAAAAGAGTAGGAAACTATTTAGTAAAAATCCCCAACCTCAGTAGACCCGACTGAGGTTTGAACCTTCATCTCCCCATCTCCAGCAGGCCAGTAAGCAACTACTTCCCAGTGAGGTAGAAAACTTAAACTCAGCAGGAAGTTAAAAATAATAATCTAAATTTAAATCTACGCCAGAAAACGTTACATTTTATATTGGGACCTAGAGAGAGGTGGTGTCAACACTTCTTATTGGTGTGGTAAAAAATTTAAATGGACAGGTAGGTAGAAGGACAACTCCAGATAGCCATATTCGTCTTAATATTTGAGATTTATAGGTAGGAGTTGTTTTAATGGGGTTGGGGGGTTACAATTTCCCAAACTAGCATACACAACTACTTGTATGTGTGGTAGAAAACGGAAATTCGGCAAGACTGTATAAAAACCACTCCAATTAACCATAAGAAACTGAAGATTTTAAGTCTAGAAAATAAAGTTTGAAGGACGATGGATGGAGGGGGGTGTAAAGTAAAAAGAAAAAATTTTTTAGGTGAGGCAGAAAACTGAAACTTGCCAGGAATGTAGAAGTATTACTACAATTACAAAATAAGTGTTAAATATTTACTATTTAGAAAGAGGCCTGAAAAAAAATGGGAGGTGGAGTTAGTAGCTTAAAATCTTTCCAAAATTAATATGAAATCTTCTTTTTGGCCTGGAAGAAAATTTAAATTGACAAGTTTGCAAAAGGACCACTCCCCATAACCATAAAAACGGGACATTTTGGAATTTAAAAATAAGAGGTGGGAAATAGCTAAAAAAAACCTTCTCGGTATGGTGGAAGATTTGGATTTTATTCAAGCAGACGAGAAAAATATTAAAATTAAAAATACAAAAACTAAAGAGTATCTTAAAGATAATCCATTAGCGTTGTGATAGCAAAGCTAAAAGTCAAAGGATAAATTAGCTCCTAACTAGCAGCGACCAAACAATTAAAAATAAACAGATTATGGTGACATAGCTTGGTGAACCATGATGCTCTTTGGAAAACAATGATTCTTAATATTTAATACGTTTTTGTAACAAAGGATGATATTATTTATGCTTTTTGGTGAGCTATGATGAATGTATATTCAAAATATCTCTGTTACAATGTCTATTAGTTTGCTTATCTTATTTTATGATCGTGTTTAGGTAAATATTGCGTTTTTAATGAGCTGCCTTTATTTGTGCACTAAATTTGAAAACAAGGTAATATTTTGTCTCAAATATTCAATTTATTTTAATTTTTCAATTACAATGATTGATGTTTGATTGCCACTGCAAGCTCAGGATTGTACAAGAAGGAACTATCAAAAAGAGGGCAGTTGGTTGTTGAACATTATAATTTTATTAAGTTTCGGTGTTGCTTAACCGTAAGAAGAACAGGTAGAACTGTTTGTTTAATATAAAATAGTGAAAACAATGATATTTCTTTTTATCATAGCCTCACTTATTATATATTTGGGAATTATACTTATTTTTGTATTTCGGAAAATCTGGTTAGGTCAGGAAATTAAAAAACTTAACAGGCGCATTAGCCCCTAATAATTTAAAACTAAAACGAAACCAGCAAGAATTTTTTACTTTTTAACGACGTCGCCTACATGGAGATTTCGAAGCTATTTTGTGAAGCGGGTTGCTTCTTAACTTGACGCAGCTAAGCAGTCTAAGCACTATCTCACTTAGAAGTGAATGTACAAAATAGAAAGAGAGGAAATAAACTGTAGAGTTCACTCTGAGATGGCTCTTGTTTATGTGCTGATAGCCCTTCCCCTCTTCCTCTGACGAGTTTACAAATTCACTTTAATATTTGCGCCTTGAAAACTTTGACTTTCTTGTTAATTTTACCTTTTTCTTGTTTCCTCTTCTAGGACATATATTACTACGGACTTTTTTAATCTAAATCCTGGGAGGAAGACTCCTACAGGCCATTTTCGTGACCAAGCCAAATAGCCTATGTCGTAGTAGATTTATATTTAAAAAAATACGTTTATTAAAAACTACTTAAATGTAAAAATAATAAATTTATGATACTGTATCATTATTTTTAGAATTATTTAAGAATGTATGATTTTTGTTTCAACGTTGTATCATTAAAACTCGCTGAGCCAAATGTAAATTCATTAACATGAGAAATCCTATCTTGACAAACCGTGACGTCACAGATAGGCAACGTCCTTAACTCAAACATGCCTATTACTAAATATGTAATACGTATTGCCTATAAACAGCTGATAAACAGCGTTCGATGTTGGCCTCATGCTCGAAAGACAAAAATCAATTTACCTCTTCCTTGGTATGATATAAAAATTGACACCATCTGTCAATAATTACAGTTACAGAACACACAGATTGGCGTATGACTACACGAAAGTAGAAAAAGTAGTTTTTTGAATTGTTATATAAGGTTCTTTCTATGACGATCCGATTATAAACATAGCCTAGATACTGAAACGTATGGTAACAAATCAAAATACACTTTCTTCTTTTTCTTCCACTAGATGTGTGTACTAGCCACTGGAAAAGGATGTTCACCGAAAAAAATAAAAATGTAAACAAACAAACAAAATAAATCTCGTCAGCACAAATTTTAATAAAAACATACGACATAGGGGAAAAAAAAGTTTAATCCTAACAAAGGTTGAGAGAACTGTGAATAAAGGACTGGACGAGAAGTGAATTTCGTGTCCAGGTGTGCTCCACTGCTAATCCTCTCATTGGCTGCCATGTCACGTGATCTGAGAGATGTGAGGAGGGGGACGGGGGAGAGGAACGACACACTGGTTGTTTCATCCAAGCCTTCTCCACGTGCGAGGTTTCTCACAGACCTCGCCAGGTGGCACTGATATCACCTTTAATCGAAGCGATGATGCATAATTTATTATAAAATAAATTTGGTTGATTCGAATAATTTTTAAAAATTAAACATAATTCAATTTCTAACATAATCAAGAGACTACAAACTGTTCGTCAACAAAACAAAAATTACAATTCAAAGCTCAATTGAACACCCTTGAGGTGCGTATACACTGAAGGCAAATTTGAAGCAAGGCAAGCCTAAGCCGAAAGTGCTCGCTGCCTCACTTTGATATACCGACACGAGTTGGCACAGTCAGGTATTATTGCCTCGCTCTGCATTCGTTCGGCCTCGGCTTGCCTCGCTTCAAATTTGAATCTATTGTATGCGCGCCTTAAGTGTGTTCAATTGATCTTTGAACTGTAATTTCTGTTTTATTAACGAACCATTTGTAGTCTCTTAATTAACAAATACTATTGTTCGAAAATAAATATTATAGAGGACTTTCCTTAACATTTTCATTGTTATAAAAACATTTTAACGTATTTTTTAAAGAATTATTGAGGTTTTACCAAAACATAATAAAAACTTCTATAAATATGGTAGCACGTTTGATATAGCATTGGGAATATTAACAAAGACCTCCAACCATGTGTATTTTAGAACAAAAGTTTGTGATCCAAGGGACCGTATTGTTTCCCAGAAATAAATAAATAAATAGAATGTTAAAAATCTCAAGGGGAGGTAGAAGGTAATGCAAGTTCTGGTGGATTTTTATAGAAAAAAAGTTGTTATACATAATAAATATAATATTGACTTAATAGTAGCGTTTAGTCTAATTTTCTACATAATATCATGATAATCTCAACAGTTATGGGATATTTTCTACGGGCATCGCGGCATATGAGTAGATTCTTGATAAACAAATATTTAATTATGGAATATACTACACAACGGTAGAAAACTAAGTTAAACATATTTACTAAAACAATATTTTATTTATTTTGACCAACTTTTTTAATTAGAACTACCAAAATGCAAAATTTAACCTGAGGTTCCTTTCATCTCAACCGAAGGGGTAACACCATGATTTTTCTTGAAAAACATTTCATATAAGCCTAGAGTATTATATGCAGAGTGTTTGGAAACTCGTAGCCCAAACTGCACGACGTATTGTTTGTTTGAACCAAAGGTAATACAAAATCCCTTACACCTACATCCAGTAAACGCTAATACCATTAAAGTGTATTCAAGGTTTCCGCGTACAGCGCTGGGAGAGCAATGCTGTCAGGCATACGTGTACAACAAGTTGCATAGGATTTAGGCGCGTGGTACTGCCCATTTAATAATGGCAAGTACTTTCTCTGATGTAGGACCATTAATGACGATCCTCAGAACGTATTCGCATTTCTAGATGTTATGGAAAGGTGTGTTGTTTACTATTAATTGTGGTATGTTGGTGTATGTTCTACTGAGGTGTTCCAAGATGTCGAGGTGTATTGCCGCACGCCTAGCTCCTATGTAACCTGTTGTAAGCGCATGCTTGAACAATTTTACTCTCACGACAATGTACGCTGTAACTTTGAACACAATTTAATAGTGTTACTATTATCATAGTTTTCCGGATGTAAGTGTATAGGGACTTTATATCACTTTTGGTTCAAACAAACTATATGTGCAGTTTGGGCTGTGAATTTCCGAGCACCTGTTTAGTGATCTCCTACCTTTGTGTTACCAAACACGCATCTGAATTTCTAAACATTCTCGCAGAGGCACATATTATATTAAATTTTCATACAGGTAGGTTATTATAAATTATTTATTTTGGCAATACAATAAGGCATGCTATCTTAAAGAAGTTATTATTAAATTTTAATGTAACATTAAAAAGAAGTATGTCAATGTGTGGTTTTTAATATGAGGGTTGAAACTGCCTTTCACTGATTATAGCCCTATTTTTAAAGTCCAGATCATATTTAACACTGCAGCTTCTTATAATGATATCTGAAAGGATTTTAATTCAGTGGTTCATTTATTTTAACGCTAAGCCAAATTTCACAATTAGAATCACAACTAAACTGGAACCCGACTAAAACTAAAGTGAAACTAAATGCATATATATAACTTAATTTCTTTTAGGTTATTTATAGTATAAAATTAAATAAATATGATGGAACTGAGGGAAAATTAAGCTCACATATTGCTTTTTTTTCTTTTATTTGCGTGTGCTTAATTTTTCCACAATTATATACTATATATACAATTGCATGCTTAGTACACTTTATTTCATACATACCAGGTTATTTAAAAATAGAAGAACCTTTATTTAATAATAGTAAAACTATAACATTTTTGGAACCAAATTGGGTGTCATGGATATAGATTGAAACATTTTTAAGCCCAAATAGCTGACAAATTGAAATGACTAAATCTTATATAAGTTAGCTTCTTTAGCTTTTTACAAGATCTAAGAGACTTTTGTTGCGGTATAAAAAAATAAGAAAAACTATAAAAATAGTAGAGCAAATCAATTTAAGTATGAATAGCTTAATGGGCGAATGAAAAAGGGCCGAGAGGCACACGTGCACCCCCGGGTGCTAGGTTTGCGACCCTTGCAGTGATATATGTTATTTAATTTATTTGCAATTCTTCTCTTTACTATTTTTTTTTTCCAGCAAAATAAATTTAAATGTCTTAAATCAAACTATATAAAAAGAGTTAGTTTTTTAAATGTAAGTTTCAGATCTTTTTTACAAATTGTATTCAATGAATACAACGCAAATATATTTTTTTTTTTACAGTTTAATATGTATTTAATTTTAATGATTGCTATTAGGTTTAGTTTTAAAACTTAAATTTTTTTCAGGAATAAAATAAAACCATTACAATCCAAAAATACGTGTTGCATCATTCATATTTTCAAAATTTAATTCCTTTATTAAAATTACAATTCCTAAGATTTATTACAAAAAATACTTCATGCAACTTGTCTGACACTAGATTTAAATCCGAAATTTATTGTTTATTCAATACAACAAGAGAATGGTGTTATAAAAAAACAGGATTACTTTGAATTTTAAATTGAAACCTCTCTGAAGGTTTGATGTTTGACTGTTGAAGCTTCTTCCTCCACAGTTCATAGATTATCTTTACTCTTTAGTCCCAAATAGGTTTGTTGGGGATTGAGTCCTAGTCTAGTTTCTCCATTGTTGTTTACATTAGAGTAACTTTTACAGTGTTTTTAATGTTTATGTACTTTTAATATTAGTATATTTTGAAGAAAACCTCAAATTTCAAAATAAATTTTCTAGCAATAAGCTTAGTTCAAAATCTATTTCTCGTGCTAGAAATTCGTTTCATTTGATATTATAAATGTGATCCTGCCAAACAAAAGTAGCTTTATAAAAACTATAAGTGTTATTTTAAATCAACGGCTGGCTACGGGAAAATAAAGACCCCCCCCCCCCC
>CABEEJ010000131.1:108038-171702 GCA_901482245.1 Timema douglasi
CCCCCCTCAATGGTAAATAATAAGTGTTGCTGTAATAAGTACGAAACAAAAGTAATTCCAAAGACAACTCCGATTTATCTCTAGGAAAAAATACATTAAGTTCTATAAATTTAAATACAAATGTATATATTATAGTTTATCAGCTTTACATCAGAATAATTCTATAAATGTTCTCTACTCACTATGCGTTACGTATAAAGGAGATTCTCAATGTGCAATAACATTTTATGTGATAACTGGAAGCGATTCGCTCTTGGAAATACTTAAAAATATCTAGCTGTATATTGCAATCAAAATCACAATCAGTAAGCTGTTGTAGCGTATAATTTAATGTTATCTTTTTAACTGAGGTCCTTGTCTTTTTTTACTGTGCAGATTTTCCCATTTTTCATGCATATTTTTTCAGTCGTAAGTGCCTAATTGCATGTGTATTTGGCCATATCGTCATGCATATACATCCGCAGTATGATTATAACTTTGTCTTCATGTACGATATATGGTTCTGTTTCACACAGTCGTCCAAGGTATTGCGTGGTTTGTTGCAGCCGGCTATTCCCGTGGCCTGGTCTGTGACTTCACGAATCAAACGGCATAAGCTTGTTAATTTAATAACAGCAAAACAACCTTTTATTGCGACATTATTAATTTATGTGGTTGCTGTGCTAGCACGTCTACCACCCCACCCAGCCCTTGATAATAGTATATCAGGACTTAGAAACTAGCTTCACCTGATACAATATGTCTAATACTACACAGCGCTCTCTCAGTACTAGCACTTAAATATTTACTAATAATATTACAGGACCTACAAACTAGTTTAAACTAGGATAATACGTTTAGAACTAGCACTGGCTTCTAGCTATTTACTAATGGTATACAGTATAGCAGTAGACTTACAAACGAATTTAACCTAGAACTGAATCGAACACGCCTTTTTGGACTTTATGTTCAAGCATCATAATCATTGAGCAAAAGAAACATATTTTTTTGATACAATTTTTCACCCTGTTTTTAACTTGTCTTGGTTATTTGCATTTAGCTAAACCAATGGGGTAGGGATGCTGAAGATAGAATTTACCATAAATGTACCCGTATTGGCATGGGGAAAAGAGTAGGAAATAACACCCTCGGAAAAATCGGCCAGGATTTTAAATACGACCTGCCCATCGGTGGCAAGGCAAACTACATGAGCTTGGAATTTAATCAGCGTGCCCGTTCGAAGCCATACACAATTCTTCTTCTGCTAAAAATTTCAAAATTAACCATCCCCAGCTCCGTTTATAAAAGGTATAACTTTATTTTGTCAAGACTTATTTATTAGCTAGCAACCACGGAAAAATAACATTTACCTTTATGGTTTAACAAATTTTCTTCCCCATTACATGTGTTAAAAAGAACTCATCTAATCGGGAAATCATGTAAAAGACTACACTAAAATAAGAAAACGCATCTAAGTGTGGTTATATGCATTATTCGTCTGACAACAGATACATTAAGAATATATACATTTTCTTAAATGCTGTATTCTTTAAATATGATATAACGATTTCACTGTTTCATAAAGTGGACTGCAAAAAACCTCACCTCGATACGAACTTTAGTGCCTATCACCTACTTAAGTTAGGTGTTCTCTGTGGGGTGAGTTTATGACCTCCTTCGAATGAAAGAAATGTGAGAATAACTGATTTGATGAATGTAGCACCTGAAATATCGGTGAATGGAATACAACGATCCAAAGATCACACAACACCGCATTCCATGAAGAACAGCGGACGTAACCACCTCAACTAAAATAATAGAACCGCACCGGTAACTACGTGGTCTAAGGCGTCAAGCTTACGACATACTGGATTGCTTGTAGCAAGAAGGTCGAGGTTTCAGTATAGTCTTAAGGTAATTTAAGGGTAGATTTTCTTTCACATGTGATTTATAACCTTAGGCTTCCGATTTCATCTCTACGCTGATGCGGGTGTACTCTAAGCAACCCATCCTTATATCTACCCAGGGTGTGTGTGTTTTTGGGGCTCACGAAAGTATGAATTGTAACTTATTTTATTCCTCTTCGAGATCTAGGCTAAGTAACTTATTGAAATCTTATAAAATTCATACCACATGCAACCATACTTAAAAAAAACACAACCTGATTCAATGGAGATTAAATGTAAAAAGGTTCCTTGCCATTTTTTGTTGGGGACTTTGACACGAGACATCGAAGGTATAGCCTGACCCCCCTCTCCCTCCTTAAACCCTCTCTACAACCTTCCCAAAGTAAATTTCTGGGTACAGCCCTGTTCCTTCTTAGTTAATAATATAGTTAAAAATTAAATTAAATACTACTCTGAAATAAATGTAACAGCTATTATTTACATAGAGGTATGTGTAGATGGTAATCAAGAAGAATTTTAAGTGTGCTTTTCTAGACGAAGACACATTGAATAACCTATAACTGCACTCGTATCATTTGAATACCGACCTCACGGGTTAAAGTTAAGCGCACTGGCATAATATTTACTGATGGCTACACAAATATACCTTACCCTATTTTAGATAGATTCGTGATATATCCCAGTAGAATGGTGTCAGTAAACTAAACCAATCTTTTTTATCAAGAGTAAAACATATTTCTAATATCATTTATCATTTCTCACCCTTTTAACAAAAAAAAACTCCTAAAAAATTCTATCTATTCTGTAAATAATTGTCACTGGTGTCAAGAATTCGATCAATCATTTCCCTAGTGGTCTTCTCAGAAATCAAACTTGTTTCTCTCTACCCTTCACCCCCTCTCAAACTCGTTTTCTATCTTAGTAATTGTTGGTGTCGTGCCCTTGCGGCGAGCGCGAGAAGCTACGGTTCGCGCCGCGCGGTCTGCGCCGAATAGAACACGGAGGATTTCAATTTCAGTCCGGCGAGAGCCTCCACTGTTGGAGGTTGTTATTGACGTTGCGGGAGCTTTTGTCAAAGCGGCTCTTTTCGTCTTTTTCACAACAGATCGCTTTCATGATAACAGACAGTTGCGAGTTTGTTTATTTTTATTGGTGGGTTGCTAGTCTATTATAATGAAAGTGTAGACATCTCTAGTGTGACATTTCGAACGTTTTTTTTAGAACAACAATGTGAGACCTTTTAAACTGTGAACGTCACTACAAATGTGAAAACAAAACGTGTAACTGTGCAAGTGGATTTATTAAACAACATAATAAATAAACCTTGTTATAACAATACATAAAATCTAAATAGATCAAAAGTGTTTCAACAGTTCCATCCCAGCCGCGCTTTAATGCCCCCGCCAAAACCTAAAAAATGAATAACTTTTGCAACTTCCATGATCGTGGGACGATGGATGTTTTTGTATTAATGTTCTACGCCACTCTCTCGAAATAGTTGTGTATTATCTTCAAATGTGACAAAGATAAAATTCAATAAATAAAGCTGTAAAACGTTGTTTTAGCATTGTTAAAAGAGAAACACATTTTTCTGGTTGAAAATATTGTCTTCACGACTGTTGTACATTGTGTGTTCTAAATCTTGTAAGAGAGGAGGGAAAAAAACAACAACTTGATGTCTGACGATTTAGTCGCTTAGAAGACGAAAAAAAAGGGTGAGTGGAACAGTCAGTGTGATAAAATAAACTTGACAATGGGGTTTCTACTCGCGGCATTGTACCCCGCGTTGCTCGTGGTGCTGATGTGCACCAGCGTCGTCAGAGCGGGTGTTTCGATGAGCGGCAACGACGTCCTAGGCGCCACGAATCACCACCAGCTGGGGGAGATCTCCAGGTGTCCTTGGGCCTGTTCTTGTACCGGTATGTTTGTCGACTGCTCTCACAGGGGTCTGACCCAAGTACCCCGCAACTTGCCGTCGGAAGCTGAAAGACTGTGAGTATCCAATACGTTATTTTGGCAAGGCAAATTTAAGCAAAAATAGGGGGAAAACAATGTGTTAATACAAATCTTTTTATTTTTTTATAAAGTATTCTAATGCTGAACATTTTCGTGGTAAGCTCTGGTAAAAAACACTTTTAGGACATGACACCCGGCCGGGATTCGAACTCGTAATCCTCCGGCACTGACACACCCCACAATACAAGGTTGATGCCTTAGCCCACGTGGCCACCCATGCTGGCTGTTCTTTACTAATACTCACCTCTTTTTATCTCTTGTAGAAGACGCCAACTTATGATTTGTATAAAAAGTTTGAAGTGTAATATTTAGCACCGCGTCTTACTACCCGTTCGGTTTATACGCTTTAAGTACTAATTACTCTAATGGATTAGGAATTTGGAAGGTTAAATTAGGGGAAGTGAACCCGCATTTGCGTGGAGGGAGAGTGGAAAACCATTTAGGAAAAACCACCCCCAGTTCACCCGACCGAGATTCGAACCTCGATCTCCTCGTCCTCGGCGGTCGAGCTCAACACGATTAGCGCGTTAGCCAACTACGCCACCGAGGCGGGTAAAGTGTGAAGTGAAATGGCAATTTTAGCTCATTATTAAACAGGTGTAATTTAGGAATACTTTGTCAAAATAAACTTACCCCCAACAGTGGTCACGCAATCTAAAGCGTCAAGCTCCCAATGTTCATAATTACTAGTTTCGTGGAGGTCATGTTTTGAATCCCGGCTGGGTGAATGGCGGTTCCCTAAATATGGCCTATCCTTGTGGTCTTCCAATCCCCTCTCAACGATAATACGTGCTAACTTCTAAAAAATTTCGATATCCTCCTCGTTTCAACCTTATTCTGTGTGTAAAGACCCGTTTGGGCTAGCCACACACTTAAACCACGAAATACTTGGCTTTCTAAAACCCGCTTCGGTGGCTGCGTGATCTAACGTGCTACTCTAGCAGTATACTAGACTGTTATAACGGGGAGATCGAGGTTCAAACCTCGGTAGGTTGTACTGAGCCCCCCCCCCCAAATTCTTTTCTAAACTCCCTCCGCGAAAATGCGGGCACACTAGCTATAAATATAGCCTCCTTAATTCCTAAAACCATCAGCGTATAAACCGAACGGGTAGTAAGACACGGTGCTAAATAAAATACACTACGAAGCCAACGCCTTTGTCCGTGCACCCACCAGTATGGACCAGCTTTCAAGTGTATCATACGAGTTGAGTATCACTGTAATACTATTCCATTTTTATCTAATAACAATTAATTTTAAATCATAGCGTTTTAAAACTTATTCTTAGGTGTGTGTAAAATTGTTAATTTACTTCCAGCTCTTCAGCATCTCTTAGGTTTTAATTAATATCATTGTCCTCTGAAATTTAATTTAATATTATAAACACACTTTTTCACAATTATTGTATTTCAAGTCGTTTATTTCCGTTTGAATATCATCATCGCCAAATTACCGGTATTGAAATAAATCTGAACTATATTTTAACTTTTATCTCAAACTCTTCTAACACAAGTGTATTAGTTCTATAGACAGCTACAAGAGCGCTCTGGTAACATCTTCAGTGCCTATACCGTACCTATGTAGTACAATAATTAGTACAGTTTTAACCAGGGTTGAGGAGTTGGTACGCCAAGCCTTCGACTCCACTATTTTTCTACTGTCCAAATCAAAACTCCAACCCCAACTCCTTCAATGGCTAATGTATATTATTTAGTAACAACAAATTGACTACAATAAAATGCTCAAATACAGATAAGTTCATGGGAAACTAAATTTACATTGTGAATTTATATTTAAATACATTTGTCAATCCAAATAAAAAACTTCAGTCATAAATAATATAAAAAAAAGTATAAAATATTGCTTTAATATGATAAGTTTTTATTTTGTAACCGGAGTCGAAGTTGGTACCTTTTGCCAGCTCCGGGTTTTGACCCAATTTCTAAATATGAAAGTTTTTTTTTAGTACCACGTCTTACTTCATGTTCAGGTTATACGCCTATATACTAATTACACTAATGGGTTAGGGATTAGGAAAGCTTCAATTAGAGGAAATGTACCCTTTTCTGCGTGGAGGGAAAGTGGAAAAACATTTAAGGAAAACCACCCTCAGTGCACCCGACTGGGATCGAACCCCGATCCCCCAATCTTCGGTAGTCTAGTCTAGTCTAGTCCAACACGAGATTAGCGTGTTAGACCACAAGGCCACCGAAGCTTTTTTTTCCCTCGGTAACTTATTGTTTGCTTGATTTTGCATCCCACCCTTTTAATAGTTTACTACTTGATGAATTCTGACTATCTCCTAAGTTTTAATTATAATATGTATTTATAACGTGCCTTTTCTAAAAATACTAAAATTACAAACACACCATGACTTATTGGCTAACTAAACCAAGAAAGGTTCGTCCATTTCCACTCGCCCAGCCCTAGCGTATAGATATTTACTAAATTGGATGGCTGGAATCACACATATACCCTGTTCACGGTAGTAGGAAAGCATTAAGTATTTTTTCCTACCAAAATATATAGTAAAATTCTAACAGGCAAAAAGGCCTTTCAGATTTTCCTTCTTACCATGAACAGGGTTTACTTTATCTAGCTTCTAGAACAATAGATCTATTTTACACACCCACTCATAGCACATAGATATTTTCTATTTGAATAGCAGGACTTACACACCAGCTATTTATAGGAGTTAGTATTTCACACGTATTTCTTGCTCTTGGATATTAATTAATTGGATCGTTGTATGAACGCATATATAAGTTAAATAGTCGAACCAGCATACCCTAAGTTTGTGTTTGCCACTGTAAACACTAAGCTAGCAGAGCTTAAAAATATTAATATTAACATTATAGCTATTATTGACTAAGGCTGGGTTTATATTCATGCATAACGCATCACTAATAGCACATAGTGCGTAAGAAGTTAAACTACGCTATTTTCAATGCTAGCTTTTATAATCGATACATAGGGAATAGTGTACACTGCATAGAGTTGATTAACTTTAACTTATTATACGTTTTACATGGAGTGTAGTAGGTATAATGATTGGACATAAGACTTGAGACGTATCAGCCAATGAACTGCGAGGAGATGTTAACCAATCAAATGTCAGTATACAAGCAGATTAAAATAATCCGCTTCTGTATTTATCTTCATGTTCGAAATGCCTTGTTGAAGCCATACTTATTTGTTATTCACGAATCTTCTTTGTTCTAGCATTAATGACTGTTATTGTAAATATGACTGAAAAAAACGAGAAATATTATATTTCTCGTTCTGTTATTGAGAAGTAGGTTTACTATGTATATTATTCATGACAAAAATAAAATCGTAACCAACTAAAAATATAATTTGATTTAATAGTACGAAAAAACTAAAATTTAATCAAATCCAAGTTTCAAAAGATACAATTTAAGTAATGTTGTTTTTCGAATGAACCCTTTATTGAAGTCTTTTTAGAGACATTATCTAGTAGTGAAAATAGGTAAGGCCATTTTTTATGAATAAAATACAATCTGTTTAAGTAAGACTTTATACACTAAGTTTCATTATAAACCGATGCATTTTTCTTATGAGTTATGCACCTTATGCTATAAGCTATTTACTATTATTTTTGCGTTATGATTAGATATAAACCCATCCTTAAGCTAAGGATTAGGGCAGAGGAAGTGCACGAATATAAGTGTGCAAGTGAGATGGTAAAACTGTATTGATCAATCACATGTAAAAACTACTTGATTAAACCCGTCTGAGATTCAAAACCCGACCTCCTCATGAATGGTAAATCGAACAAGATGAGACCCAACAACCAAGTCATACCACTCGTTCGGGTTAGAAGTATTATACTATGGCACTTAGGTAATATTCCAAACACATCTGCATAGTATTTTACTTTAACTTATTAACTTATTATTATTATTATTATTATTATTATTATTATTATTTTTTAGCACCACGTCTTACTACCCGTTCGGGTTATACGCTTTTAAGTACTAATTACGCTAAGGGATTAGGGATTTGGAAGGTTGAATTATAGGAAGTGAACCCGAATTTGCGTGGAGGGAGAGTGGGAAACCATTTAGGAAAAAACCACCCCCAGTTCACCCGACCGAGATTCGAACCTTGATCTCCCCGTCCTCATCAGTCGAGCTTAGCACGACTAGCGCGTTAGCCAACTATGCCACCGAGGCGGGTAAACTTATTAAACATAAAAAAAAACTACCATACGTTAAGAAATATCGAAAACGGCACGTTCCACCGGAATGGCCCGCAAACACGCGGGTTTATGTGGTGGGGAAAATACGCTTTTTTGTTTGTTTAAGAGTTACCTGTTTTAATTAATAAGATTTTAATTCCAAATAAAATGCTTGCTATAAATATTATATTTATTCCTTAAAATCAATCTTCCTCAAATACCTATGTATCCATTAAACCCGTCTAGAAAAAAAAGTATTAAGTAAAATGTATATTTTTATATACTATTTAATTTTCTTATACCATTACTGATCATGATCGATGATACATTGGCGAGTTTAAAAGACTCAGAAATCGACTTTTAATGTCGATGTAGTTTTCTTACTTGGTCGACGGAAATTCTCCGCGTAACCGAATAGTTGCCGACTCCCTAATTAAGACCAAGAAACTGTTTTGAATACAAGTTTTAACATATTTTGATCCATGAAATAGTTTTTTGATTTATAGAACGAAGCTAATTTAATTTTTATAGTCTAACAGTATACCCAGTTTTAATTCCTAAAAATCAAATCAACAATTATAAAAAAAAGTACAATACATCCCTGATAATCTAAAACATTTAAATTTCGCATTCAATTTTGTAATATTCGCCATACATATCTAAACTTATAATAGTTATACATACAGTTTCGAGCTTCGGTAGCCCACACCAGGGCTCACTAGACTGGATTAGCCATGTTACTAAGGTCAACGCTCGAATCCCGACCGGTTTATTTTCCAAATGATATTTTACAACCCTTATTCATGATATTGCGTGTTCGTTCCCTCTAAGCTATCCTACAATTATCTACCCTTTAGATTAAGTCGTTAATAACCTCGCTGATAAAACGTAATAAAAAACAAAGTTGAAGTTTTTTTTTTGGGTAAATATACGATTTAATATTTCATTTTAATTCCAAACTAATGAAGCCTTGCATGGCTCGAATCAAATTAATTGCACTTTTGGCGAAATGCCATGGCAGAGTGTATATTTAATTGGAAATAAAAATAACAACACACAAAATAAAGTAGAGCCCGTGTCATAGTTTATAGACCGAGCTGACAGTAAAAGTACCCCCCTTTACCTAACCAATTCGCTTAGCATTCGTTGTAACTGAAACACTCGCATTATGAACGCTGAACTACACGAAAATGTAACGCATTAACTCGATTGATTTTACCTGTTTTCATGAATATGACGAGTATAGAGAAACAACCAACCAAGTAGCATTAATTTCAAAATTCAAACACTGTTTATATTTGTTATTTCACACTTTTTAACACAAAGAGTTATTTAATGCATTAATCTATCAAATAGTGATGAAGAGGTTAGTTTAGAGGAAATGGACCCGCATTATCATATAGTGGGGATGGGGAAAACCACCGTGATAAATCAAATGCAGAAAACAAATCCCCATTCACCCAATTTTATATTATTGACCTCCTCATCACCAGCAACTCATGTTATTGCGAGCCTGACGCCTTTGAGCGTGTTTCCACCGGTGCAAATATAAAATACGTTAATGTTTTGTTTTAACGCTTAGAACGTATTTTTTCTAAGGATGTTAAATTTTTAACTCGACTATTTCGTACACAAATTGTTTTCAAGCATCTTCAAAGAGCCTCACACAATTTTTTTAAAAAAGTCTACAATTTAAAATATTTAGCACATATACAATAATTTTATAGAACTTTACAAACATAAACTTCTAATAAATTACAAATTACAAAATAGAAACAACACTTTGTTGATGGCTCCGTGGAACTTGCGGTCAGACATTAAATAAATGTTTGCTTGCTATGATTGGAATACGGAATATTCCAATTAATTTAATTGTTTACAAATATATTTATTTCTTAAACATCTGCAGCAGGGGTCAACCGTATTAAGGCGTCAATTTCGTATTGTTTGGTTTTCAGGTGATGGGACTCGAATTCTGACCGGGGAGTTCCTCCCCCCCCCCCCTTGATTATTTTACCACCACCCTTACACACAGCTGCGGGAGCATTTCCTCTTAAAATCTATTTTCCTTATAGTCAAAATACAAGCATGGAACAACATTTTAGAAAACATTCTAAGTAGATATTTAGTAAGGAGTAAATCAACCATGGAAGCTAGACTGCGACTTTACCTAGTAACAGACCAGTTAATCTCACTACCCATAAGTGTCCGTGGCAAAATTCATTTCTGATTGGCCAACCAAAACACTTTTACATGCGTTTAATTATGTTACTACTATAAAGCCACATGGCTGACTCACTCACTGACATTAATGTTTACCCACTTCCAAATGAGCTGGAAACTTTAAATTTGGCAAACTTATAGTTTCTAGCCTGTAACCGAAGGGAAAATTACAAAAAGTTAAAAACCCCGGAAAAAATTCAAAATGTCGTTGAACTTTAAAGTCGGCGCGGACCTTTCTTTGGAGGTCTCTTGTGGCTAAACGGTAAAACATATCAAAAAACGAGGCTGGAATTACATTAGTTTACATCCACTTGAAAAAAAAAACAACCCAACTCAAAGCGAGTTATTATATATAATGTCATTACCATAATTTTTTACAATATTATCTTTCTATGCTCTGCCTCTTACCATCCATCCACGGTATTCACTTATTAACATTGATTGGGCGTGGATGAGGAAGTTAGAATTTAGAATAAACGTACCTGCATTTTATGAAAGGAAAGTCAGAAACCACTTAGGACAAAATTTCATTTCACTCGATTGGGATGTGAACACCAATTAACCTATCACCAACGTACCTGTATAGATGAGACTGATGCCTCTGTCCATGTGCCCGCTGGTGTGGGTTTCACAAAAGGACAGGTTTATTTATAAAACTGTGACTTGACTGATTTTTGACATTGACCCGTCATTTGATTTTTTGTGGAATGCACGTTGTGAGTGCTATTAGGTGTATGGAAGTTAATTCAGTTTGAGTGTGATATGTATAAAAGGTATACTATATGCTGAAAATTTTTTTAGTTCATTTTTTTATTGATTTGTGTAATGTATACAGCTCGCGTATGGCACACATGGCCGATGTTTTGAAAACTGGTAGAATAGTTGATTTCGCACTTTTATGTTAACAGCTTTAGCGGGAGTGTTTTTAACGAAATAATCTTTTAACGATGTTTTAGTACAAGTAGGCGCCATTAGGTGTGACACTTGACCAATTTTATAATGTCGAGTTTGAATTTTGAGCAATTTTTTGGAAGTATTAAATTTGTTCTTTTATCCTCACAAATTAAATTAATTGCTATCATCCTTAGTCAAGGGGTTAAAGAGATTGGTCCTAGGTTTAGAGGACCCTGACTCGATGTCATTTGATTAATTAAATAATTAAGATTTATGTACAATCGCCCAGTTAGCCAGGCATTAGAATACTTGATGCTGAATATGTGTGTTTAGTATTATATGTTGCTGTAAGAGGGTTCGATAGTTTGTAATTCGTGTACTTAATACAACCCGTGATTTATAGGCCTACATTTTCTAAAATACATTTTTTATTTAAAATAAGTATTTAAAAAATATCGTAACTACCATAATGTTTGATATTTTATGTTAGTTCATTTTGACATGAAGGTACATATTTGCAAAATCATCAAATTCACACTTGTATCGAGATTCGTAGTTGAGAAATAGCCACGTTCTTATTGGTATTGAGGTATATAGCTGCAAAATCAATCAGTTAATATTGAAATAGAGGTACGTAGCTGCACAGTCATCAAACTCCTATTGCTATTGAGATATGTAATATCAAATCACCAAACTAATATTGGTATTGGGGTATGTAGTTGCAAAATCACCAAGTTCATATTGGTATTGAGGTAGGCTCCTTGCAAAATCACCATGTTACTATTGGTATTGCGGTACGTAGTTGCAAAATCACCAACCTCATATTGATGTCGAGGTACGTAGTTTCAAAATCACCAACCTCATATTGATGTCGAGGTACGTAGTTGTAAAATCACCAAGTTAATATTGGTATTGCGGTACGTAGTTGCAAAATCACCAAGTTAATTGCCATCAAGGTAAGAGGTGACTAGTATGAACTTGACACTCTCGACTCTGGGCAAGTTTAACAATTAATCCTTTTTTATTTGTGCGGGTAGGCCCATTCAGTCTCGTAGCAACAGCGACCGGAGGAGCAAGTCCCATCTGTCAAGTGTCTGCGGAGGAGTCATCAGTATCTGTAACTAGGGAGGAGGCGGGCCGCAGGGGAAATCAGCCCCGACTGTTTGTTTTAATGGCGCGAACAATTATTACAACCCCTTATCCCCCCCTAGCCCGGACGTGCCGGCACGTAATTTGGTTTATAGACTGGGCTGTTCCTGATAACTCTTCTTCGGCAAATACCACTAGATCACCGCGGTCATAAAGCACGCGACGCGACGGGGGTGAAGGGTAACAAGACCGGTCTTGGTGGGATGGATGATAAGTTCGTTATTATGATGTAGTACATCTTACCACCATTCGAGCTATCCATATATTTACACTAATGTAATAAGCATGAAGTTGATAGAATTTAGTGACAGTATGGCGTGTGAGAAACCACTTAGGATAAACCACCTCAATACACTTAGCCAGGATTTGAACCCTGACCTTTTCACTGATGAACAAGACAAGATGGGACTAACGTCATTCCCCGTGTGTCCGCCATTGCGGGTCACAATTGTGTAAAGGTAGAGTGGTAAAAAATGGAGTAAAATAAAGCCTCGATACACTCGGGTGGTATTTGAACCCCGACCTTGCCATCACCATCAAACTGGGCCAGTCGAAATTGACGCCTTATCTCGTGGGCCCAACGATTTAGGTGTATTCCCAAAATATTGGGAAAATAACCTCTTACAGTCTGTTCACGGTAGAAATTGTTTTCTGAAAGGCCTTTTCCCCTGCCAGAAATCTATTATATAGTAGGATATTGGTAGGAAAAAAGACCTTTCAGAGATAAATTCCTACCGTGAATGGAGTATACACTATTATTTCCACTCGCGGAACATAGGAACGTTAACAAAGCTGCATGAGGTCACCTCGTTGTCATTCTCTACACCTTGACTCACCGTATAGTCAAGGTTAAACACACTTCACTTCTTCTAACCTCACCCCTCACTAATACCTCCTTAGCTCCCTCAACACTTGGTGCACAATAATTGGTTCCTGCGCTACATTTGGAAACAATCCCGAGCCGTTTAATAGTTCCACACTGCGTCGTGACGTGCCTACCTCGCTCTGTCAAAGTCTCTGAGATGAAGGTCATGTCAGTGGCGCAGGAACAAGGGGAGAAAAGTGTGTGAGAAGGGGCATGTATGGCTACAGCGTACCCACTCAATTTGTGATTGATAGGAACAAAATGTCATTTATACTCATCAAATCACTAAGCTATATTATTTACTTATTAGAACTAAATGGTAAAGTAGGTATTTTATATAAACTAATTAGTACAATTTTGGTTGGAAGAAACTTTATTAAAAAATGTGAAATTTTTTAAGGTAAAAATGATAAAATATTAATATAAAGGTTATTTTATAAGTAATAATAATGGCTATTGAAAGTAACATCTTAATATCACAGGGACGTGTGAATACCTGAAAATAGATCTAGAAGCTTTTCTAGCTTTTAGATATAGTTCTCAGCGTATAAACCGAACGGGTAGTAAGACGTGTTGCAAAAAAAAAAAAAGTGATGAAAATTGAAACCTACAAGCATATTATCCAATATTTAAAAGATCTCGATGAAAATATGGATTTATACATGAAAACATTATCTAAATAACTTCTCTAGACACCGAATGTCCCAAAATTTACCAGACCAGTCTCTTTTAATTTTATAACGAAGTTTCACCAAACATTTCGACAGTTACCACTTATAACCCCTCACTTTCCATACAACAAACGTTTTTGTTCCTCTTTCACGCTGTTTCCCCAGATAGTAGCGTACTCGAATATTATAGAATTGTAGTTGTAATATGCTATTTAAGATTTAACAAAACAATTATTCTATGTGTATGTATTAGATTTATTATAAAATGGTGTAGCCCTATACTTTAATTATGTTAATAGGGCTACAAATACAATATTTTAAATTTATAATCACTTCTTCAGAAGAATTTTCTTCGTATGCCTTTGAAGACCACATTTGAGATTTCTAATAAAAATTACAATTTTATATTATAAATGGTAAGTTATTTCAATGTTATTTTATAAACATATAAATAGTATTATTTGATACTGATATGCATTGCCAGGGCTTAAAATCAGTATCAAGTCAATTTCTAATAAAACTAAATGTTGAAATTAAATTCATTTGCTGAAATGCGCTCTTAATAACTACGTTGCTTAAGGGTACCTCCTTTTCGATGGAAATATCCTCGCAATCCAATCTAATATTTCTTATGGGAATGAAAGTTGTGAAGTTTAAAACTATTAAAACAATCCTCAATGATTTTAGAATATTCTTTTACGGCATTTAAGATTTACTTTAATTGTATAAGAAAGAATATATGTTTAACCATTTACTTTTTTTTTTTATCTCAGAACTGTAAAATATGTATTATCCACTAGACATTTTTTTAAAAAAGGGTAGCTTTTAATAATACTGCCCGAATCATTCATCAAGATTTCCTAATAAAACTCAAAATAATTAGAAATTATATACATATAGTAAATCTTAGCTCGCTAAAAGAATAAGAAGCAATGAATAGAACTTAATAAACTATTAAACTTAAATTGTAAGGTTTTTAAACCAATACCGTAGTTTAGGGACATATTTACAAACTCCGTTTCTATTTTGGTGCGAACCATATTTAAAATATGACAAAGCACTTGTAATAGCATAGTATTTCCGGATATCTGCAACGGATCTCAATGCTCTAGTAAGAATACTCAAGTTCACTATCAGAGAAAGTATTTTGAACGCTACAAAGGGAAATGGGTGATGTGATGGGCCTTTGCTATAGACGGACCTTGTACTTGTGTTTCCCTCACAGGCGGTTTCCTCTTCATCTGGTGTGTTCGCGCGCAGGAAATTACGTCACAACTGATTGAAGCGAACCTGTTCCGTTCTCTGCTCTTGTCCTGGGAATGCCGTATTCTCCTTACCTACGTGGCGTTCCTTTGTTTGTATCGAGCTGCACGCATTTTGCGACTACCTTGTTCCCTGTTTTCCTTTTATTATGTTTATTTAGCACCGTGTCTTACTACCCGTTCGAGTTTTACGCTTATGTACTAATCACGCTAGTGTATTAGGGATGAGGAAGGTTGAACTTAGAGGTAGTGTACTTACATTTGTGTGAAAGGATAGTGGAAAACTATTAAGAAGAAACACCTTCAGCCCACCCGACAGGGATTCTAACCCTGATCTCCCCGTCATCAACAGTACAGTATATCGTGAGCGTGATGCTTCAGACTCTTTTACACGGGGCTACTGTAGTGGCTGACGTGCACCACAGTCACTGGCCACTGCAGTCAGGGGTCGTCCATAAACCACGTAACGCTTTGAGGGAGGGAAACCCTAATGTCTACATGCTGTTACATGGGTGGGAGGGAGGGTTACATCAATGTGTTACGTAACACGGATACTCAAATTTTAATGTCTAAAAAAATAGTATTGTTCATGTGTTCACCTTTGATAAACATACTTATAGATAACTTCTGAACATATGTGGCGTTGAAAATACAAGTTTAGCACTTACTTTTTGTCTATTAATATTTTGAATGCGTTTAGGTGTTATTGTCTGCCCAAGACTACGAATGCCAAACACATTCGAAAACACATTTTCATGCCTATGACAGTGACATGTTTATACTCATCGCAGATGTTTAAATTTGTCCAATCTACTGACCCCTTCACGTGCTTTTATTTGGATAGCAGCCGTCAGTAGAAGCGGCCTTAATTTATAAGGGTAGTTGAGTTTTAGTATAATTTAGATTCCTACTGCACATTCTTTTACATAGGCCGTGAATAATCGCTTGTTTGTACATAAACAAAAATAATTTATTCAAAAAGAGGAGACTTAATCATTGCTTGCGTATAAAAAGCAATATCAAGAAAGAAAAAAAAACAGCGGAAGAATCTCAAAAAGACGCAGTGAAATGAAAGGAAGCAAAAGTACATAATTGATCTCAAGGCAAGTTTAAAGCGTCCAGCGGCATGTCAGGAAAAGTAAAGCTTCAAATATAAATAATTATTTTCGAAAGTTAGGTGAATACCGTTTCCCTTCTGATAAATTATTGTGTATGTATATAAATGCAAATATTATACACCCGCTACGGTGGCCACACTGTCTAAATTGTCTTTCTCTCAGTAGACTAGACGGGCGATGTTGGGGAGATGGGATTCGATTACCAGTCAGATCTACTTAGGGTTTCTTTTCCTAAATGGTTTCCCGCTCTCCCTCCATGCAAATGCTGGTAGATTTTCTTTAAAATGTAGACATTTTATTATACATTTTGAAGGGTGGTACAGTCAAAATGTATTTATTTTCGTTAGTTTTTATTATATTTATCTAATGGAGTAGAAATGAAGAAGGTAGAATTTTAGAGGTAATCTAACCTAATTAACTTTGAGAGAGAATATAAAACCATTTAATAAAAGCCACTCTGAGTACACCATACAGGTATTCGAAACCCGATCTCCTCTTAATTGGCGATCTAGTCTTTTTCGAGAGTGAAACCAGGATCCAGGATCGATGTTGGGACAAAACATGGGTCTAGGAATTGATAAGTTAACTAAAGTAAAATTCTAGATTAATTCAAAATATAATTTAAAAAGTTGTATGCCTAGAATTATTTAGTTAGCTATCTATATAATGAGAATATGACTATAAAAAAAAAAGGGCACAGTATTAAGAAATATGTCTTCTCCCAGCGTTAATCATCGTATGTGGGCACTTCAACACCATCATGTAGCCCCACTACAGAAAAGGGCCATCCTACTCAGCACATAGTAGTGCCGTCTGGCTCTTACTCAGATCGCAAACCTGCCATCCAGAACATAAATATAGCAGAGGTTTTTCCTCATGAACCTGAGGAAGTAGAGCTCGACATCTTTATGTCTGTATAAATAATAATACTCTCTTAAATAATTTATAATAGGATTTAAAATGAATTTTAAGAAGTATTAAATCTGAATCCCTCCTCTAGTATCACCAAACTTACCTATACAAAAATTACATTCATTCTTGGTGAGAAAAGTTACGTAATACAAGTTGAGGGGGGTGGGGAGGATACAGTAAAAATCTAATTTGGAAACTACTTGGAGTGCCCCCAGTGTCGTCTTTAAACTCAAATCATTTAAATTTTATTATAGAGCCNTCCCTTTGTTGACTGAAAGATCACCAAAAGGACTTTTACCATACGCTATACAAAAATTTAAGACTAGATTATGAAACTGTTTTTCGATACTTTAGAATGCCAAAAACTAGTTTGATGAATTATTCGAAGATACTAAGCGCAGAATTATACCACTACATTATTGGACTCTCGGCATGGTGATCAAAGCTCAACAATGCTCGACAGAATGATTTAAAATAAGATGGTTGGCATCAGTGGCCGGTGGCTGTGGCTCCGTCTAAACGCACAAATGCAAAACAATGGTCTGCCAGTAGTGGTTCGAATGCGTCACGGGGCCACCGGTATCGGGGGCGAACTTCTGCCCATCTACAGTCGCCTACCCTTGTCACTGCTGTGGCCCCGTTTGAATGAACCAATTCGATCCTATGTATAAGTAACAGTGGGTGTAGCGTGCGTCACCCACTAAAAGTGGCCTCGTGCAAATACGATATTAGACCATTCGACCACAGAAATGGGCTACTTTTTAATGGTTGAACCATTCAACTGTATGGTGTAGTTTAACCATATATCTATCCGCATTAGGGTTTCTGAGCTTGTTTGGTCTGGTTTGCCAGTAATAAGATCGAAGATCGAATCGCGTCCAAGTACTAAAATGTTTTCTTAAATAGTTTCACGCACTCCCTTTACTCAAATGTGGGGTTATTTCTTCTAAATTCTACCTTCCTCCTCCTTACCCTATTAGTGTAATATGCGGATAGCCCTGACGAGTAGTAAGACGCGGAACCCAAACATCCCCCCTCCCCCATAGTCACCTACAAGAACATCTGTCGTTTATATTTACCACTTTCTCTTAGTCCCTTATTCCGTTCCCGAAGGTGGTCATGAATTGGGCCCTCTAACACTCAAAATGTAGCATAAAGCGCTTTGCTTCACTCGACAGCAGCTCTGCCCTTAACAGACGTGGGTCCCTGGGCAAACTTAGTTACCTGCCTTTACCCTCTATCGCTAAAAAAATAGTTGAAAACTTAATGTGTAAATGTGTAATGTGTAATGTTAGGGTGATTGTGAGATGAAATGGAGGACCTACAGTTTAACGGGGAATCCGAACCACGGTAGAGGCCTGGCATTCCCCACATTCACAAGATGTCTTGTCAGAGGTGAAGGAAGGGTTTGGTAATCAGAAAGGGTTTGGTAATCAGAAAAATCTGTGCCGGGACCGAGGATTGAACCCCGGCCGCCAGCACAGAAGTCTGACACCTTACCCCTAGATCGCCAGGTCACCTTGTTTAGTGTTATTACAGTAGTTTTCACATATTATATACCAATTTTTAGTCGTGTAAGATAGCAGGAAAATGCTTTAAAAGCTAAATATACTAAATACATTGTAATAATTAATGCTAGAAACAGTATTTTCTATACATATAATGGCTGATTTCTCCCCAACCTCTTATTCAATTTTTCTCTGCAACGAACTTGATCTTTATAAAGGTTCGAAAAGCAACTTTGTCAAATTTGAATTAAATCAGTTGGTTCGTCTAAAAGTTGTCGTGAGACATATCCACAACGGACTATCAAACAACTGCAAATCGGTGGGGGTCTAAACGGATTACTCTCTTCACTCGTTCAATATATCAAACCACATGGTTATGGTTTTATTTGTTTTAACACTCGGACACTATTTGATAGATCGCCTATACGGGGAGGCTATTATACGAGCGTGCAGTTAAAACTGTCCCACCTCAACTTGTTTTCCTCCTCTGTCACTTAAGCAAGCGTGGGACCCCTCATCTCGCGGGGTACTGTGCGGCCGCACCATTCACACACGCCTTTATAAAACAACTAGATTAAAACTAAGCTAAATTATCTGTCGTTATATTAAAAGGGTGTAAAAACTCAACCCCGATGAAAATAAATTAATAAAATAAGAAATTTTGAATCAAACGTTGTACACATATTATTATATTATAAATTTTTTTCAGGAATTACGTTTGAATATTAACTTTATTCGTTTCTCCTATCCTAATTACTCAGCACATGGGTGTCAAATACTACTGAATAGGGACTTGATAGATAATCATCTATTGTTGAAGTGTAATTATTATTATTATTATTATTATTATTATTATTATTATTATTATTATTAGCACCGCGTCTTACTACCCGTTCGGGTTATACGCACTTACGCTAATGTGTAATGGTAGGGTGATTGTGAGATGAAATGGAGGACCTACAGTTTAACGTGGAATCCGAACCACGGTGGAGGCCTGGCATTCCCCACATTCACAAGATGTCTTGTCAGAGGTGAAGGAAGGGTTTGATAATCAGATAAATCTGTGCCAGGACCGAGGATTGAACCCCGTTCACCAGCACAGAATTCTGACACCTTATCCCTAGACCGCCAGGTCACTTTGAAGTGTAATATCAAGATTGCTACAATCTAGTTTTTACCATCTACCAGTTGTACATAAACTACACTAACGAAGTAGGGTTTAGAAAGGTAGAATTGAGAGAAAATATACCCGCACTTGTGTTGAAGAAGAGTGCAAAACCATTTAGAAAAAACTCCCATAGTACACCCGGAAGGGATTTGAACCCAGACCTCCCAATCATTGGTTAACCCGATTAAACGAGCCTTGCATTTATACGACGTTCCCACAAGCGTGGATCACAATTTACTCCAAGTATTTATTCCTCTCAAAAGATGATTCGTGTCAAGACATAAACCACTATCTATGTCAATGAACTTACGCAATTCGATTGTCTTTTGCAACAACAAACACTTGGGTTAGTGGGCGTTGCTACGCCATCTTATAGGAAAGGTATACTTTGTTTTAATAAGAGATAGGCACTTTGGTATAATCGATAGTTTTCAGGATTGATGATGATAGGAAAGGACCCTTAGAAAATATAAACATATTTGTGATGGTCATCATTCATAGTTCATAACATCTTACTATTTTGTTAGTGTTATTTTATAGGATATTTATAATATATATCACAAGTGACAGCTGATGATCACATGACTTGACGTGTGGATACGTTAAAGTAGATATAGTAGCTTTTATAGATGTCAGATGTCCGTCCTATAAACATTGGGCTCTTTGAATGCTTTCAAAAGATTCCTATGAAATATCGAATCCATAGTATGTATCTATCCTCCAGCTATAGATTTAACAGTCAATTTGAGTCACAGTGACCTTGGCATTTTCTGACGGTTGAAATGTACTAGATAAATAATCTCGCGAATATGTGCTGTCAATTTGTAAAACGAAATTGCTCTACTTAACTTGTCTAATTGATCAAGCATATTCCTCGGTCCCGGCACAGATTTATCTGATTACCAAACCCTTCCTTCACCTCTGACAAGACATTTTGTGAATGTGGGGAATGCCAGGCCTCCACCGTGGTTCGGATTCCCCGTTAAACTGTAGGTCCTCCATTTCATCTCACAATCACCCTACCATTACACATTAGCGTAAGTGTGTATAACCCGAACGGGTAGTAAGACGCGGTGCTAATAATAATAATAATAATAATAATAATGATCAAGCATATTTGCAAAGATGACTCATACGGAAGGATTTTCAGTACATTTTCAGTTAGTGGAAAAGGTCATTGCTTTCGTTAACAGACTATACCACCCGGCCGGGATTCAAAATCATGACCTACCCATCAAAGGCCGGCTAAGCACAAGGCAAGTCTTAAAAGCTTTAGAGAGCTCGGCCAAGGCTGCTGGATTAAAAGGGTTGCTGTTTCAGGTTAGGTTCACTTAGAAGCAGTATGATGATTTTGGTCTGTACATAGAAAGTTCTCGCTATACTGTATTCGCAAATTAAATAAACGAAAATTAAAGGTTATTTTGTTTTTATGACTCATTTATATACATGGGGCGTATGGAAATTAATAAGTACATAAATAGCTAACTCCTCGACAAATAAAAACACCAATTTTTCATCGTGTGACTTTTTCAGATGACTGCTTCATCTCCTCAGCCATCTTACTTCCATTATTAAGTGATTGTTGGTTCGTTTTTGTGTCAATGATGTAAAAAGAAAAACTTGTACATTTCTATACGCTATATACCTAAAGTTCGTTCACGGGAGGAGTTTACCTGGGAAAGGACTTTTTCCCTACCAGAAATCTATTATATAGTAGGATATTGGTAAGAAAAAAGACCTTTCCCAGGTAAACTCCTCCCGTGAATGAACAATATTGATTTTTAGCTATTTATTTAGTAAGAAATCAATTTGGCAAAAGCTGTTCACGTATTTATGTTTCTAGCATCATTAAAAAAACCCTATAAAGTAATAGTTAGATTCTGGTAAGAAACACTTTTTATAAAAGACAAACATATATGTGTGTAGCCAAGATTGATGTTATTTTACTATTCATTCAACATTATAAATTATTGTAGGCTTTTATATGATTTATCAAACGTGACAGCTACAGATCACAAGACATGAAGAATACATAATGTATGAAAATTGTTAAAGTAACTTTTGTAGCTGTTTCTAAGGGTCAAGTGTATCTAGTCAGGCTTACTGGTGACAATAAGGCTTGGGTTTGAATCCCGTTTGGATTTACTGGTGGTGATTTTTCCATAAGGAGTATCCCTCCGTCCATGCAATATGGATACATTTTACCTTCCTTATTTCTAGCCCATTATTGTTATCACACGCGAATAGTTCGGACGAGTTGCAAAACGCGGAGTAAGAAAATACAAGTTTTATTAAATTTCCTATAAAGTATAAATAACGATATTCATAATTTAATACCGTTGCTGAACTACTTTCTAGCTCAGTGAGAAATCTCGTTTGCTGACTGAGCTAAGGGTCTCCAGCTCGATAACGAAAAACCTTAAACAAAATTGTCATATGTAAATTTGTAGTTTTATCTTTTAAAGTAATGGGAGAGGGACTGGATGTTGTGCTGTGCTAATGAGTTTAAACTAGTTTATAAGATGTGTGCTGGTTTAATAACTTGGTTCAAAATTGTATGTTAGGAGACCAATAACCACAAAGAAAAAAACCTATAAAAACTAAACAAAACTCCGAAAATCTGTGTAAAATATATAACATGAGCTAAGGTTGCCTTTCTATATATCAGTCTGTCTCTGTCTGTCTCTCTCTCTCTCTCTCTCTCTCTATATATATATATATATATATTCATATTATTATAATTCACCATTAAGATGATGGTTAAGAGCCCGGTATGTGCCTTTCATCTCAAATTTGGCGTAAGCCATATTTGGAAATAGCAAACCCCTAATTGAAATATTACTGGGCAACTTCTCCAGTAGCCCACATTGGTGGACACTTGGATTAAACGTCATTTTCGTCTAGTCTGATTTGTTGGTGACGGAGTGTTCAGGTTTTGATGCCGGCAGTGAGTAGGGGAGGTTGATTTAACTAAATTATTTTCCACTCCTCCCCTCCCCCTCCATTAAAATGTGGGCACACTTTTTCTAAATTTTACTTTAATCATACCTATCATATCATTGTATATAGATAGCCCACGCGTATAAGAATGAGGGATAGAAAATATTACTTTGATAAAAAAAATTTCCCCGGAAAATTCTCAAATTATTCAAAATTAAATTAATACAATAGATGTTTCCTAAGTTGCAAATCTTCCTCCAGAAACTTTATCCCATAAGATCCAGTAAAGTATTAACAGCGATTGCAGGTCTCTTCTCACACTTACGAATCGACTACAGCGCTTGGTTGTTGAATGTGTCACTAACGTTGGGTCTGATGTAGACCAGATATTATGTCAATACTTCATTACTATAATCAAAGTATTAACAAATATATTACCTTCGCATGAGATTATATTATATACAAATTTTACCAGAGAGCTTACAGGATTTGTTTTTTAAATCTTGAAGTAAAACGTAGTAGAAAACAAATATCGCCTCCAGTAGGCGATTCCCTATCACAAAGGGTATTTTTTATTTTATCTGAACAGAATGTACCTGACCTCTAACCTGAAGCACCTTCACTCTCTCACTCGCGCACCTACCTCTGTGCCAACACGCCACGTAACCAACATGTCATTATTTATCCCATCATCGAGTCGCGCCGCGCCTGCCTCGCTGGCTCAGTCGGACCGATAATGTGTGTGACCATTGAAGGGATTTGCGGGGGAGAAGGGGCTCCTCACTGTGAGGAGACAAATGTGGCGGCCGATAAATGGTTGGAGTGATGGGGTGGCAAGGAGAACACGTGAATCTTTGAGGGTCAACGCAACTCCTCCGCATTTACGAGTTGAGGTTCGTTCAATTTTATGCAAAGACGAATTCAAAGCCTACAGGCACTGTGTTGTCCTCAACAAAATGCAGATTAGAAAAAAACAAACAATATTTATAGAAAAATTATAGTTACAATTTGTAAGAAAAATTGAAGTAATTTTGGTGATTTTGTCATTAATTTAGCAAAAGTTTCAAGATCGCAAGATAAAAAAAATCTGTATAAAAATATTGATAGAATTGTATTTATAAGTTTTAAACATTCTTTTGTTTTGCTAGTTCTCCTCTCTATCAAGGTTATATGTTTTTAACCACAAAAATGGAGTATGGATGATGAAGGTATAATTTAGAGTAAATGTACCAAAATTTAAGTAGAGACAGAATGAGGAACCATTTAGGATCAGCACCTCTCCCTACACCTAGCAAGGATATGAACCCCTACAGCACCGTCAGCATTAATCCAATCAATATTGTGAATTAAACTTCCTAGAGACCGCGCGCGCGGCCGCTGATACAGATTTTAAAACATCATACTGGCTTTATATCAAGACAAACAGTTCGGGATTTCACGCGCTTCAAAAAGCAAGTGACTTTTAACTTTAAAGGTGTGTAGGTATTCACTTGATCATTTTACTCCGGACGAACAAAACTAGCCGAACACCTCAAACGAGCGCGAACAAATGATACGTCCGATAGCTCCGAGCATTTGGACCGTTTGCTGGTGCTCGCCTTGTTCCCGCCAATTTTGCCGCAAGCAGGGCAAGTACTGGAGATCAGTCTCAAAATGGATTTGATAGTGGCAGCACGTTCTTTTTTTGTGCTGTGTGCATTAACAAAAAAATAATAAAAAGAGCGACAGGAAAATGTGGATGAGGTAGCTGTATTGTAGGCGGCAAAATACAGCCCCGTTAGCAGGATTGGAGGACGAAGGATATTTACGAAATTTCACACGAATGTCATCTTAAGACTCAGAAATTTTGGTTAACCTGGCCATGTTGAGGGTTTCATAGTAACTGGGTGTCTTCATCTACATCTATTAACCGCAAACATTCTTCAGCAGACCACTCCATGATTCGCAGCAAACACTCCTAACGGTCCTAATTGTTGCGAAAACACGTGCCCACTGAACACAAGCGAACGTCTAACTTCTTTTGAGCATGTTCAAAAAAACAATCGTTCGATAGCGTTCGTCTTAGCGCGTGCTCGAGAACAGGTAATCACTAGACGAATAATGCCGCTCACGAACCGAGCGACCACGAACGAATGCATGCTCAAGAGAACATCCACCTTTATTTATTGAATAAAATGAATAAGTGACGAATCACTCTGAGCACAGACGAATTCTGAACAGCTCAGTGTTAAGAGCATTGGTGCGCTAAGCCAAAGGTCCTGGGCTCGATTCCCGTATCCAAGTGTCATTTTTCAACTAATTTGATCTAAATACTACACTTTGGTTCACGTAGTCTATGGTAACGTTATTATAGTTTTGACGCCGTTGTCTGTTAGTAACGTGGCACTAAGTCAATATAGTCCTGATAGGAAGAATAAGCTAGTATCTGATTGTTACAAACGTTTATAGAACTACTTTAATATATTCACACTTCAAGTCATGTGATCTGTAGCTCTCATTTTGGTAGATAGTATATAAAATAGTACATACCTGTATTAATGTGCTATCAATGTAGATCGCCTGAAAAAAATATTTTCTAACGTTTTCTTTCTACATGAATCTTACGAGTAGTTTAGGTAAACTGTATCGTAATAATATAGCTCACTTATACTAGGTGATTTTTTAAACTATCGAAATAAAAACACTCGCACCGATAAGAATACGGACAAACACATCAGTATAATCTTGTTTGCTTTACTGGTAACAAGAGAGGTAGGGGTTCAAATCCAGACTGAGTGTTCTGAAGGTGGTTTCTCACTCTATTTTCAGGTAAACATGGGTACATTTAATTTAAATTCTGTATTCCTCATTCCTACCCCACTAGTGTTAATATGCGAATGGCCCTGACGGGTAGTATGAACCATTGCAAAAACAAACAAAAAAACACACACCACCTTTTAAACCGCACCGATGTCATATACAACCAATGTCACTGGTGGAATTCGTGTTCCCTGGTCTTTCGATATTGAGTCAGACGTGCTAAACGCTCGTCTTATCTTATGCGGGTGATAGTTGTTCCAACCTGGTTACCAATCATCGCGCGCCGCTATAATTTATTATGTTTGTTTGGTTCATTTACACTGGTGCCCTAACTCTGCGCACACACGCACACACGCTATGAAAGGAAGCGTGCGCCGGGCTGTTTGACTTGCTTTTATAACACCGACAATTAACAAATATTTGAGACCTGGTGGTAGGAACACAATACCCCTTACCTCCGTTCCATCACCGCCCACACTGCGTATTAGTTAGGTTGAGAGGCTTGAATTGACGGTGTGTTTCATTTGGCATTGTTTGCTTCTGGTCTTACTACCCTCTCGGCATATTTACTTATTTACACTAATAGGGTGGGTATGAAGAAGTTAAAACGTAGAGGAAATGTTCAGCATTTATTTTGAAGGAGGGTGAGAAATAATTTAGGAAAAACATTATGTCACTAGATACTTCTGTAGTTTAAGCCCCGAATCTCTGGCACACAGGAAACTAGATTAGATAGACACTAGACGAGACTGACGCGTTAGTCAACGTGCTCACCGTTGTGATCGATCTATTTTATTAGACTTATAAAAAGAGGAAATGCGCCAGAATTATCGAGGAAAGAAGATGGGAAACACCTGCTTCGGTGGCTGCATTGTTCAAGACGTCACTCTCGTGTTGGACTAGACTTCCGATGACAGGGAGATCGGAGTTCGAATCCCGATCGGGTTCTCTAAATTAAACCTTCCTAATCACTAACTCACTATCGTAATTAGTACATATGCGTATAACCTGACCAGGTAGTAAGACGCGGTGCTAAAAAAAGAGATGGTAAACCCCCCACCCCCCCGCGATGAACATGACTGAGATTCGAACCTTGATCTTCTACGTCATAGATAATTAAGTCTTACCCCTTAAACTGTGAAACCACTATTTTTATTAACAAATTACAATTTGAAATGTGTTTTAAAAATAGACAATATAGCCTTCTCAGTATATTTTATATCTTTACTTTTTTGCGATTTCAAACAACTCCAGCCTATTTAGCTTTTAATGTATTTTTATATAATTTTTAATGTTCAGGTAATCCTGCTTTATCTTCAAACCACAAGCCGATGTCTCCTCTCTTGAAAGTGATATTATTTGACATTTAAAACCACGTTCAGTTTCCACTTGAGTAAATGGAGTGTTAGGTGGATCTAGTCTGCTAATGAGCAGGTCGGGTTTAGAATCCCTGCTGGGTGTATTGAGACTAAGGGGGAATTTTCCTAAAAGGGTCTCCACTATTCTTTCACGCAAATGTGGGTACATTTCCTCTAAATTCTACTTTGCTCTTCTCTACTCCATTGGCTTAATTAACATGCGTAAAACTCGCTAAGGTGGCCACATGATCTAAGGCGCTACTTTCGCAGTAGACTAGACTGCCGAAGTTGGGGAGATCCCGGTCGGGTGTACTGAGGTTTAAAAAATTGTTTTCCACTCTCCCTCCATGCAAATGTGGGCACGATTTTATAAATTCAACCTCCCTAATTCCTAACATATTAGTGTAATTAGTACATAGGCGTATAACCCGAACGGGTTTTAAGATGCTGTGCTAAAAATAACAATTTACATACAGTTTCGCGGGTAGTAAGGCATGGTGTGATAAAGGACATGGGTTCGCATCGGTGGTCGCACAGTTTAACACAGTGATATTTTTAATTCGCTTACCCCCAGATACCAAATTTCTTCAGCTTTGTACCCCTAAAGTGGTTAGTGCATAATGCACATATTACATATTCTATAATCTTCATATAGGAGAGAGAAAGAAAGAGAGAGATAGAAAGATAAAGATAAATATAAAGAGAAAAAGAGATAAGGATAGAAAGAGATAAAGAAAAAATAACAATAAAGAAAGATAACGATAACGAAAGACAAATAAAGATAAAGAAATATAAAGTTAGAAAGAAAGATAAAGATAGAAAGCAAGAGAAATATAGAAAGCAAGAGAAATATAGAAAAAAGAAAGAAAGATAGAAAGAGATAAAGAAAGAGAGGGAAAAAAGAGGGAGAAAGAAAGAGAGAGGGGGAGAAAGAAAACGAGAGGTAAAGAAAGGGAGGGATAAAGAAAGATAGAAAGAAAGATACCTAGATAGAAAGGGAGGGATAAAGAAAGATAGAAAGAAATATAGAAAGAAAGATCGAGAGCTCCCAGACTCCATGCCCTTATATCCAGATCTCCTGTGGCTAGCCATATCTGACCATGATTGTTAAGTGTTTATCATGAAATATATTTAAATTTTACGTACCCCCTAAGATATTTTCGTGGACCCCTAGTTGAACACCACTGGTCTAACGCGTTACTCTCGTGTTAGACTGGATTGCTATTGACGGAGATATCGGAGCTAGAATCCTAGTAGTGTGTTCAGAAGGTAGTTATTTATAAAGGGTTTATCACTTTCTCCACGCAAATTCAGGTACATTTTATAAAACGATACCTTCCTTATCCCTATCCTAATAGCTTAGTAATAAAAACTATTATTTTATTTGATCATTGCGTCTTACTAACTGTTTAGGTTATACACACATATGAGAATCACTCTCGTAAGGTAAGGATGAGGAATAAAACATTTTAGAGGTAATTTACCCGCATTTGCGTGAAAGGTGAGTGGGAACCTATTTAGGAACTACCTCCCCACCTCACTATACACAGTAGGGATTCAAATCCCGGTCTCCCCACCATCAACAAGCCGGTCGAAACGAGAGTGGTGTTTTGAGCCATTTGGCCACTGAAGCGGGTATTAACGTAACCAATAATAATATTTAGCACCGCGTCTTACTACCCGTTCGGGTTATACGCTTTAAGTACTAATTACTATAATGGATTAGGAATTGGGAAGGTTGAATTAGAGGAAGTGAACCCGCATTTGCGTGGAGGAAGAGTGGAAAACCATTTAGGAAAAACCAACCACAGTTCACCCGACCGAGATTCGAACCTCGATCTCCCCGTCCTCAGCAGTCGAGCTCAACATGACAAGCGCGTTAGCCAACTACGCCACCGAGGCGGGTCGTAACTAATAATTAATGTATACTTACAACTCAGACTTTTACTAGGATGTGGTGGATTAAAAAACCTCTCTACTTATCTGAGTTGTATTGTAGTCGACACATTTTAGAAAAGATCCTCCATCCCCGCTCCTTGACAGATAACTGCGCTGTTCAGCTGTTTGGAGTTGGCGCCGGGTTGATGGATTTGATCAACCGGGTGTTGGTGGGTTTAAAGGATAAAAAGGGGTGGGGGGTTAGAAAACGACCCGAAAAATAAACGGAAGTATTACAATGTTCAAATAGTGCGTGATATACGTTTTATCATCTTTCTTTCTTTCAATGATTGGTATCCTTCACGTTACAAATGTTGTTCATCACGTCTTAGCACCCTTTCGGCTTACACGCTAACATTAATTATTACACACCCGCCTCGGTGGTGTAGTAGCGTGCTGGTTTTGTGTTGAGCTAGGCTGCCGAGGACGGATAGATTGAGGTTCGAATCTCGCTCGGGTGAACTTGGGGTGGTTTTCATTAAGTAGTTTTCCACTTTCCCACCAAGCCAATGGGCTCACTTCCTCTGTATTCAACCTTCCGAATTCCTAGCCGATTAGTGTAATTAGTACGTAAGCGTATTAACTGAATGGGTAGTAAGATACGGTAAGTATTATTTACAAATATGGAATGGTGATGAGAAAAGTAGAATTTTAGAGGAAATGCATACACACATCCATGGAGCGGGGTCGGAGTAGGAAACACTTTAGGTAAAATCACCCTCAATATACCCGACCAGGATTCGAACCCTGATTCCCCCACAACGGGCAATCTAATCTAATACGAGAGTGATGTGTTAAGTGCACGCGAGCACCGATACAGATTAAAATTATTTAGTTGATGGAGCTCATGATCGTGTGTGGACCTGCTTGACTTTTAAACTTTGGGGCACACACACATTATAATTAATTATACCCTCAATAATCACTACTTAAATAGCATAAACAAAGCTTACTCTAATATTGGCCATTACATACTTAGTTTCAAATTCAAAATACGGTGTTCAAGCTGAACATTAATATAAATTTAAGATTTATACCACATCTTAGATTCAAATAGGCCTAAAAAAATTCAATAATTTGTTAAATATTTGAAGAAAAAATTACTTACAAGAGTGTTATTAATTATATATTAAATAATGAGTAGGGCCTGGGCAAGTGTTTAACATGAAAAGAACACCTTATAGTTAAAGGCATACAAATGTTTTTTAAGTCTTACAGAACAATATACCAACTGTGTAGACAACATTAAAACACTTGATTCAAATGAACATTGACCTAACCAAACAGCTTCGTTATTCTTTCATTAACTGCGTCTTATGTAAATTTGTTCATATAATAACTATAAATTCTGATCTTGTCCAAACTATTTTTATATGTGACACAACATGTGATTAATCGAATTTGAGACATATTTTTACTCAAGTATTATTTAAAGTGACACAAATAATTAAAATTAATTCCCACATTGCAGTATGAACTTGGACTTAAAGCAATACTGTTCGCATAAATGATGCGGGAGATAATTGAAATCTCGCAACTTAAATCATTTAAGTAAATCAATCAATAAAACTATATTGAAGGCGATATCCCTGAAGGAACAAATATTGTGCCTGTCTTTCCCACCATGCACGACCGTGTTTGTGGTTTAGTGGTTAGGGAGGCTGACCACATAACTAGGAAACGTTGGTTTTGTTCCATGTGAGTGATATGACACCTATACCAATCAAACCTACGTCCTTGGTGTGAATATACGGATAGCCCGTATGAGAAGTAGGACCCCGCACTGTAACATTCAACATCCCAACAACATTAATGTTTGAACAAACACTACTTTTCAGGTGACATTCTGAGTTAACGACCATATTAATATAGATAAATGACACCCGGGAAGGGATTTGACCTTTGGTAGTCCGACTACGCGCCTACTGCTCTAACAACAGAGCTGTCCGGAATCTACTCCGTGTCACTTATATTGTTTGTGTGTATAGCAAAAAGATCTCGGATAGCTCAGTCGGTGGAGAAGTCATTGCGAAAATCTGAGTCTCTATCAGGCGTAATTCTTCTAAATTTATACCAACGTTTACGCCGCTTTAATCAACGGGGATGTGGAATAAATGTCATGCCCGTCTAGTTTGGTTTTTTTAAATCACAGGGAGGTCAAAGTTTGAACCTTATTCCGGTATATTGAGTTTATTTTCCTGAATGGTTTCCCCCTGCACCACCACGCAAATGTAGGTGCATGTCCTTTAGATTTTCCCTTCCTCATTCCAACTAATTTGTGTAGCTATGGGGCTACCTTGAATTGGTAGTATGACCGGGGAACGACAACATATTAATTTTTGCTGAGCGCTCTTACTATTAATCACCGAATCTAGACTAGAACTGATTAAGACTGTGTTCACTGTTTGTAAGCCATTGTTCTCTATTGGTCCGTGTCCAAGTGCGTCTGGGCTGAGGTCTGAATTATCCAGAAACAATTGAGCTTAAAGTGCTCTAGGACTGTGGGCGTTTACTAGCAGTAGCGGATTTAGGCTTAGGCCCGTGAGGCCCGGGCCTAGGGCGGCAAATTTTGAGGGGCGCCAAAATTTTTAAGATGACTAAAATTAAAAATCGATTGGGTTTTCTGTAAACTGTAAGACCGAATTTTAAAGTTTATTTTATTGCGCTCTTACTATCGAAACATAGTACCATTTTGAGGGTAGAATTTCTTTGTTAAAATAATTAATCAGGCAAGTACTAAAATTTGAAATATCTAACAAAAAGATTTTTAAAAACTTTTTTTTAATGCTAGCATATTATTTATTTACGAATTTAAATTTTTTCATATTTTTCATTCAAAATTTAGTTATAACATTTGTTTGCGCTTTATTATTATTGTTATTATTTTCATTATTTTATACGCACACACACATACACACACATATGTATATATATACTGTTACAAAAAAAAAAGGCGCCATATCGTCTCGGGCCTAGGGCGTCCTCAAACCTAAATCCGCTACTGTTTACTAGATCTCATGATAGCCTTGGGACACCTTTCCTTCTATTAGTTGTTTATTTGTAGGCGCTGAGAACACCTGGTTTACTTGGTTCTCGAGATTTCCTCTTCACACTAGGCGTCTCTTAACCACCCCTTCCATGAATGGGTAATCATCATACAAACATTCCAGTCGAGATTTGAACATGAACCCTGAGAGTACCCTTTGAGGTCTTGAGTTAAAGCTGTTCTAGCAAATCTAGGCTACAAACTTTTGTTTTAAAATAAACATCGTAGAGCTTCCTTAACTTTTTTTTTAGCACCGCATCTTACTACCTTTTCGGATTATGTGCCTCTATACTGATCATACTAATGGGTTAAGGATTAAGAAGGTTTAATTTAGAGTAAGTGCACCCGAATTTGCGTGGAGGGAGGGTGTAAACCCCCTCAAGGCACTTAATGGGTTTCGAACCCCTGATCTCCCCGTTTCCGGCAGTCTAATCTATTGCGAGAGTAGTGCCTTAGACTATGCTGTCACCAAAGTGGGTCTTAACATGCTCATTACTATCAAATTAACTTTATTGGCTTTATATAGGTTTTATTAATATATCTTTAAGCCTTCAATAAGCATAATGATATTATTTACACAGGGTGAAGTGGAAACAATACGATATATGCCAAGGAAACTGATGGACAACGCGCTGAGGTTGTCTGACGTCCGGTGGAGCTCACCTGAGTGACATTATCTTCAACAAGTTAAAAATTGTATTATGTAGTTTGCTTTTATTTAGCTAGTGAATATTTACTTTTCAATTAAAGTGTTAATTTTCATGTTACTAATCGTCCAATTGTTTCGGCTCCACCCCGTATCTTAATGAGGAATGACCCAAACCATTTTTATCGAGCAGCGTTCCTTATTATCCGTCCGGACTATCTGCATATTTATACCAATAGGGTGGGGATGAGAACGTTAGATTAAGAAAGAAATGGCCTCCCTTCTGCATGGAGACTGAAGAGAAAACAACCTCAATTCACCCAACCGAGATTCAGACCCCGACCTCCCTGTCATCGGCAACTCAAGACGTGGCGTTTGTCCCCGTGTCCATTGGTGAGGGTTGCACCTATGTTATTAATGGTTTAATCTCTGGGGTAGGGATGAAGAGGGTAGCTTAAAATAATTTGATCCGGATTAGCGTGGGAAAATATTGGGAGGCTCACGAGTGCCCACCCCCCATTCTCCTCTTCCTTCACCGTTCACCCGGTAGAGAGCCGAACTTCGAATATTTCTGAGTGAGTGGAATACGTTTTAGATTTTGAATCGGCCCAAGGTTGTTAGCACACAGTGATTTATATCGCAGTGGTTTTCCCTCCACTCTCCAGGTGAATATAGATACGGAGCCTCCTACTTACTCTCCTCCTTCCCATTTTTAATGCTTAAACTAATTCTATCATGGGTTCAACCTTGGCGAAGTACGCTAAGGAGTTGGTCTAACCACTTGATTTTCCTACACTGAGCCTCTCATGGAGTCAGTAATCGAGTATATTATAGGACACTTTTAGAATATTATCTACATAGATTATAACCATCATCTAGTACAGTCCTTGTCACAAAAAGTGGCTTTTTATCAGTATTAAGTTCCTCTTAGAAACGGGGAGCCATATTCACTCACTGCCTAAAGGTTAGCAGTCAAATAACAATACATTTTGTGAGCAAAATCTAATGTAATCAATAGGGCTGGAGTTTTAATTTGTTCTCATAACTCTGGCTTAAGAGGTCTTAGTTCAATCCTATAAAGTTGTGTATTACTTTTTTTTATTGCCTGTTGTATTTTTTATTCCTCCCTCCAGGTTTATCTGATGAATTTACCCCAAAATCCACCCTTATTGTTCAAATACCTGTGTCCTTGAGGTGGGGGTGTAGGGAACGGGCACGTGTTCTTGCGTTTTAATAGAAACACTTTTTTTTTTGCCAAAATAAATAAAATATGGCTTTAATAAAAATAATGTTTAATTTTCTTCACATAGTGATATAAACATTTGTTGAATATCTGTCATGATCATAGCGGCATTAGATGAGAAACTTTTTAAATGAAGGGAAAAAGTTTTCATGCAATTCCAAGACACCCTTGACAGATATTAAAGATTTGTTGAGATCACCATGTGAAGAAATTTATACTTTATATCTGTATCGAAGGAATACTATATAAATTTGTCCGAAAAAATGCTTTACTATAAAATCTGCAAACACAATTATCTTTTATCGCGTCCCCTACATCCCACCTTAGTTGTGCGCAGCCCAAACGTTCGTTAGGATGAAACATAATATTATTAATATAATATTTACACCGTGTCTTACTACCCGTTCGGGTTATACGATTTAAGTACTAATTACAATAATGGATTAGGAATTGGGAAGGTTGAATCAGAGGAAGTGAGCCCGCATTTGCGTGGAGGGAGAGTGGAAAATCATTTATGGAAAACAACCCCCAGTTCACCCGACCGAGGTTCGAACCTCGATCTCCCCGTCCTCGGCAGTCAAGCTCAACACGACTAGCGCGTTAGTCAACTACGCCACCGAGGTGGGTAGGATGAAACAAACTTATATGACCATAACTATAAAATTTGCAATAAAATTATATTTCGCAAGAATGCACTTGCCTGTCAAACGTTAATTTATTACTGGTTGCATCCCCTCGCCTTTTAAAACAGGTTAATAAATTTCCCCACCGTCACGTCTACATCCCAACACGAGAGTGTCACGCGAACATGCAAAACACAAAATATTTTACAAAGTTCGTGCATTTAATTTTATAAGTTTTTTTAAATTAAAGATACTATGAACATGTAATATAGTCGATAATAAATGTACTGGAAGTTTCAAACCTTAAAGAGCAAACTAAAGACCCATTCAGTTTCAGAACTTACATCGATATTGACTGGTGCTCTTATCCTTGTTAGAGTGAAGAATAAAGATATTCGAGGAGCCCCAGTTTCAATATTCTTGGGGGAAGGAAGGGGTTAACTTAGTATATTATTATTATTATTATTATTATTAGCACCGCGTCTTACTACCCGTTCGGGTTATACGCACTCACGCTAATGTGTAATGGTAGGGTGATTGTGAGATGAAATGGAGGAGTTAAAGCTTAACGTGGAATCCGAACCACGGTGGAGGCCTGGCATTCCTCACATTCACAAGTTGTGATTAATACACGTCAAGTCAGAGGTGAAGGAATGGTTTGCTAATCAGATAAATCTGTGCCGGGACCGAGGATTGAACCCCGGCCGCCAGCATAGAAATCTGACACCTTACCTCTAGACCACCAGGTCACCAACTTAGTAGATAGCATTGTACACTAATAGGTAGATCGCTTACCTTGGACGTTTCCAACATGGCGTAGATGATAAGAGAGCCATAGTGTAGACCGTCAAAGAATGACTGCTAACTTTCAAAGTGTACCTTGCTGTATATTCATTCCATATTTTTGTTATTATTTCCTCCACGTCTTACTACCCTTCTGGGATATATCCATCAAGAATGAGGAAGGTAGAATTTACTATGCTTTAAAGCGTTTCTTGCGTTGTAAACTGAATTTCCGGTAAGGGGAAGATCGGAGTTTGAATCCAAGTCGGGCTACTGAGTATATCTTTTTCCGAAATGTTGTCCCACTTTATTACCTCAGAGAAAAGAGGGGTAGATTTACTCTAATTTTTACCTTCCTCCAACCTACAAGTATTTTGTAGCACCGTACTTACTACGCATTTGGATTATACGTCTATGTATTAATTACGCTAGTGGGTTAAATATCAGTAAGGTTGAATTTATAGGAAGTGTACATGCATTTATGTAGAGGGAGGGTGGAAAACTATTTTGGAAAACCAACCTCAATACATCCGACCGGTGTTCGAACCCCAATCTTCCTTCATCATCAATCCAGTCTTTTTTGAGTGATGTCTTTGAATATGTGGCCACCGAAGCAGATTACTCATTATTGTTACTAAGTATGAATAGCACTGACGGGTAGTAATACACGGTTCATGAAAATATATAATCGAATACATAGGTATTAGTACGTAAAATAAAATTAAAATAACAAACTAAAAAATAATTTTTATTTGATGATCGGTTTCCATAAGTTGGTCGCATTTATATTCTAACAAATCTGATGATTAGGGGAATATTTTTCTATATTTGCATTCTATGACGTGGCAAGATGGGCAAAGTGTAAATCTGTTTTAGTGGAAGTTCGCAGCACGAGCGTGTGTAAACCATCTTATACAACAGTCATTAATCAATCCTGACTTCTGATGTCGGCACCTGAACACACCTCCACTCGCACGCCATCTGAATACTAATCACGCGGGAAGTGGATGAATGGGCCAACACGCGGCTTGTTAAGCCAATGGCGACCAATGTCTATCGAGGCAGCTGCACGTTTAAAAAAATTAGCCAATTTGTGATTTAGGTCTTAAAATGTATTTTTCCGCGCCCTGTGTCTTACTGTTCCATTCTAGAGGTCAGCAGATTTACAATAATCAGGAAATAATGAGAAAGCTATAATAATAATATTTAGCACCGCGTCTTACTACCCGTTCGGGTTATACGTTTTAAGTATTAATTACCCTAATGGATTAGGGATTGGGAAGGTTGAATTAGATGAAGTGAACCCGCATTTGCGTGGAGAGAGAGTGGAAAACCATTTAGGAAAAACCACCCCCAGTTCACCCGACCGAGACTCGAACCACGATCTCCCCGTCCTCAGCAGTCGAGCTCAACACGACAAGCGCGTTAGCCAACTACGCCACAGAGGCGGGTTAGAAAGCTATAATTTACAGGAAATATACCCATGTTTGCATTGTGGTAGAGTGGGAAACTATTTGGTTAAAAAAACACCTTAGTAGACACAAATAAGATTTGAAACCTAATAATTTCGTTATAAGAAAGCAGACAAGAGGAGACTGACGCCTGTGTCCACGTACTCGCTTGTGTAGGTACACATTCTCAGTAAAACACTTAACTATCTTAACCGGGGTGAACAAAAACAACCCCGAATGGTTGGTGACTCAGACAAAGGAGTCAATATTCTTTGGTTTTGTATGTCGGTGATGGGGGAAGTCAAGGTTCGAATCCATGACGGGTGTACTGAGGTTTTTCATAAATAGTTTCCCACTTTCCTTCCACGCAAATTCAAGTAGAGTTTCTTCGAATTATACCTTCTTCGTCCTTACTTGATTAGTGTAAATATGTGGGCAGACCGGATTGAAAGGAGAAAGTGGCTAACGAAACTCATTTGGTCATCCATCCTATAAAGTCTAAGGGCCCAGGATTCGATTACCAGCATGATCGAAAATAATATTATTTTTCTGTGGAAATCCTCTTTCGCTGTGATGAATGTACGGCCGTAGAATTGGGTGCTGTGCCTCTTGCAGAGGTTTTAGTTTGTAAAGGGTTCAAAAATTGCACTTAAAATACATTTGATAAAAAAAAAAGTAGAGCCATAAATATGATAGCTTGGTAATGGGAAGCAAACATATGCACAAATAACCCAATCCTTTTAAGCACTTGATGGGGAAAAAAATCACTGTCCCCGAGATCAGAGGTCGACCTATTTTACCAGTCGGTCACGGACGGAGAGACTCTTTCACTCGCTTTTCTTATCCGCCGTCGCTAAGGATCGAGCTACGTTGAAGGGGAGGGGCGGGGGTTGATGGATTTCTGCTTGCTATGATCTATCTCGACTTTGTCGCGTCTGATGTGTCCCTCCCCCCTCCTTAACCCGACTAACAGAATTTCCCGGCGTCAGAAATGATTTTCAAATACTTGATTCAGTAGAGAATAAGTTAGTGCTGCCATGCTTGTGGTAAACCAGGAATCGTGAAATTTAATGTGTTAGGCGAAAATTAGAGAACCTCACAAGGTTCACTGGAGTTTAAAAATATCCCTAAATCAAATTTACAAACAGCCTTTTCCTTCAATCATTTATATGTAGTTTGGACAATGTATAGGCTAGTAATGTAACTCTATATATTATCGTGGTGTTATACGTGCATATTGCTGCTCTGCTGAGTGTTTACATGACACACCGTGTGTGCCTCGATCCAGATTGAATACGAATTTAACAACTAGACCTATATTAATTATTTAAATTAAATCAATTTATTTAACTACTTAATTTATGTTTTTTTTCCGTACTATACCTTAGATGGTGTTGTTTTAGTCAACCAAACAAATTGTTCAAATTTTTCTAAGTTTTTGAGAATCATCCATGAAATGTGTGTTTTAATAATTCAAGGACGATTTATTTTACAATCGTTATTCAGCACAAATCATATAAATTACTGAGAATTGTGTCATTTGATAAAATAATAAGAATAGATCCTAAAAATTGAGATTTTTTCTAATTAGAACATTTATTTATTTAGGTAGAACAAAGCCCAACTAGCATACTCTTGTATTTAGTGATCAATATATTTAGTTTACATCGATTTAGAATCATTGAATCCAACCAAATAATATAAAAGAAATCTTCTTAAATCATTAACTGGCAGTATTTATACAAATAGAGGGATCGCGAATCATCTTAAAACAACATTTTCGGGAACAAGGAGTATTGAAACTACATTTTAATCAAAATCTAATGACCACATTACTTTATATCATTTTACAATTCAATGAAAAAGTAAATACAATTTTTTAAAAGTGACATTTAATAAAGAAGTATCCACCCCATCGCTTTTTCCCCAAAAAACATTAGAGTGATATTCTAGAACTGAAAATCAAGCGAATCAGTCAAAAGGGAGGTGCCCCTTTCGGGTGTGTTAATCTGTCACGTGTGTCCAAGGCCGACAGAGCATCCATTATTTAGTTTACACTGCTCGTGTGTGTGTGTGTGTGTGTGAACATGGTTTACCTAGTCGCTCGTTTCCGGTGTAAGGATCTGTCGGCACGTCACGCGGGGAGCGCCCGCCGTGGCGTGAAACTGCACTTAATCCTCTCGATCTAAGTGCTTGTCAGAACATGATAACAAACGAAATTTAGGCTTCACGCGCTTCCCTTCCGGGCCATCCGTTTACTTATACTAATTAAATGAGCTTGAGAAAAATATAATTCAGAGAAAGTGCACCCTTATTTACGTAGAGGGATTGTGGAAAACCATTAAGGTAAAAACATTTCAGAATACCCGGTTAAGTATCCAAACCCGACCACCCAGACCATTGCTGACATTATTGGCAACTTAAGCCAAGTGTCCACTTGTATCACTTGGCTTTTACGTCTTTTCAGGAAGTGTAGGGTCTCTATCTCTCTTTACATAATTATATATAACGATACATAACGATATATAATTATATATATATAAAACTCCATGGCATCAGCTCGCAATCGAGCCATACCGATCAAGCGGCTGCCGTCTGTTGACGAAGATAATACCAACTTCTGTGAGCAGAGGGTGTCATGTGGTTAGTATAACGAACCCTTCTGCCGTTAATCTCAGTTTTTTAGACCGGAGCTACTAGTTTTTTATTCATGTAGAGTCTCATTTGCCCTCACGAGGCTAATTTGACCCCGTTCCAGACCCACTGCTTTCACAGAAAAATTTAAACTTTCCAAGGATTGAGCCCGGGACCATTGTGTGTGGGAACATGGTAGTTTAACAAACGTACCGTTAATTTATTATCGTTGGCACGCCTGTTATCCCTGGTAATAGAATCAAGTACAATTTAGTTTAAAATTACACCCTAGATATGGGAATCGAATTCATATCCCCTTGACTTTGCGCATCGACTTTATACCTCTTGAATCATTAACTTAATAGAGTTTTCGTTATTTTAGACGTTTTAAAACAAGGTTGATTTAATGGTCTAATCTATAAGGTACAGAAGAAGAGGGTAGCTATAGGACATTCGTCTGCATTTGCTGGGAAAGGTTATAGGAAAAACTTATCGAGTGCATCCCTACGGAGATTTGAAACCCAACCTTACAAATACTGAATACTGTAAGCCTGATGCCAAAGACAGCAAAACCATTGGTGTGGGCACTGAACAGTGAAGAATTATCCTGGATGCGTGACTAATGAGTATGATTCTGGGGTTGAGTACTAGCGTGCAAGGCTAAAGGTGCTGGGTTCGATTCTCTTGTCATGGTTCACTAAATTTAGTTGACTCGTATAATCACTGGCTATTTTTTTTTATTTCTGGGCTCCACGTCTTGCAATCCAGCCGGGCTATTTGATCACTACGTCGAATCCCTCCCTCAGCGTAACTGACCAGTAACCATCAACAAACAACATGGAACCAACCCGTAACGGTTGCAAGGTGGTCCGAATGTCAAGCTTATTTGGTCTCTTTTGCTGGTGATGGTGAGGTCTCTGTTCGAATCCCGGTGGGGTATACTGAGGGTGGTGTTTTACTAAGCAGTTTTCCACCATGCAAATTCGGGTGCATTTACTCTTAGTTTTACCTTCTTAATCCCTGCACGTGATTAATATGTATTCACTCTAGTTGGCTGAATAACCAACTATCTAAAATGGTGGGGAAGGGTTTTCCATTGACCTAAGAAAATATTTCTATTGCGAGCTCGCCGCCTCACTTCTTTTGTTTTGAAAATTTATCAATAGAGAAACACACTTCCACCTGAGGACTGCTCCTCGGTGTGTCAAAAGTAACCCCTGTGGGATTTTTTTAAACGAACTAATATTTTGTTGCTTGAAGCAAGATAACTTGTCAGTCTGCAAGGCTTTACAGTCACCTCCTTTTTGTACCTTCACATTCATAATACTACAGTATCACGAGTATTATGAATCCAATTTGAAACCTGCTTTGGTGGCCGCATGGTCTAAGGTGCCATCCCCGCAATAGACTAGGCTGCCGACGAATGTCGAATGTCGGTCAGTTGTACTGAGATCTGAGGGTGGTTTTCCCCCAAATTGTTTTCCACTCTTTCTTCACGCAAACGTGGGTACATTTATTTTAAATTCAACCATATTCATCCTTAATTCATTGGTTTAGTTAGTACATATGCATATAACCTGAACAGGTAGTAAGATGGTGCTAAAAAATAAAATAGAATTTGAAGATGTGTTGGTGGTGGTCACGTTGTATTAGGCGTCAGAGTCGTATTAAACTGGATTGCCGATGATAGAGAGGTCGTGGATTTAATCTCGGCCGAATACACCTAGGAATGGTTTCTAGGGTAGGTTTGATTCGGGCTGCCACAGATATTTAAACTGAAATAAATACATTCATTCAATTCTAAACTATAATGTTACTAAACTTTAACTAAAAGTTCCAGTGAGTAGGTCTGTGATGCCCAGAATATATAATTTGTGAACATTTATGATGACATTACATTTAAAACCATCCAGTGTGTGGTTTATAAACTGACGTAAAATCATCTGCTTAGTGATTCACACAAGTAACGAATGGAGGATAATTTTACCAACTTAAATAATAAATCACTAAATACACCTAGCTAATAATAATAAGATTGTCAAATCACTTAGAATCATATTTGCTCATACCAGTAGAAAGTAGAAACTGATAATCGATAATGTGGCTTAAATGGTCTCGGGATTAAATTGACTAATAATAAATATCACCTCACACCTTCAGCTTAACCGTAGACTGATACATAAATTCATCATATTCATTATCCTCGGACCGCTTGGAATCTGCCAGTCCACCCCTGATGGTTTCCCACATGTGATTTATCTCTGTGGTTTTTTCATTTACTTTCCACGCTAATGTAAGGTGCACTTCCTAAAAAACAACCCTTCTCTAATCCTTCCTCTCCACACGTTAGGCCAAATTGCTAGTTATTATTATTCATGGGGCATGTTTTGATAAAAGAGCTTAATCTGAGGTTCAGGGATGGAAAGGGTAGTTTTAAAGGACGTCGTCTTACACAGTCTTGAAGAAAGAATGAGACAATCACAGGGACAAATAATAGATGAAAAAACCTTCCCCAGTGCACCCAAACCCAACTAGAACCTTAACACACACACACACCCGCCTCGGTGGCGTAGTTGGCTAACGCGCTTGTCGTGTTGAGCCCGACTGCTGAGGACGGAGAGATCGAGGTTCGAAACTCGGTCGGGTGAACTGGGGCTGGTTTTTCCTAAATGGTTTTCCACTCTCCCTCCACGCAAATGCGGGTTCACTTCCTCAAATTCAACATTCCCAATTCCTAATCCATTAGAGTAATTATTACTTAAAGCGTATAACCCGAACGGGTAGTAAGACGCGGTGATAAATATTATTATTATTCTTAACACACACACACACACACATATATATCGTTATATATATATATATATATATAGGCCTATATATATATCGTTATATCATGTATATTGTGAGCCTGATGGCGGGGACTATGAGACCACGTTTTAAGTCTTAGTAACCTAGGTGATGAGCGTGATTATTAAACAAATCAATAGGCATACTTATTTAAAATATCGGGGGGAATCCCTAATTGTTTTAATAAGAATGCGTTTCTATTATTTGAATAAAAATAAATAAATAGTGTTGATGAAATATCTAATATAGGTACGGTATTAAGAGCGACTTGATGTACTTAAAACTTTTTTTTTTGTACCAAGTCTTACTTTTGTTCAAGTAATACGCAAGACTTTCAACTTCTCAAGGAGAGAGCACAGCATGTTGTTTCGCCATCTCTAGCTTCAATTGTGAAGATACAATCAGGTTAAGATATAAATTTAAAAAAAAATTCACAGTTACAACATTTTACTAAAACTAGTTTAATATATTTCTTATATTTGTACATAAAGTCTTGTAATCTGCACCGGTCACTTTTAATACCAAACCAATTTAAAATAGCTAAGCTGGTGCGAATAATACAAATTTTGATTCTTAGTTTGAATCTAACTCACATTCGTATTCGATTCGAAATTCACAGTATCCCTAGGCGAAAGATTCAAATTTTATTCGAAATTTCAAATAGGAATGAATCCCAAATTCGAATTAGATTGATTTTAATTCGAAATATTAATCTTAACTTGATAATTTTGAATTATCATACTTTTTTTTTAACATGAAGTAACTAAAAATCGATTCATAATAAATATATCAATACCATTTTTATAACATTTAAATTACATAATGTGTCTGTATTTACATTTTAATTTTTATTCGAAAAATAAATTTTTATTTGAATTCGATATAAAAAAATTCGTAGGCATGATAATAGGCTATTTTATTCGGAATAAGCTAGTAAATAAATAGTCAGGTTCTATTCTAAGTTGAAGTTTAAAATATCGGGTTGGCACAAGCTTAAAAATAATATTACCACTAATAAAATCTTATTTATGTGGACCACAACTAAATATGTTTGTATTTTCCAAAAACTACCTTCCTACCAGAATCCTCTTATAGAAGTAGGTTCTTCCGCTTCGCCTTTATTAAAAGTTTTTTTTACATCTCCGTCAGGGATCCTGTTGTCCGTCATCAGGGTGTTCCTAGAAGCTCCTCCAGTCGGGCTTTGCCCTGTCACGTATGGATTACAGTTCTATTTGTTTGGGTTCGTGCTCTTACGTTATCGGCTTTAGGCCAAGTGTTGAATCTTAAAAGCCCGTTTTAGTGCCAACGAGCCATTTTCAATATTTATTGAAATAATTTATCATCGTATGGATAAAATTAGAATGTGTATTTGTGTAATGACTCTAAAACTCTTAAATCAAGAAATCTAGAAAACTGAAACTTGGCAAATATTCAGAGGGAAGACTGAGAATGTCATCTCGGGCTTACCTTTAAAAAAATCAACTATAAAATCACATTAATTGCTGGTTTGTGCTGTTATGACGTTATCCATACTCCAATGTTCACAAAAAGAGACTTTACAAAAGACAAAATTTTGTGGCCAACATTGATAACACTTTACTTTCGTATTAGTGTTATTTTATAGGTAGACCTTGATAATATCTACAAAATTTTATGGCTGCAATTTCTTGACGCATGAGTACATGAAAATAGATCTAGTAACTCTTCTATCCGTTATAAAAGGGTTTTCCTATGAAAATTGGCTTGCAGCAGGTTAACTATTCACTATAATCCGAGGCACGTTCAGAAAGTAAGAGTACTCGATTTTTCTATTTAAAAAAATTGTATCTAAAACAAAATTACAGGATTTTGTTGGTAAATATGTCAGTTATTTCTCCACCTAGTCGCCTTCCTGTTCTATGCAGGTTATGAGTCGTGGCCCAAGCTTTTTGATGCCCTCCTCAAAGAATTCTCCCGCCATCTCCTTCTTCCAGTTCAGGACCTCTTGTTTCACCTCCTTGTCGGTCGAATTTTTCCCCCCACCCATGTGAGTCTTCAGGGAGGTGAAAAGATGAAAGTCTGAAGGCGCCAAGTCAGAGGAGTATGCGGGGTGTTTCAAAATGTCCCAACCGAATGGGTCCAAAAGCGCCTTGGTGGCGTTGGCCGTGTGCGGGCGGGCGTTGTCGTGTAACTAGCGCACTCCCTTCGTCAACATTCCCCTCCGTTTGTTTTGAATTGCTCTCTTGAGATTTTTTAGGGTCCCACAGTATCGTACTGCATTAATCGTCTCGTTATGAGGCAGAAATTCGATCAAAATGATCCCTTTTCGGTCCCAAAACAAAGTGGCCATGGTTCTTTTGGCCCGAAATTGAGGTTTTGAATTTTTCGGCAAACGGGGAAGTGGTGTGCCGCCACTGTGATGACTGTATTTTTGTCTCAGGAGTGTAATGAGCCACCCAGGTGTAATCTACAGTCACAATCGAGCTCAGGAAATCCTCACCTTCCAATTCAAATCGCTCAAGGAACTCGCGAGCGCTAACGACTCGATTCACTTTGTGCTGCTCTGTCAGTTGTTTTGGGACACATCTCACGCACAATTTTCGGAATCCCGGCGTTTCTGTAATTTTTTCGCGTAAGAGAGATCTGGAGATCTGTAGAAACGTCGCAGAAATTTTATCCACTGTCAATCGGCGGTCATCACCAACAGTTTTCTCGTGTTTTTTTTGCACCAACTCATCGGTCAAAATCAAGTCTTCCACACCTCTGATCGTCATGGACATTCGTTCTGCCTTCATTAAGCTCACGACACCACTTAAACACGTTCGTTCGGTTCATAACACCTTCGCCATAAACAGTTTTGATCGGTGAAAAAATTTCAGTCGGTGTTTTTCCTTCAGCGAGAAGGAACCTGATGACAGCGCGCACCTCGCACTTGGCGGGATTTCTTATCGGCATATTTCACACTAACGGACACTACAAGGTGAGTTTTCATACTAACTCTGTGTTCATAAGAACCCCCGCTACCACTCAGTGTTGCCAACCTTGGAAAAAAAATTCCCACAGCACGAGAGGGCAACCAGTACTCTTATTTTCTGGACGTGCCTCGTATTGTACTGTTAATATAGTAATAAAAATGTTTTCTAGTTGACTAGATCATCATCAAAGAAATATTTAAAAAAAAACTCCACGGTGTGAGCTCTTGAGCGAGATATACCAACCAAGTGAGAGAAAACTAAAAACTTCTCCTAAATTATGTCTTTAAAAATAGGTACTTTTTGAATGATTGTTTTAATTATTTTTTTTTAATGTATACAGCTACTTCTTTTCTACTTCTTGAGATGTTTCTGTTACTCAAGCTGCTTACCCAGCCAGCCGCCATGTTTTATTTGTTCACGTAGACGTCCGAGCTCTAGTAGACAATACACGTGTGAATAATTCAGTTCCTCTTCAACCACGTTAGTCCTTCTACCCCACCGGCCCAGTCAGTGAAGACAGCTGGTGTCTGCGCGTGCGCTGATTCTCAGGGGTCGCAAATTTGTTTCAGTCGTTGAATAACTTTTAATTATTAATAGTACGCTTCAGTGCCACTGCCAGCTTTCAGCCACTCAAACTGTCTAAGGTAACACTATGAAAAGGGGTAGCCAAACAAATCTTCCCCTTCCCCCTCTCCCAGCGCACCCAGCTGGGATATAATATAACTATAGAGTTCAGAATCGTGCACGCCAATCGAACAAGTTGACGCTGAGGAATAACTCATCTATCTTGGTTTAGAGTATAGATTGTGAGCCAACCCTACATGTTTATTTATATTGTGTTGGCCTAGGTTAAATTAGTTTCCGATTCATGTGTTGAAATCTGTTTATATAATCCATGTGTTTAGAAAGTGCACGTTAAGTACCTGTATATTGTACGGTATTGCATGTGGCTCGCTGACCTCGGTATGGCTATCCCTGCCCTCAAAAGAACAAATAACTAGATGAATATGGAGCACTGGGGGACAATGGGAAAACGAGGACAAACCTCAAATCATATTCATGAAATTTTCGAAACGCATATTCTTGAATGTTTTTTTTCCCCCTCTCTCTTTGAAGAAAGGGCTTGCTTATTCTTCCGTTTTGTTGGGTAGAGGATGAATAGTAGGAGCAGGGTAGGGCGTTACGTGGGACGGGCACAGGGGAAAAACCAACCAAGTACTGTTAGGGACATCGGACAGGACATTTAAAAAGGTTGTGCAGTGACAGAAACAGCATGTGCACATGTGTGGACGCATTTTAATTAGGAGAATGGTAGTCGGCGATCATGATGCAGATTCATTATTGAGCCTCGTATTCTCTATTATTTAGGCATACAACTTTTTCATTTGTTTTTGTTTTTTTTCAGGGTTTTTTTCTATGGTAGTAGTAAAGAATATATCATACAAAAAATACAAAGATAAATAGTTAGATAATCTTCGCTACCTCCACTACATTAACACCCCTCGCAACCCCCTATCTTCCTTCTCAGTAAAGTTTCATGTCTAGCCCCCCTAGACCCCCGCCCCCAGCAGTGAAACACCGAAAAATAAAAACTGAGATACATTTGTTAAATATTATCGACTTACTTACTATTTTATACTTCAGGTACACAATCTAAATATATAGGCCTAGACTAAGACCACATCATTATAGTGAACTATGAATCACTTTAGCTTCGATTATCGCTCCACTTTATAAGACTTGTGACCTCCCCCAGAATCGAGACAGCAAGGTTTCTCGGAAAAGGTTGAACTGCGTTCATGCTCACGGTATGAGGCTCATAAATATTTTTATAAAATATGTTCTTGACATTAATTTGAACCATGGACTTATAGCACGATAGCTATATCACTTCAATTACCGAGGTTATTATCTAAATCTAACCCGCGGTGTAAGCCAGGTGGTTGTAAAGTTTTGGAGTTTCTTTGCACTTGGTTGGCGTTGGCGATTCAAATCCTTGCCGGGAATACATTATTTATCAGTTTTGTGATTTTTACCGTGGTTTGTTCTTACTTTTCCCTCACCGGGTTCATTTCCTCGAAACTACCATTCTCATCCCTACTCGTTATAGTGATTAGTTAAAAACCTTTGTGTGTAACATAGTACAATATTAGTAAATACAAAAAGCTGATTAGTTTATGGATAAGGAAGGTTACATTTTAAAGCAAGTATACCCGCATTTGCTTGGAGGGATAGTGTAAAACCTTCTCGGAAAAACCACCCTTTGTACACCCGACTGAGATTCTAACTCCAATCTCCCTGTCCTCAGCAGTCCAGTCTACTTTGAGAGTGACGCCTTACACCATGCGACCACCGAGGATGGTATTAATGTAATTATTTGGAAAACTATTTAGCTATATCTGCCATCGTTTGGAGATTTAAGGTACCGACATAATTTATGTAATTGTAATAAAGGCTCTTTAAATAGGTCTAAAGTCCGAAATGCTAGCTCAGTTGCACGTCAATCCACTAGATTAGGTGTCTCAGGTTAGATTACCAGCACTGTTGATACATTTATAATTGGTTGGATAGGGACCTCCCTTTTCACTTTAATAAATTTACGGCTGTGGGAATGGGTACTGTGGGTGTGCTATAATTTATTTTGTAAGTCATGTACCTACTGATATGAACAGTCATATCAAAAAGTGCACATTAACTAACACAAATAAATTAGTCTAAAACTAAACATTACATTATTTGTTTGAACTAAACGGGACTTGGTCACTTTTGGCCCGCAAGCCTTCATTTCTCATTTCTGGTGCTATAGGCCTCGACATTTCTAAATTGAGCTAAAAGTTATGTTTTGTATTTTTCTTTGCATCCGAGTTATGATAAGCTATTCAAATTCTCTGTAAAATACAGAAGTGTATGAATATATTTTAAAAATCATTACCTTTTTCTTATTTATTTAAGATGTTGCCTTTTATTTTTGGAAATGCTACCAGATAAAGTCAAGCAAAAGGTTCCGGGAAACATTTTAGCTCTGATTGGAGTGAACTTTTAAGATATGTTTTGCATAGCATCTTAATAAACGCCTTACCTATTCTCATATTTAGATTAATTGGGTATAGGAGAGGAAGGCAGAATTTAGATAAAAATATACCGGCATTTACTTAGAAAAACAATAGGAAACTATTGGTTAAAAACCATTCGGTACACTCGAAAGGGATTTGAACCTCCTACAGGGTGTACTGAAATTGATTTACTCACCATCCCTCCACGCAAATAAGGGTGCATATAGAACTCTAAGATAAGCTGTAGTTAAATGGTTGGCGAACTATATTGTTAGCAAACTATGTACATCCAATTTATCCTGAAAGTTAGCAAGCCTACCTTGATGGGTTACACTATGGTGCAGCTCATTAGAGAGTATAATAGTGTAGTTCGTCTAGACGGACTGACAGGCCCTATATTTCTGGGTAAATGTATTATACTTTTTGTAGACATAATTCAGACATAAGTGTCGAGAGCAAATTCATTACAAATTAAAAGTTATTGCAAATTACATATTAAACATCACAAACTATTGACATATAAAAATGATCATTAGTTATTAATTAATATCTTAGTAGGTGGCCTGCTGGTCTAGGGGTAAGGTGTCAGACCTCTGTGCTGGAGGTCCGGGGTTCAATTCTCGGTCCCGGCACAGATTTATTTGATTGTCAAACCCTTCCTTCACCTCTGATAAGACGTGTATTAATCACAACTTGTGATTGTGTGGTTTCTAGGCCGCCGCCGTGGTTCGGATCCCACGTTAAACTGTATGTCTTCCATTTCATCTCACAATCAACCTACCATTACACATAATCCTAAGTGCGTATAACCTGAGTGGTTGGTAAGACGCGGTTATAATGATAATAATAATAATAGTAATAATAATAATGATGATAATAATAATAATAGCGTACAAGTGGCAGTACAAACATTCTGGTAAAATGTGGTTTTTAGTTTTCATACATATAAAATAAATAAAACTGAAGGTTCCAACGTGAAGACAAAAAATATATATTGATGTGTTTTGTAATATTACAAAGCCACAATACAAAATCAATTGCTGAATAAAATAATTAAGAATTATGTTTTAAACAAATAAGGTGATAATCTAACATTATATAATAGTGTTCTTACATGAAATTAAATTTAAAAAACAACAGAGTATAGACATTCTTTTATAGACATTATTAAACTTTTATCCAAATTGTGTCAGTAGTTGTAACATAAACACTAAATTTTTTATCAATAAAACAACTAAATAATTTTCAAATAGCTATATTTGTCTTACATTTTATTTTTAGTCTATTGCAAGAGTAGCGCATAAGACCATGCGGCCACTGAAGTTTTTTTTTACATATTTTAAACGACTCTAAATACGTGATATTTAAAAAGTGTAGTGACTAGTGGAGCTACAATGCTCTTGGTAACTTATTTCACCCCTAGACCCCCTCGTTCCTCTTTCAACAGGTGTAAACACCTTGTTTAGTCAATTCGCCGATTAAAAAACCTTTTCTGGCTGTTCAAAATCTATTAGATATACTATTATATGTTTATAAATACTGATATGTGTTCTGAAACGCTATCACTTTTGATAGTTTAAAGTTAAATATAAATAATATTTTTACAACTTCGGTTATTTCATATTATTATCTTTAGTCTTTAAATAAGTGACTCCCAAACTTACTTTAGTTGCTGAATTTTTTTTAACAAGAATCCTTGACCACTCTGGAAAAAATCTTTATATTAATTTTAGAACATATTTCTTAAGAGGGCCTTTAACCGAGAAATCAACAGATTACGTACTTTTTTGTTTTTAAAATATTTCTCGCGTTTTACTTCCCGTTCGAACTATTCGTACATTCACACTAATAGGGCAGGGATGATAGAAATATAATTTAGAGGAATTGTGTGACGATAGAGTGGAAAGATATTCAGGAAAATAAACCTTCATTGCACCTGGTCAAGATTCGAATCCTTATATCCCCGTCATCAAAAGTACACTCTTTTGTGAAATTGGCGCCTTGAGCACGCGATCGCTGATGCATACACAATATCATGAGTGTTAGTTAAATATAGTTTGATTCTAGTCTTATAGGCCTATAGCCTATGTGTACACACATGCTAATGTGATAGTGAGTTTTAAATCTTATATTAAAAAAATTATCATTGAACCTTCTTAAATTAGTGAATTATGGAGAATTAAAAATTTAACACCGCGGACCACCTACTATAGCATCACGGCCCGGCAGTTGGGAACCACCGTTTTAAATGATTCAAGGGACGAATGAGATTTAAAATCTTATCTTCGAGCGCATTGTGTGCATCATCTTGTATGTACCCCAGCAATCGTTGAAAGCAACACCTCCTTCCTTTAGCTCAGACATTCTCAAGGAGGTTAACCCCTGGACATCTAATGTTCTTCTCCATCTCGTCCCTCACTCCCCTCACTCCCCCCACCGACCAACGCCCCTTACACTCCATTACCTCACAGTGAATAATCGACAAACGTTTAAGGGGCCCTTCTTAATGTAGAAGGTTTCACACCACTTCCTGCTATATTTTTAAGAAGGGGGGCCTTTTTTTTGGGTCTCATATTGGCTTGGCATCGCCAAAGTCTCATTTAAACAATCCTCTGTGTTGATGACGAAATATTTATATATGTATGTCTATTGTGAACAAAAAATACATCATTCAAGATCGTTTTTCTCAAATTTAATTCCTAAATACATAAAAGGCTAAAACACGCCCAAGGCGTTAGTCTCGTCAGATCTGGTCAGGTTTGACTTTGACGGGAAGGGCTTGGTTTAAAATTCTATCAGGTTTACTGATGTGTTTTTTACTAAATTTTCCCCACTTTACCGCCATAAAAATGGTCAATTTCTTTTAAAGCTATACCGGCTATATCATATATGTGGTATGTAGGGGTACATATTTAATAAGTGTAAAAGAATTGAATAATTAAAAAAATAGATTTATTATACAAATAACCAGTGGCGGCTCGTAGCTAAAATTAGTGGGGGTGCTGCTCCAGTAAATGTTTAGCCTTTTTTTTAAATTGTGTAAAAGGAAAACAAATGTATAAAAATAAAATTTATTCAGGAACTTTATAAAATATTAACAAAAATAACAAAACGTTTTTACTTACTTTAATTTAAATTGTTACAATTCAAGCTTGATCTATTCATTTAAAAATTAAATCCATTCTTCTTGTTTTAATTTGCGCAAAAAGTTCAATAATTCTCTCCTTGATCTCTGGATGACAATTGAGGATTTTTTTTAAAGTACTGCAAGCGCATTTAGTCTTTCTGTTAAATAAAAAAAAACGAATCAAATAGAATAGCTGGAAGCAGAATAATAATCTAATTCTACACTTTATCACATTCAAGAATATGGTACACGGTTTTTAAGCACAACACACGTTGAGTAAAAAAAACCATCCTTCCACCATCACGTCAGAGCCGGCACTGCGAGAGTAACAGTGCTTTATCTACCTGGCAGTCCCGCCTACCTCCCTATCCCCTTTTATGTGCGCATGCGCACAACAGTCAAACACCATGTAACTGGCATTGTGAAGCGCACAGTTCCATACAAAGATTTTTGTATCTTTTTCATAAACTAGGAGATGGCTACTGAAGTATTGACATTAAACATAAGGAATATATATTGTACTACAAAAATAAAGAACTAATTAAAGAAAAAATGGCTCATTATATTAAATGTTATCGATAATATCAAGTGGAAATAGGGGGTGCTACAGTTCCGCAGTACCTATACACGAGCTGCCACTGCAAATAACATAAAAATATTATATAGGGTTACAACAGTTAATGATGGGACTTAACAACTCCAAAAACATAGGAACTATCCGTAGCATGATAAAAGAATGTGTCCAAAGTGATACGGCAACAGTCAAATGTAAGTTAAGTTGATAGTGGGTATAGAATTGCAAGACAGCTGGGCTAGCACCAGACTTCCACCAGAAAGGTCTAAAAAGAGAACATGGAGAGTTAGCAACATACAAAGCAACCCGGCTAATCCTATTGTTTTAGAGTTACCAAGTTACATGTCGGACAAGCTACCTAGCTTTACTAGACAAAGGAACAACATCCAAAATAATAAATGGTACGATGACCGTAGTTAAGTTACACTAGTCGATGACTAACAAACATACAAAACAAACAAAAACAAACATACAAAATTGTACTATGGCCAGTATATTCCCAGTGGTTACTGCCAGAGCATTCAATAGTACTTTTATGCTATTACCCACTTCCTGGGGTATTCGTCCAATCTAGTGCACACCAACAAAGTCTATAGCCAAAGGAAGCGTCAACCAAGGGGCGAAAGTAAATACTATCTGCGCGGGCCACCATACAAACCTAGCCATGTTCCGCACTTTGCGCATCTAAAATAGTAACACAGAAAATGAGGTGGCAACAAGAATGATGTGAGAAACTGACCTAACTAGGTCCTCAAATAAAGGCATTAGACAACCTGTGTGTAGTCATACAAAATTTGAACACGCGAACATGACGTTCACGGCGCAATGACATATAGTGAAGTCATGAGGACTTAAAACGAAGTAAAGAACTCATGGAGAAAAGGAAGCCTAAAGTAATCTCATAAGAAAACATAGTCATAAAGACTAACTAAACAAGTCTGAAGGACTTGGAAACATAATTGTCATTCCGACTAATTAAACTAAGTCCGAAGGACATAGCAAAGTGAACATTGTCTTAAGGGCTATCTCAACAAGTCTGAAGGACTTGGAAATTCAATTAATACTTGGATCAATAAAGAAGATTCCCTTGGCGTTGAGGTGGTGACACCCACGTCCCAACCATCGCGGTCAGCAGTATCTTCTTCAGGTTCTGGAGCAGATGTTCCTCCTTCGAGGATATCCAAAGATGAACTATAATGTGTGATCCTAGAGATCGCCCATTATATACTCTTTTTCTGACTAACAAATCGGGCATGTAAACAAGGAAAAAAGGGATAGGCAAGGGTGCAAGGTGGTTTAGAGCAGTGGAGAAAGAAGGTGCCAAAGCAGTCCGCTAGGGGAGTAGTGTCCGTAGCTCGCGGCATCGGACCAGCGATATGCAGGTCTTTCTTCAATGTTGAGTTAAAGGGGATAGACGTCCGTCGAAACTGTCACGTCTTCTACTCCGCCATATTTTCAGAACAGTTGGTGAAATCATGATAATCGAATCCGGGAACATCCACGTAATGTGAGTAGAACACAAATTATATTATTGCAGAATATATCAGTTTTAATTCTCTTCTTCGGATTACTTTATACTATTTTAGAATTTGGTGCAGATTATATCTTGTAGATGTCATTTGATTTGAGTGACATGCTACAAAGTCTACTTTCCTCATCCTTATTCCATTTATGTAGATATGTGGATAGCCCGGGTAGTGGTAGTAGTATAGCACATTTCCCCTAAAACAATAAAACACCTACAAAAATTATGTTGTTTAAAATAAAGACAATATTAGTTTATAATTACAGTACGAAAAAGGTATCATTTGAAAATGTCCATTTTAATTGTTCTCTTAAATATTCTATACGTCGCTTGAACATACAAGAAAATATGTGTGATGACAAATTTTCCTTTCATTTTTTCCGGAATGGAATGAATTCACTCAAGACATCCCACCCAAGTTTTATAGTTAATAAGCTACTTTTTAATTTTAATTTCTCTTAAAGACGTTAACACAAGAAACATTCTCAAACTAGTTACAATAAAGTAATAGTAGTGATAACAATTATTCTCTTCTCTCACTCAAGTAGCGACAACAACGCCTGGTGGTTGAATGTGTCACTTTAACGTATTTCCTGTAGACCAGATATGTTTATACTAAAAATTAAAACCACCCGTTCCGGTGGTCGCATGATATAACGCGTTACTCTTGTGTTGGAATAGACTACTGATGACTGGGAGATAGGGGTTTGATCCCAGTCGATGCACTGAGGGTGGTTTTTCCTAAATGGTTTTACACTTTACTTTCACGCAAATGTGTGACCACTTCCTCTAAATTAACCAATCCAATAACATATTAGTGTAATTAACTTAATACATAGGCGTATAGCAATGCTAAAGAAACTAACAAAATAATCCTTCACGAGTACATTTTCATTGGGATTCCCTCATTTGACATTTTTACTGTAAAATACTAATCTCTACGGTACATACAAACACACACATACACACTTATTCTTACTCTTATATTTACATTTATCTTTCTTCCTCATTCCCACATAATCTGCTTATGCACCTCTGTAATTTGTTTCCTTGCTGGTGGTAGGAGTCCCTTTGCAACATCCCCCCATTTCACTAATACCATTCCAAGGTGGTGGTCTCATTTCATTATTTAGAGAAGTGTCTCAAGGAATATCGACCTTGTCGGTCGAACCACCACCACAAATGGGAGGATGGTCAGCACACTTGAGCGACTACAGATGTTCTAGTTCTGACAAGAGTGCACCGTCCTCCTACCTACACGTTCATTCCCAATAGATGTGAACACTGGTGCACTTTATTCAAATCCAGCCTCCGAATCCTGTTACATTCGGAAATATAAGTTAAAAAGCAAACATAAAACTTAAACTTGGCTTAGCAACAACAAAAACCGGTTTAAACATTACAAAAATGGTTTTTTTATTTTGGAAATAAAAACGTTGGTTTCACATATTTTTAATTTCTTTCTAAACATATGGATTAAAAATTAACTTAGCTTAGGAAAGCACGTCTAATACTACACACCCAGTACTAGCACCTAAATATTTACCGATTGAATAGAAGGATTTACTAACTAGAGTTCATTCGCCTTAAGAGTGGTGGTAGCTGAAGAAGGTGTTAAAAACAGTTAAAAGAAAATTAAAATTAAAAACAAATGGTTTGTTGTAAAAGTTTTGACTGGGAAAAAGTGACAACAATCAAAATAATATGGTCTTGCAGTTCATATAGTTTGGCGAATGGATACATGAGAGTACAGTCTGTTCACTATAGGTTTTTACCTGGATGACAGTTTGAAAATCATATGTTTAGGTTTTGGGCTGCCAACACTTGTAAAAGATCACAGTTTTGTTATAAATGTAAAGATCTTTAATTACCTGTTATATATTACATTTAAAATAACGAAAACTTAAGTTTTCTCATACTATTTCATATTTTTAAATAATTTCTTTTTATCCAACTCGAAACAATATTTTAAACATGATTAAAAGTACTTATTTTTGGTTTTGGAACGTTATTGATTATGTTTAATATAGTGCACGCATAAATACCTTTTAATACAGGCATCGTATTTATTCGGAAAAGAGAAAATTTTTGTCATTTTTGTACATACAATATATGCTTTTATGATTATTTTATCTTATTTTAAGTCGGTGACCTGGCGGTCTAGGGGTAAGGTGTCAGACTTCTATGCTGGCGGCCAGGGTTCAATCCTCGGTCCCGGCACAGATTTATCTGATTACCAAACCCTTCCTTCACCTCTGAAAAGACATCTTGTGAATGTGAGGAATGCCAGGCCTCCACCGTGGTTCGGATTCCACGTTAAACTGTAGGTCCTCCATTTCATCTCACAATCACCGTACCATTACACATTAGCGTAAGTGCGTATAACCCGAATGGGTAGTAAGACGCGGTGCTAATAATAATAATATTTTATTTTGAAATATTTAACTGAATAAAATATTTTCATTAACTGCGTGTCTGCATCATTGTAAATAAACTTGTTTACCGTTATGTTCAATCATATGGTTAAGTTTCTTCAGTGGCCATTTTGAAGCTATGTTCGTTAGAAGTTTTTGTGAAAGTGGTGTGAATATTTTTTTAAAGGGGAGTAAAACAATAAATAAACTTTGTGTCCGTCCTCAAATAAATATATAAAAAATATTGGCCTAAATTACTGTGGTTAACTATCACATTAATATATTACCACCCGTTTTAATTACAGTCATCCAAAGTGATAGATGTCAACTGTTGGCGTAGTGATATATTAGGGATTACTTCTAGTAACATTTCGAGCTGTCATCCAGGTAAGCTTAGGTCGTGAATGAATGATATATCTGATTACTTTAGCTGGCTGTCAGCTACCTACATTCCTGCCATAGGTAAGGTGTATGTATATTAACCTAGAACGGTACATATAATACGATAAACTTAGTCCTATCACCTAAATATTAATAGCAAAATTTACAAACTAGTTTAACCTAGGACAGCAAGCACGTCTGATACTACAAAACCATCTTTATATTTTGTTAAATTTCACAACAAGAATCCCAAATTAACTTAACCTAGAACAGTACGTCTAATACAACACTCTCAGGCTCAGCACCTATTATCTATTAATTAGTAAGCAAGAAAAAGCTATGTATAAATTGTGAATATCCGTAACACATCAGGAATCGAACCAAGGTTCACTTGTGTCACACAGCCACGGGTCAAATAATAAATCTGCTTTAAGTTTCAAACAAAAGAGAAACAACGTCCTTACAAAGAGGTTTTTCTGTGCGGAGAAGGCCTTGCAGGGGTAATATAGAGAGAAACCATGTTCGATCAGTTTTACTCCGAGCATTTGTAGAGTTTTAGTGGTGTGTGGCCATGTTTGTTGTTATTTACGAGGTTGAGAGTTGCCTTACCTAATGAGATAGAAGGCCTTAAGGCTATTAAAGCAGGGTTTGAATAAAGCTTAACTTTTGGGGGTGGCGGGAGGAATAGGAGTTTCGGAGGGAATTTATACTCCTTGTATTGACAAACTTTTATTCTATAGCAAACATTGGTGGGGACTTTTTCTAATATTTTCATTGCTGTGTTAAAAAAACATTACATTTATTGAGGTCTTAAAGTTGTTTAGTAAAACCTTAATGAAACTTAATTAAGGTGGGTATGTAAGGTACGCGAGAAAAAGTTGGTGTTTTTGCAGTTTGTATATCAAAACAATTTTCTGGTCCAAATACATTAAATATTGCTTCGCTATGGACATAGAGTTTAATTTTATCCGTACAGTGACCTAAATATTGCTGGACTATCTACCAAGGGTACCCTGGGATTTAATGACAACTTTTTCTCTTCATCTAAAAAGTCTCTCATTTAATGCATCTATTTTAATGAAAGCTATTGAACATTGATATAACCATGTGTAGAAAATTAAACTATGTTTTTACTGGAGCAGATTTGTATCTATCCTGGTAAAAAAAAAGTGTTGATATAAAAACTGCAAAAATTTTAGTTATTTAGTAAAATCTCAATAAAATGCAATTAAATATTAGTGAAGAATGACATTAGTCACAGATAAGTAAGAAACAGACTCTCAATCTTACGGGGTTTCCGCTGCACTCCTTTCCGTAGATTTAGTCCTTCATCACTGGACCTCGCTAGTGTCACTGCTGGGTGATGATCTAACTAACCGCAGCGATCCTAGTGTTGAAGGACTCAAGCTGCCAAAGGAGCGCAACCATTTTAACCTGGAGGTTGAGTGTCTGGGTATATTATTTGTCTGTGCCCTGGGCACAGGATGACTCCTGGATAGCTCAGTGGTTAGAGCATTGGCGTACTAAGCCAAATGCACTGGATTCGATTCCCGTGAACATGTGTCATTTTTAAATTTAAAGAATATAAAACGTTAAAGTTATGTAGTAAAACCTCAATAAAATCTAATTAAAACCTAAAAGTTGTTGAAAATGGTAAGCAATTTTCTAAACCATGTTTATTTTAGAGTTAGAGTTTCGTTCATCCAACGTGTCTTACTACACGTCCGGCCACACGCATCTTTTCAAGAACAAGTCAACCTCTTCTGGTCTGGTTTGCCGGTGACCGAAGGGGAGGTCGGGGAGCAAAACCCGTCAGGGTGTACTGAGATTATTTTTCCCGAAATAGTTCCCCAACCTCCAATTCCAAAAATGTGGGTAAACTTTCTCTCAATTCTACCTTTCCCATTTCCACTTCATTACTTTAAATATGGGGCTAGTCCAGAAGGCTTTTAGGCCCCTGAGCTTATCAAGTTTGTTGTTAAAAATGATATGATTTTACTTTTTTACTTTTAACACCAAGGTTATATCAATGGCTTAGTTTAATGCATAAGGATGAGGATGAAAATTAAAATGCACCTTCATTAGCTTGAGATGATAATGGGATATCTTAAATAATGGGAAAACTACACGTAGAAAACTTACTCCAATGCACATCCTGACCAGATTTGAACTTTGATCGCCAACATAATTTGACAATATATTTTATTACAAGCCTGACGTCTTACTTAGATTGCTCAGTGGCGTGTGGGGAATATTTTTATAGGGTAAGCTATCAAGATTTTTTAAATGGGAAGATTAAATTTTATGTTAAATATATTAAGGCACGTACCTTATTTGTAATTGAGCTGGATTTTTCTATTCTCCTTAGCAGATTCCTCAATCACGAGATCGTAAAACTGCGGATTTTGCCTTAATTGTTGTAGAAGACCTTTTTCAATGGATAACACTGACAAGTTTGTGAGCCTCTCTTGGCCTTGTGAATTGCATGCATAATTTTTCATTCTTTTTAATGCTGAGAAACTTCTCTCAACGGAAGCACTTGCTATCGGGATGGTTACAATAAGTTTGTACAGTTTTACCACTTGACAATATTCTCTTTGTAGATAATTTGATTTAACAAAAATAAGCAAATCACTAACATATTTGTGATGCTAATCCTGTGAAATGAAGGTGACTACAAGCTGTGATCTTAAAGAAGGAAAATCAAACTTACTACCATAGCTGTCCTTTAAGCTCTGGAAAGCCATTTCAGGAGAAACTGCTTTTGTATTGTTCAAGATTATTTACATGTAAAAGTTTAAAAAAATATAATGAGTCCAAGTTCTTGAACCTATCACCTAGCTGTATTATAAGTGTGTCCAAAATCCTACAGTATAGGCGTTTGTAATATATATTTACATAAAAGGTGTCAGAATTTCTTGGACTTTTTTTTCAGGCTCATTCAAGTCCGAATCTTCGTTGGTTTTTGTCTATATTCTCTCAAATTCTTCACGATTGTTTTTCAATTGAGCTTGAAATTCCTTTACTTTGTTTATGCAATAACCGATGTCATTAATTTTGGCTTGCAATGTATCAACTAATATATCAGTAAAAGGGAAAATATCAGCAAATTTATTTGATAGAAAATTAAAATTGAAATCATGCATCGATACTTAAAATCCACGGGCAGCAATGTATGCTTCTTGATCCCATTTTTCCTCTGGGTCTGTAATCTTGCCAAACAACGAAATTAGTTGATCCCTATTATCCTAAACAGTTTCAACCAATCTAGAATTATAATTCCAGCATATAGAAGCTACGCTTGGAAGCCTTTTCTTCATTTCTTCATCCGGAGCTCATGTTATTTTGGTTGATTTTTTTTAAAAAAGATGCTAGATCATTCAGAGTAAGGAAAAAAATCTGCAGTTTTTGATAAGGGACACGTCCTGCGACAATACAAGATTCAGCCGGTGAGCGAAGCAGTGTACAAAAATTGCATTCAGAAATGTATCTATTACTTTGGACTGCAATCCATCCAAGTGCCCAGCCATGACCGCATTACCATCGTAGCTTTGTGCAATCAGATTTGGTCCACAACCATACTCCCGTTTCAATTTTACAACATAGATGTATAATGCTTCCGTTGTTCTCAGAAATATTTCTGAAGCTCAAAAATATCGCATATACCTGTCCATCTTGAGTAACATAGCGAAATACAGAAGACAATTGGGAAAAATTATTTACATCTGTTATTTCATCCAGTGTGATGGAAACAAAATTGATTTAATTGATATATTTTTTATATTAAACAGTAACGCTTTTGAAAGGGCATTGCTCAAATCATTTTGAATCAAATTTGATAGTCCCGTAAATATAGATGCATGTTCTAAATGGTTCTTCAATTTTTCATCATACTCACTTAAAAGATTCACTAGTTCAACGTAATTACCTTTATTGAAAGACTCACTCGTGTCGTCGTGGCCTCTAAATGCCAGTTATTGCCGTGCTAAAAAACAACTACATCAATGAATCGCTTCATAATGTATCTATTCTTCCTAACAAGTTCATTGTGCTGCGAATCCCGTATTTTTTTCTGTTCATCGATCATTAGATCAATTATAGTTTTACCAAACGTTTTTCTAGCAATCATGGCTTGTAAATGATTTTGGGACAAACTATGTTTTTAATGGCTTTGTGTATGTTTCCAATGTCATTGTAACCAGTACTGTTCCAAACACACTTGTCATTTGAAAAAAGAAGAGAAGACCAACAGTATAACTTTTGTACATGAGGCCATACCGTCAACCATTCATTATTATTGAACAAATGTGTGCTGAAACGCCTTAAACATGATTTACTTTTTTACTGATGTTCAGTTCAGGTGTAGATCTACCACATTGTAGGCTATTTTTTGGTTTTTCTCCTCGAAAGCACACAAATCAAAGCTATGTTTTAAAGTATTACCTATGACGCAATCACATTTTGGTTGATCTGTAGATCCGCATGGTCTTGACTGGATATTCATGCTTCTCAACAGTTTAATCCGTAAGAAGCAAGATTACTTACCTTGGCGTCATTTACACGGTGAATACCAAGTTACACAGCTCACACATATAACCTAACACAATACATTAATACGTTAAAAAGTATAATCATTATTGACTGGTGATTGTTTCAAACACAAAGTAAATATAATTTTTATTGTTATGCTGTTTCGGTCATGTGTTGTAAGGAAATAACCAAATAATGTGTAGCATTTTAGGAACACAAGGGTCTGCTCCGGGTGTATACCATTACATCGCAAGTCCATTACATCGCGTTTTAGGAACAAATACGGGTGGGCATCATTACATCGCAAGTCCATTACATCACATGTCCATTACATCGCGTATATTTTTAATTTGAAGATTATATTCTCATTTTATTATTTCATCTTTGATTTTCGTTGCACCATAGCAATTGGAATTTACAAATTCAAGTCTCCAAGTTTGTTTAAGGACATTCGATTTCTGGCAAGTTAGAAACTCTCCCCATTCCAAACGGAAAATTTAAGGTTTGCGAAATACATGAGAGTGGATATGCTAACTTTTGCCCTGTCTGGAACAGATGAATACTTTTTAAATCTAACTAACTATTTAACTTCAATATGAGAGTTAGGTACACTATCCTTGTAATCAACTTTGCAAACAAGGGGAATTAGGCACATAATCCTTTCAACCAAGCCTACCTTCATATTGAGAGTGATGCCTCGTTTATTATGTAACAAGTTGGATCCAGCATGTTGGAAGACAAGACACGTGAAAAATTAAGCTGTGTTTATTCTAGCCAACTATGTTGGACCAACATCCTGGTTCCTCCACCTTTTTAAAATCAATCTACACATTTCTAGCCATTGATAATGGATAATGACGTATTACTTGCCGTTTCTTCATTTATTTGATGATCGGAAGTGTGTTCTTGCAGCAGAACTAAAACTTAAGAAACGGTAGGGCATTCGAAGTTTTTTTTTTGCTAGACGTCGAATTGAAGGTGTGTACATGGTAATAATGAGTTACCTACATTTGTAAAGTGAAGATGATAGCTTTGTACACATGTAACATCACAAAGAATAGAATACTTTTGATATAACTCAATTAAGAATTTAGTAGCCGAAGCTATTATTATTATTTATTCTTTTTAGAGAGGAATTCTCCATCTAGATATAATACTCTGAAAATTGAAAAAGGACACCTGGACACGGGTGCCGGGTTCGATTCTCGTGTCTAGGTGTAATTTTTCCATTTTCAAAATTAAAATCAATTAATTTTACTGTATTAGCCTTGTTTCATTCCATGATCACAAAATTATGCAGGCCCCGATTTTAAAAGTTAAAATAATCTGAAAATAAAACACATGCTTCACCAAGTTTAGACACACATCCAACTCGATAGCGCATGCGCAAAACCTCCCAACTCGGCCAACATGTTGGGTTGGTCGTTTATTATCTCTAACAAATGATCCAATACAACCCAACACAACTTGATGGGTCTGACCGGCTCACCCAACAAGTTGGGAGTGCGTTTATATTGTAACACAACTTGTTGGGAACGTGTTGGCCAATATGGTTAGCTGTATGTAGAGAGGTGGAGAAATGCGACGGGTTGGAACTGCAATGTATTTGTTCAAAAACAAGATGTAATGGACATGCGATGTATTTGTATATATATACGCCCCTTCAATCCTATTGGTTGTACGTCAGAGTAGGGTTGGTTGGGTATAGAGAGGTGTGGGAAATGCGATGTGATGGACCTGCAATGTATTTGTTCCCAAAACGCGATGTAATGGACATGCGATGTAATGGTATACACCCAACAAATACATTGCAGGTCCATCACGTCGCATTTCCCCCACCTCTCTATACCCAGCCAACCTTACTCTGACGTACAACCAATAGGATTGAAGGGGCGTATATATACACACAAATACATCGCAGGTCTATTACATCGCGTTTTTGAACATTGCAGGCCCAACACGTCGCATTTCTCCACCTCTCTACACACAGCTAACCGTATTGGCCAACACGATTCCAACAAGTTGTGTTACAATATAAACGCACTCCCAACCCAACATGTTGGCTGAGCTGGGAGGTTCTGCGCATGCGCTATCGAGTTGAATTAGTGTTTAACCTTGGTAAAGCATGTGTTTTAGTTTCAGATTAGTTTAAATTTTAAAATCGGGCTTGCATAATTTTATGATCATGGAATGAAACAAGGCTAATACAGTTAAACTAATTAATTAAAATTCTGAAAATGAAAAAACTACGCCTGGACACGAGAATCGAACCCGGGACCCATGTCCAGGTGTCCTTTTTCAATTTTAAGAGTATAATATCTAGATAGAGAATTCCTCACTAAAAAGAATAAATAATAATAGCTTCGGCTACTAGATTCTTAATTGAGTTATATCAAAAGTATTCTGTTCTTTGTGATGTTACATGTGTACAAAGCTGTCATCTCCACTTTACAAATGTAGGTAACTCATTATTACCATGTACACACCTTCAATTCAACGTTTAGCAAAAAAAAATAAAAAATCGAATGCCCTACCGTTTCTAAAGTTTTGGTTCTTCTGCAAGAATACACTTCCTGTCAACACAGTAAATGAAGAAACGGCAAGTAATACGTCATTATCCATAGCCAGAAATGTGTAGGTTGAATTAAAAAAGGTGGAGGAACCAGGATGTTGGTCCAACAAGTTGGCTAGAATAAACACAGCTTAATTTTTCAAGTGTCTTGTCTTCCAACATGCTGGATCCAACCTATGACATAAAAAATGAGGCTTCACTCTCACTATGAATGTAGGCTTGGTTGAAAGGATTATGTGCCTAATTCCCCTTGTTTGCAAAGTTGATTACAAGTATAGTGTACCCGACTCTCATCTTGAAGTTATATAGTTAGCTAGATTTAAAAAGTATTCATCTGTTTCAGACAGGGCAAA
>CABEEJ010000131.1:174889-188252 GCA_901482245.1 Timema douglasi
ATAGTCATGTATACACTTATATTAAGTTATATCTTTCATAAACTACCTATATTGGTGGGCACGTGAATCTAAAAGCTAGTTTCATATTCAGACTTAGGGCCAGTTTCATAGTCAAGTTTAGTACGCCTCAAGTGCGGCGCTACACTAAGTTCATGACGACACCTACCTAAACTCGAATGGAATGGGCCCTTCTCGCATAGGAACCTGGCCCATTCCATTCTGGTTTAGGTAGGTGTCGTCATGTACTAAGTGTAGCGCCGCACTTGAGGCGTACTAAATTTGACTATGAAACTGGCCCTTGATGTCAGATTTAACTAGTTTGTCTCACTGGTGATGGGAAGATTGAAGCTCGAACGCTGGCTTGGTGTTGGCCAATTGAGGCTGTTATTTTTCCTAAACGGCTCCTCTCTATACACGCAAATGTGGGTACATTTCCTTTAATTCTAATTTCCTTATTACTACCCAGTCAGCTTAATTAAAATGAGTAGCTTGGATGGGTGGAGAAAATAAACTATAAATCTTCCGGTAAAAAGTTTGACACTTTGACATGTATTTTATCGCTCATATTGAACAAACATCATAGTTTATTTTTTAAATTTTGTTTGTATTGCATTCTATTTTAACTAGATTCACTTACCTACAAATCATTCAATTAAAAAACTCTTTGGCCTTTATGGCTGTTCATATAGGATAGTATGTGGCTACCCATTTTATACTTCTACATATCGGATTTAACTTGCCACAATGTTCCGAAATGCCCAACAAGGAGTGGATAAAGTGTAGTCCTGGTCCCCCTTTCATTCCCACCCCTCCCCCACGAAAGTTGTACGAAATGGTCCTATACGCCCTCAAGGGGGGAAACAAAGTCCCGGCTCGGTCTCGAACAAGTTATATAAACACTCCTGTAACAAGGTGACAGAATTATCGCGGTCTTGGGGTCTGTGGTATATTTCCGCTACAAGGGGTTAGAGGGCAAAGAGACGGGGAGGTTTTCCCAATACATTGATTTATATAGTTCCGACATCCGCATATGTCTTTAGGGACGTCGTCCTGCGAGATATATGTGAGGTTATATTCTATGTGGTGCTAGAGGCAGATTATCATGGGTAAAAGATTGTTTTTTTTATTTATTGCTAAAATAAGTCAATAGTTTTAAATAATATTTAAAGCAAGGGAATTCAACCCACGGCTAACACATTTTTTTTTTAACTTTCAAATTTCTACAACCTAATATAAATGAGATTCTATAGATGAAATCCTGAGAGCCTGAAAACGGAAAATAATACATATTAAGCTGTGCCTAATAAATAAACAAATTTGTATAATATATGTTTATATGAAAACACACTCGTAGCTGTGCTACGATTTACAGCTATCATAGGTGACCTGATGGTCTAGGGGTAAGGTGTCAGACTTCTGTGCTGGCGGCCGGGGTTCAATCCTCTGTCCCTGTACAGATTTTTCTGATTACCAAACCCTTACTTCACCTCTGACAAGACATCTTGTGAATGTGGGGAATGCCAGGCCTCCACCGTGGTTCGGATTCCACGTTAAACTGTAGGTCCTACATTTCATCTCACAATCACCCTACCATTACACATTAGCGTAAGTGCGTATAACCCGAACGGGTAGTAAGACGCGGTGCTAATAATAATAATAATAATAATAATACTACAGCTATCAGGATTTCTTTATTGGAAGGCACATTGCGATTTACGGAATTTAAAGTGTCAATTGGGCCCTATGTAGTGGTGTTTAGGGTAGGGAGATGCAGTGAAAAATTACCCCCCCTCCCCCCTTTCCATGTTATTTTGTACTGCTCTCAAAGAAAGCCAGACTTGATCTGGATCTAATATTGCTTAATAAAAGTTAATCTAAGGGAAGTAATCGGTAAAAGTTATACGGGGGAGTTATATTGACTTGTCCCTCAACCATACCTCCCCTATTGGTCAAATGGGTCCAGGGCAAAGTTTGGAAAGAGGGGAAACGAAGGAGGGTATTCATTTACCGTCACATAAATGATGCCGTCTTGTCTTCACTACTGAGCATCTTCGTTTGGACTGTATTTCTCTGTGTGTTCTCCTCTACCTAATTATGGTACTATCGCATGTGTCACAGCTTTTGAAATCTCTGGAATGGCCATTGAGCGTGGCTAAGACGATTGTCTTCGTTTCTTACGTCTAATCTACACTAAGTTACCTCACTTGAATCCCCATCGCGATCAGGAATGGAGTGGGTGACGATAAGCATGGGTATGGCTGAGACCTAATCTCGGCGGAACCGATTCTCGTTCCGTCGTGATCATCGATGCGACCCATAATTTCCATCATTTGTGTGTTGTAGCGACGGGATAAGCGATCTGAACTTGTAAAACATGACCCGCAACTGTGTTTTGTTCGTACCACCTTCATATATGTATCATCATTCCAAAGCTTCCCTTTGATGCAACGGGGAGACTGACTTGAAGCGGAACGCAGCGATCTGGAACGCGTATCGCTCTCATGATCGCGTCGAGGATACAAGGTCTTGTCCAAACCGATGCGTTCAAGATACGCGTCAAGAATACGATACGAGGATCTGATAAAAGTGTGGACCTGGCTTAAGATAGTTTTAGAGAATATGTTAAAATATTATCAGTTTATTTAATTTCCAAACATTTTTGAAAGATTTTGACACAAGCATTATACAGAGCAATTATACCAGCTGCGATTATAAACGATGGTGAGTAACGATAACATTAGAACAATTATTTTAACTTAACTAGCTAGTGATTAGGTGAGTAGCTTTTAGTTACACTGAGTGAATTTACTCCCTGCGAGTGAGCTCGTCAGCCAGTAGTCAGTAAAATTGCTTGATTTAATTGATGCTAGCTAACTAATCGCTGCCGCTAGGACTAAATTGCTTTATCTGTGGAGTTGGGAAATGACTAAGTCTCTAAAACAGCGTTTTTCAAACTGTGTTCCACGGAACCCATGGGCTACGCCCTTGTTATCTCAGGATTCGTGAGGCAATTTTAGAGTATTATTTAATTGTTTTGACACTAAATAGCATCAGTAGTCTAATTAGTATTGCCGTTTTTTTAAAAGTCTGAATAAAGGAGATTTGCCAAAGACGCAGCCATAACATGTAGTTTTTTTGTCATTATCGAATGTTCTCAATATATGACTATGTGTAAAAAAAATACGAGGTTTCCAAAATGTATCTTTTCTTGCTCAATGGCTCTTTTGGTTTAAAATGTTTGAAAACCCCTGCTGCCACCAAACTTTCGCCAGTCACTTACCCCTTTCGGAACCATGACTCACCCTTTCAAACTACTTATAAAAAATACCTGTTATCTTATAAAGTATAAACGGTTGTTCCCAATTTTAATCGAGTATTTGTTGTGAACTAGCCAAGTCCGTGACACTAGGAAGAAATAATGTCCATAACATCACGTGATAATCTGCCTTAATTTGTTTATCAGGCTTACTACTATCAAACATTATTTTATGAGTACTAAAACTATGGTGCATGGTGTACCCTCCGAAATCCTTCGCCTACCCCAGTTTGGGAAACACGGCTCTAATACTAGTTTGTGATAGCCTACGCTAGTGCCACCCACGCATGGTTCGCGTTCTACCCCAGCTCAGTGGAAGACTCGCTCTCTTTCCGTGACAAAAGGGTCCAACAATAGTTGACTGATTTTGTAGACCAAGTTAGTTTTGTATGTCGATAATATCGTGTTCGGAAATGTGACCGTTAAATATTTCGACTCAGAAAATATCCACACGTCTAGACGTTAGATAGGTACGTCACAAGAGACCCAAATAAGTTTTTACCATCCACCCAGTAAATGGGCTTGCAAATCTCTTAAAAGGTGGATTTTATTTTTGTTGATTTTGTATGTACTACCAGCTTGAAATTAAATACTGACATTACTTTTTTAAGTGGATAATTTAACTCGCACTTAATAACCCGACTTTATAAGCACATGACGTAAACCTAGCACAGTGTGTCTAGTACAACATACTTAGTCCTAATGCCTAGCTATTTATTGACCAGATAGTAGTACTTTAAAAAAACATAGGTTACTCGGAATAAACAGTCAGGCCCTCGAACTAAACAGCGCCAATATTGTCTATTATGGTTTTATCGTGTCAGGGAGGGCTTAGCCCTACTATACCCCATCTTAGGTAGGAGTGTAGTTAAGTTACAGCTAGCAAAAGTCAACAAATCTACTCTCATGTATCCTTTTGCCAAACTATATGATCTGCAAAACCATTAAGTTGATTTGTTATAATTTTTGGCAGTCTAAACTTTCACAACAAACAATTTGTTTTAATTATGTTTTTCTTTTAATCATTTTTACATATTTTGCTAGCTTACATTTATCACTACTCCTGTTGTAAATGGACTCTAGTTTCAGCTTTTTCCTCCCGGAAATGCAAGCACATTTCGTATAAGCTCCATTTTTTTCACCTTTACCCCAGTAAAGTAAGCGTAAACACTCAGATAGCTCGGGCGGGTGCGCATAAAATCTAGAGTTGTATTCAAGACATCGAGGTAGCTACGTCCGTCAGTATCGTAGGGGAGAGGGTCTAGTGCTTCGCGTGAGGACGTCGAGGCGCCGTTCTCCTTCCTCACTCCCCCTCTCGCCCCCCCCTCCATCCCCTCATCAATAACGGACTCCAAGAAGAAGCCCTCGTGCTAGCGACGGACAAAGTCTGTAATTGATAGTCGTCAAGAAGCCCCTTAGCCTCCCCACTTTTCCCTCCCTTCCAGTGCGAGCCTAGTGCTTTTAAACAAATTACTAGTTTCCTGACACACTACTTGTTCTTCTATCAACTCCGATACACGCGGTGATGGCCGAGTGGTCTATCTCAGTGTTACAATCGTGTTTTATTTATGTTGACACTGACGAGGGAATCGGAGTTAAAATCATTGGTGCTTTTTCTAGGGGTGGCTTTCCAAACGGGATTTTTCATTATGTTCCTCGTGGTACTGCGGGGGTGCATTACTTTAACACCACCCTTCACAAACCTAATCCTTAGATAAAGTCGTTAATGACTCTGGGTAGACGAGTGTCTAAGGCATCAGGTTCCCAATAGACTGGGTGGCCGGCGATTAATATGTCAAGGTTTCTATCACGATGTAGTATTCTTTAAGGATAGAGGGGGGAGGCGAGAGGGGAGGGCAGAGTCACATGCTATTCATCCCTCAGGTCTTATAATCGTCTCTATACTCTAACACAGGAATATCAAACTGCGGCCCAGCCTATGATTCTGTGCGGCCCGTGGACCTTATGATGGGCCAACATACAATGCGGTTTAATATTTATTTTTCTCTTATTTATAAATATACACTATTTGAGAATATTTAAATTGGTCACATTTAATTGTATCAAAGTCAAAACCTTCCACAGCAGGTATTTATTCTGTTTTGTTTAAAAGGATAATTGATAGAAACTTAAAAAATGTATGGAAAAAAAGAAAGAAAGTAAGTCTTGCTTTTTTATATCTTAATCTTCTTTTCTTAGAAAAGTATTAAGCTGGATTATTTTGACTTAAAATAGTGGTACTATTGCTTTCTTTTTAAAAAAAATGTTGTCCGCTCATTATTTTACATTTTTGTTGTGGCTTTTAACATCCAATGTGACCCACCTCAGTGGCGTAGTTGGGTAACGCGCTAGTCGTGTTGAGCTCGACTGCTGAGGATGGGGAGACCAAGGTTCGACGTGGTGCTAAAAAAAACATCCAATGTGTTTGATACGCATGCTCTAACACTTTGGTTACTTACTAACAACTTAAGGTCATTCGACCATCAACATTTTACTCTACAATTTTAACAAGTCTATAGTTATAAGCTTTAAATAGTGGCGTAGTGAAATATTATTAATACGTATTAATATTAATATTATACATTTTTTACTGCTTACACCCATATGAATGTTAAGTTATACTAAATTTTAACCCCATACATTAATTACTCTACCTCAACAAGAGTACGGGAAAAGCATAAAATGGCAAGTTTGACCCCTTATAACTCGTGAGCTGCAACTATTTGACATAATTTAATAACTATTTCTAGCTTATAATAATACACTAGTTAAAATCGTGCAATAAAATTTTGATGTTCGAATTACCTTAACATAAAGGGTAGGTATGAGGATGATTGTAGAGTGTGGGAAGAAGGGATTGTAGGAACACAGTGCTAGATTAAATGTGAAAAACCATCCCCAGGGTGAGCTGCCAACGTTCGAACCTAGACCTCACAGTTGACGGCCATCTAGTCTATTGCGATATTGCGAGACTTACGCTTTGATCCGTAAAACCACCGATTCGGGCGTATTACTCTTGACTATTTGATATAAATAATATATTTTCTCGTTTCTAAAGCGACCATTTTTTTTGTTAGGTCCCAATAATTATTTATGGTATGCGTAGAATATGACCCTACTAGCGCTAAAATATTGTATGAAAGAATTTAAATTCTTTACTGGCTCTTGTTTCATAAATATACAAATACATTTTCAGAAATGTGCTAGAAATTATCATAGTCGTTCTTTTTTATTTTATATTCATAAAAAGGACCAAAATGTAATTTAAATGAGGCGTGGCTTCAACACTGTGTCAGAGAAAGGCTGAGAGTGAATATATAATTATGTTATTATGATAATAGAAAGTGTAAAAAAAAAGCACGGCTAGAAATGGTTTGTTAATGTGTCACCTTCATAATTTTTTCCACGGAAACTAAGCAAACAGAAGGAGAGACGAAATGTTGACTATTTGCTTTGATGTCTCCATTTGACTGCGAACTGGCTTTTACCCCCTTCTCCAGACAAAGTCGCTGGCAAGGCTTGCTATTGGTACTCAGGGAGGGCTGACCAAAATACACCCAGCTACAGCATTGTGTGCAGGTCATCGTTATCTACACTAAACGGACAGAGACGTCACTTTCATACTGTCTTTTTTCCGGTGTCGGGAAGGTTGGAGTTTGAATCCCGGCTGAATTTACTGAGATTGGTTTTTCCTAAATGCGAAGTAGATTTCTTATAAAGTTTACGTTCCTTAAGGGTGAAAAAACAAATAAAAATATATCAGTCTCAATGTTGGGCGTTAAAACTATTATTGTAAAGTCTGTTCAGCGTAGGAATTGTTTTCTGAAAGGCCCTTTTCCCTAACAGAAATCTATTATATATTGGTAGTAAAAAACACCTTTCAGAAAGTGATTCATATCGTGAATGGAGTTATAAGCCTACTTGCTCATCGCTACGTGAAGATAGGATTTAAAATTCCAACTGAGGTCACTGGGATATGATTCCCCTCCATTGGCTTTCCCACCCTTTTAGCGGTATTTATATATACTTGGTTGAGTATATACACACCAACATTTAGCATACGTGCCCCATTCCTTAACACTACTGTGTTATTGTCTTTATTAATTATCTTATATTTAATGTGTTCTTGACTTGATTGTTTCGCAATATTCCAGAAAGTGTACCATGTTTAATAGTAATATGTTTTGTTGTCTATCAGGGTAGGAAATGACCCGCAGTGGTGGTCACATGGTATAAAGTTCAGTCACACAAACATATTATACGTAGCGCACGCAACATGTGCTATACTTTTGTAAAATAGATTTCATTATTTTAAACGAATATACTCACACTACGTGGCGAGCTATAGCGGACATATAGCGCACGATGGCTCGCTATATTTTTCGATTGCTGACCCAGTAATTTTTGTAAAACATCGCGCATCCCCTTTCCTGATGTCCACCTCTATAATGCGAAGGACTTGCAAGAACTGTTCGTGGGTCAAGGTAAAGTAAGTCTTAAATTTCTAATCATCATACATTAAATGATGATATTCAGCATATTCTTGCCTCTTGTTGATTGGATGGACTCATTTTCTTCTATCTGACAACAAATATAAAACCATCAGCTGTTCATCAGTATCGGACTCATAATCGTCACCCATCTATGAAATCAAGTGGGAGAAACTCGATTCTCACAAAGGTACTTCGAGAAACATTTTGAAAAGAGATGAAAACCGTCGAAACCGGCTAGAAACATAGTGCTTGGTGGAGTGAGAGAAAAGCCTACACTGCGCATAATATTTCGGTGTGGACAATCTCAAATCAATGTGCTCTACGCAGCGTTTAGCGTATGACGCATACTATTTTGGTGTGAAATAGCCTTGGAACTAAGCCCTAGGGCGTCACTCTCGTAGTAAGCTGGATTGTTGGGGACGTAGATGTTGGAATTAGAATCTCGGGTGGTTGTACTGGAGGTATTTTCCTCTTAACTTCCTCATCCCCATTCCATTGCTGTGAATATGTGTATAGCCTAGATGGGTAGTAAGGCTACGGCAAGACTTGCAACCTGGTTGCCTCATAAAAAAAACCTTGAACCAGACGCCAGAACGCAATGCCTTGTTATATATTAGGGGGGTCATGCTTCACGACAAGAGCCTAGCAACAGCGATTTGGTCTCAAATGTGAGCGAATTTGGGTCTCTCACATAAATAATACTACGTGACGTTCTGGCGATTTGGTCACTGCGTTTTTATCGCGGTGACCAGCAGGGTTATTATGACCACGACGCAAAACGAATTTGCGACCGTTAGCAGAGAGACGCTAGACTTTGCGTCAAAAGTTATTATGGCCGACCACTTTGCGAGCGCAAATATTTTCCTAGTAGCGTGACGCTAAGTTGCGCAGACATTTTACTTGTCCTTTGGTTTGCGTTATGAGGTTATGTTTGCTAGTTTTTGTAATTTATTAGGTGTTTTGTGTTACATTATTTTAACTTGCCATCGCAATAGCCCAATATAATAATCCCAAAACGTTGTTGTATGTTTTTCACATAAATCTAACTTTAAATAGGCCTATATCATAATGTAGGGATATTACGCTTATACTGAATGCTAAAATAATATTTTCCTTGAAACATAACACTATCAAATTGCATTATTAGTCACCATCAACACACTTATCATTCTGTTGACAAGGTAATAAAAATGCAGGACTAATTTGTTCAAGAAGACTCAACAAAACTTTAATAATGTAATCCTATTTAAACTGAATCGTACATATAGTATAGTAGCTACTATGCACATTAATGTGAGTTGTAGGCCTATGAAATATTTCAGCCAAGATTGGAAAAACCCAAATAGGCCCTAGCTTAATATTTACATGTGGTATGGCTCAGGCCTAGGTTCTTTAATCATAAAAGGTTTACTAAATTTATCTGAAATCAATAATTAGTTGTTAGGTCTACTTATACTGAAGTGAATGAATTTCAAACAACTCATTATAAAGAAATATAATATCCTTATATTCTTAATCACTTAACTAAAGTCTCAATAATTCCTTTTAATTAAAAGATGCATTTTACTCTTTTTAGCCATCCAAACCACCCTTTCGTTTACTTTTTTTGTTAACTCAATAGGACGACTGACATTAAGTTGTCGAAAATATTCAGTGTGAAAACAATTTTTGGGAGATTTTAAATACTTTCATCAACTTTAAATAATTAGTTTTATTTTCTAAGATCTTAACACCGCATATTTGATTCAATCTCAAACATGAGAACCTTTTCAACACTGTAAATTAATAAAATTAGCACAAAGTCGGCCTATATATGTTTAAGTGGAGTACTGTATAGATAGGAAGTTATCTTTATCTAATCTCAACTCAATCAAACAACATAAAATTTAAAACACCTTACTCTAGGCCAATATTTTTGAACGTTCAATTTTTGGCTTGACAAAATCGAAAACGATTTTACAATAGGCCTACTAAGAAAGCCAAAATACAAATATTAATCTACTGTTTGATAAATGTTGTTTTTGAAACAAAGTTTTATAAGGCGTATATTTGTTTTGTTGTAAATTAAAGTGATTTTAATTAAAATAGGCCTAAATATAAGGAGAAGTGTACATTATAAACTGTTGAAATTATTTTAAATTAATGGAATAAAACACACTTGTTCCAGTATCAACATGAATACATGAAGAATAAAGCATTGGGTTGTAAAGCATACATCTTACAAAAAACATAGTTTCTTTATTAGCCAACTTTTCATATTAATTTATTCATTTCCCCGTGTGACATTACTATTTTAATGCATAGTTCACATGATTTTTTGACTACAATAAGTTATGTGTATTGAATAATGTAAGCTTAGTATTTTTTCATTTCAAATCGTAAGAAAACAAAATTATGCGAGAGATTTATTAAATTAAGCTAGGTTAAATCTTTCTTGAAAATAATGTGACTTGTAATCAGCTGTTTGGGAAAATAGAAATAAATGAATAATGTCCAGTCATGAATACCAGCATTCTTGAAATAAATGTAACTTATTTCTAGCCTCTAACTTCTTAAAAGGTAATATTCTTTGGAAAAGTGTTGCCAACTGTTGACGCAAACTGATTTTATTCTGTGCGTTGACGCTAGAAGCAAAGTCGAAGCTAAAACTAGCGGACGATACAAAGTGTGGTGGTCATAATAACCCAAACGCTATCTTTTCCTCTAATGTGAAGCTAACTAGCGGTAGCAACTAACTTTGCGTCAAATGGTCATAATAGCCCTGCAGGTCGAAAATATGGCCATACCCTAACACGTAGATAAAAGAAAGGGGGAATGTTGGGTCCGGCATATCACAGCTCTAAGAATTTAGAAAACAAGTTGATCGTGTGGACGCTGCTTTTATCTTCGTCTTTCACTAAGGTAGAGGAAAGTCTATTTTTTGATTATTGACTGCTGATGTCTCGAATCGGACACACAGCCCAAGTGTCAACACCTGCTTCACTTCAATCGAATTGTCAATATTATCAAGAGTGACTTAACCTCTCCCATTTTATTTTTTATTTTTTTGTAACTTTCAGGAAAGTGGACGTTTCTTTTTGGAAAATCGATTCGATTCAAGGTGAAGATTCTAAACACATTACTCTTTTCCATTTCAGACGAAACTCTTTATAGTTGCTATAGCTATGTCAACCCATATACACTTTTTGACTATATATGGGTCTAACCAATATTTTATCGAATCCTGACCATAGAAAATATTACATACATAAGCTGTTAACTTTCCCACACTGTTCTTATTTGTTTCTTCTTCAATTCAGATGTTGGCAATATTCACTATTTAGTTAATGTAGAAAATATAAATGGTAGCTAATTGACAACATTTTTTGTTATAATATGAATTACCATTTAGTTAAGTAATAATTTAATGGCCTGGGATCTGGTAGCTGGGTTTTACTGTAGCTATGATTGGATAAACTACCGGTAAATGTATTCATAATGAAAATTCATGTAAATAAAATAAAAATTGATTCTTGAATTTGAATTATTTTCAAATATTGTTATTATTATTATTATTATTATTATTATTATTAGCACCACGTCTTACTACCCGTTCAGGCTATACACACTTACGCTAATGTGTAATGGTAGGGTGATTGTGAGATGAAATGGAGGACCTACAGTTTAACGTGGAATCCGAACCAAGGTGGAGTCCTGGCATTCCCCACATTCACAAGATGTCTTGTCAGAGGTGAAGGAAGGGTTTGGCAATCAGATACATCTGTGCTGGGACCGATATTTTCAAATAATCGAATCTCCTTTACTAACTGGGGTATTCGAATGAAACATTTCTTTTTAAATATATTTTTTACGGTCTTGATACCCCTGTGGATTATACATATTTCAGTATATATTAACTACGCTAATTGGCTAGGAGTGGTGAAGGGTAGAATTAAGAGAAAATATGCCCACATTCACGTAAAGAGAGAATGAGAAATCATTTAGTAAAATATACCCTCAGTACACTAGGTCGGTATTCGAACACCAACTACCATCACCGGCAAAACAAAATAAATCACGCTGACATTCAGACTGCATTCCCACCATCGCGGCTATTTCTATATATTTACTTTGAGTATGCTACTGTTTTAAGATATTTTGGTTTTGTAGCTTATTTACTTGTTGTTTTGTAGCTTCAAGTTTTGCGAGTTCTTTTGACGGAATATTCACGTTTGAAGGTATTTATTTACCCTCTTTAAGGATTTCCCTGAAAAATAATTCGTAATGTGTTTTATTTGTTTGTGGTATGCAAAAAAACGCCCCTTGAATAATTTATATTATTAATACATATATACGTTTACTTACAAAAATTATCAACCATTTTTATGTTAGACTGAGGATCCACTTTTATGTCTTAACTTTTTTCGTCATTTGGTTTCTATCTTTGTAATTAAATTGAATACAGTTAATCTTATGGTGAGGGATGGATATGGTAGCTTAAGGGAGGTGCGCCCCTATTAGCGTGAGAAAGGGTAATAGTAATCACACAGTGGAAATAACAATGAAACCCTCCCACCATAGGGGACCCTGTCAAGATTCGAACCTCAACCTCTCCGTCGCCAGCAATCCAGATGGGAGAAAGCTCCTCTTGGTTCATCCGATGGTAATTCTGACTATTCATATCTCGGCCTCACTGAGATAACTCTGTCATTACATTAAACTATTACTTTTGCAGATAATGTATTTTTGTGTATTTAACGGTCCCTTTTTATAAGTATAGCACTGCATTATACAAACTTAACCTTGTACAGTCACGTCAACATCAGTACTTACTACAAAAATTGTAATCATTAAATGGGTGACAGGATGAACACACTGGGATGAATATTACAAACTAACTTAACCTAAGAAATTAACACATAACATTCAACACTCGGCCACAGCAACAAGAATAATAATAATTCTAATGTATGGGTTAACAAAGCAAACGTATACCTAGATATAGACTTACAAACAAAATTAACCTAAGACAGTAACACTCAACACTTAATTATATTCAACAAGAATAGTAATATCTGGGTAAAAGGACATCAGATACACAGAGATCTAGACTTACCAATTTAACCTACGACAGCAACATAACCACTGACCATCCAACACTAACACAAGCAATTGTAGCTTAGAGGTATTAGTAAGAACGCTCTAAATCATTTTATGCTCACGGGACTCAAACAGGGATTAAACAATACCATTAACTCGCCTGGTATGGCCACGGAGGTTGTCCAACCTAAGTTTCTCCACCCCTGTGTCGAAGGAAGGGTTGGAACGCCGGGTTAGTGGAGTGTCTGGAGGGTGGGGTAATGTCCTTGTCGGGGGGTGAGAAGTGAACTAGAGATAAGAACTACCCTTCGCGTGTAGGGTGGGATATTAGAGTCAGTGGGGTGATCCTCTGGCACGTGGGACAATCAGGTCAAATGGGGTCGAGGCGGGGAACAGCCCAAGACCGGCCAAGATGGCAATGGCACTCGGTTGGACTTCAATTAGTACTCGGGTCTGAGGCTGGAGGGGAAGGGGG
>CABEEJ010000131.1:188328-200090 GCA_901482245.1 Timema douglasi
GGAGGGGAAGGGGGGGGGGTGATGAAATTGAGAGAAGATGGGGAAGAAAGATTAGAGGGTATTGTGAAGTAAAATGAATGGTGGATATAATTCAAATAAAGCCATCCTTGGTGGCAGCAGGTCTCTGTTGACGATTTGTTTGGGAAGACGACTGCAGAGCTTAGAGAGCCCAGTTTGATCCAATGTGAATACAATTTTCTATATATTTCTTTCAACTAAATTAAATAAAGTTGCAAAATGACACTTGGCTTAGTTCACTAATGCTCTTATCATTGAGATATTAAGAAATATTCCCGTGCTCAGGGCAATTCTTTACTCAAATCTAAAGGCAGAGTCTGTTATGGACGTGTGGATTAATCGGCCCCTAGAACTTTATTTGAATAACAGCCACCGGTGAATTCTGGACGGACTTATGCTACCACCCGCACAAGCTTTAATTTTCTTAAGTACCGCGTATTACTACCCGGATGGTTTATACACTTATTTACTAATTACGCTAATAAATTAGGGATGATGAAGGTATAATTTTGAAGAAATTGCACCCGCAGTTGCGGAGAGTGTGTAGGAAACCATTTTAGGAAAAAACATCTCAGTGCATCTGACCGGGTTCGACCACGATCTTTCCGTCTTCAGCAGGGCAGTCTCACACGAGAATGACGCCTTAGACCAATCGGCCACTAAAGCGAGCTTTAATTTTAGTGTACTGACGATATAGACGAAGTGAAAATTAACTTTAGGTACAGATACACCAGTCCCGAAATAGTACAGCGTGGTCTAACGCATTACTCTCGTGTTGGACTAGACTGCTGAAGATGGGGAGACTGGGGTTCGGTCCTGGTTGGGTGCACTGAGGGTGTTTTTACCGGTATGGTTTTTACATTTTCCTTCCACGCAAATGTGGGTGCACTTCATCTCAATTAAACTTTTCTAATCCTTAAACCATTAGTGCAATTAGTAAATAGGTGTAAAAACCGGAACGATTAGTAAGACGTGCTGATAAAAAACCATTAAATTAAATCTAGGACGAGTGGTAGCAGTAAACCGACCTCTAGTAACTAGGGGCTGTGATTCAAATAGAGTTTTGGAAGCCGATGAATTCTCACACCCATCACTGACTGCCATACACTATGAATGGAGGATTACCCTAACCTTAGGGTTAAGAACTTGTTGTGCTAAGTCACAGGTTTGGGGTTCGATTCCCGTGTCCAGGGGTCATTTTCCTACTATATTTATCAACATTTAAGGATATACCTGGTGTTCGTATACGTAATCAAAGTTTTTTTTTAGCACCGCGTCTTACTACCCGTTCGAGTTATACACATCTTTACTAGCTACTCTAATGTGTTGGGGATCGGGAAGGTTCAATTTAGAAGAATTGTACCTACATCTGCGCGAAAGGACATTGGTAAACCATTTAGGAAAAACTGTCCTCATTACACCCGACTGAGATATTAACCTCTATTTCCCCATCATCTACAGGACAGTCTATTGCGAGAGTGGCGCCTTAAGCAATTTGGCGGCCAAATTGGGTGTTGTCAGAGTTAACTTCAATCTTATTTGTTTATTAGCTATTCATTTCTTATTAGAGGTATTACACTATTTGGTGTTAAGTTTTTTACGTGCACTGCATCTGATTATTCTTCAGGGATATCCATATATTTACTTAAATATGGTAGAGATGAGTAGGATATCAATTAGAGAAATATTACCCGCATTTGCCTGTAGGGATAGTGGGAAATCATTTAGTAAAAATACACCTCAGTAGCCAGATGTGATTTGACCCCAAACTCTCTGTCACCGGCATATGAGATCAGATAAGACTGAGATTCGAACCTCGATCTCCCCGTCCTCAGCAGTCGAGCTCAGCACGACTAGCGCTTTAGCCAACTACACCACCAAGGTGGGTTCGAAATTAATACACACAACATAATTTTACATAAAAATATATGAAAAATTATTAAAGTTTTTAGTTATTGTCAGATATCTGCCATATTATGACATTATTTATCTAATCTGTCTGGTTGAAACTTAAATGACACTTCAAAAAGTTATACTAGCCGTGTGTTTAAAGCCATCACATTTTGTCACTTTTTGATAGCTATGTCAGGTAAAGGGATGGGTCGTCATTATTTTCCACCATTAATTATTCTTTATTAGCGATAGTGTTTTTATACACCCGACTCTTAAATGCTAGGCTTAAATAAAGATTCAAGATTCAAATATATATCCCAGAACTTTAAATTATAAATTTTTATTTTAACAGCGTTATGTTTCTTTTTAGTGGTTTTGCCCAACACAATATTCATGACCAAAACTAAAAAAAAGTACCTCAGACCATTAAATTTACCACTTAGCTATATATGGATTGCTGAAAAACAACTTATAAATGGTATTTTTCCCCTCAGATAACTTTACCTAACCTGAACAAAGTAAGAGTTGGAAAAAAAAAGGGGGGGGGGATTATACCAATGTGGGAAATCCATGTTTGTCATGTTTTCTAAGGATTCAGATTAAAGATGAGTAAAATTAAGATTTAAATCGCTAGAAAAAGAAATAGATTCGACCTTTAACTAATGTTTAACTTCACTAAAAGGCTGTTTTCATGTCTATTCGACTAAACATATTGGACCTCGGCCTCCCGTATCAGAGTAGGCGTCCCTTAACACTCATTCACTATGCGTTAGAGACATTGAAATAGTAATCAAACGGAAAGTGTGATCCTCGCTAATAATTTGATTATCATTCCCGTCAGATCAGAGCACGCCCTGTCCCGCTTGTTAGCCGCTGACAATAGCTTATTAACCTGCTGGTAACAAGATCACCGGGAGCTGCGTGGGACGATGATTCAGGGGGGACCAAACCAGAGGGGACACACACAACACTTGCCTGGGACATATTTACTCATTCCTTCACGTCTCAACTTACGATCCGGGCTATACGAATCTTAATAAACAGAGTGAGGTTGGAATAAGGATGTCGGAATTTACATTCATTTGCGTGAGAGCGATTGGTAAACCATTTATATATATAAAAAAACTTATTTACACCGGATTGGATTCAAATAACGAACTCCTCGTCACAGACAAACCAAATAGGAGGAGCCTGACGTTTAGTACACGTGTCACTAATACGGACTATTTTAACTTTAACTAATACGTTCACCTCTCCGAGATGATTATTGGCTTAATTCATTGATTTTCAACCTGTAGTACGGATAACACCCCTGGGCGTACGTGACATAATTACCATTAGAGGGTAGCAAAAATAACTGAATTGTGGTGACTTTTTGTTTTTGTTATTGTTGCAAGTTAACCTAATTGGCACCTATCATGCAACAAATATATTATTTTAAACAAGCTCAGAAGAGCTCTTAGTAGTGTATTTGATGAGTTTTAGTTTAGATATGAATGTTTGTATTTTAATTAATATAATCGTTCTTTATTTTATAGCTGTTTTTTCAAATAATATATTTTCAAAGTGGCATGAAAAGTATACTGAGCTAACTTGAGCTAAAATTGTTTTCCTTGTTCTCACATGTGAAATATACGGTTAATTATGCGTAAAGGAGACTAAACAAAAATAACACATTTCCTTCCTAAGATAAATAATCAAATAAACAATCACTGCCACTATTACTAGGCCAAAGGGTTTTAATTAATTATTCAATTAATTTTAGAAAAGGAAAGCTCTTGGAGTGGTTGCGATAAGTGTTTACAAATTATATGGCACTCAACTGAAAAAACAGATTGAACATCACTGGCTCAATCTAAGATGAAGGAATGGGAGGGTAACTTAAAGACAATGTATCGGCACTCGCTTGGAGAGGGATGGAAAAAACACTACTAAATAACATTGGGACATATACCTTACCTCATTTATTCCGAATAAGATTCGAACCTCTGCTTACCCACCACCAGCCATCTATTTTTAGCCTGAGACCGCAAACCCCATGGCCACGAGTGCTGACAGTAGACCAACAAAGTGGGCCGAGTTTTCTAACCGAACAATACTGATAGCCACGGTCATCACAAGATAATCTCACTTGCGAACTAATTCCGTATACAAAAGTGTTTGCTCTTTTTTGTTCTCCCTCAAATTGGGTCATAAAGCTAAACTCAAGACCTTTACACTCCGTGACTTTGTCTGTTAAACACTTATTGTGTAATCTATGTAAAGTTGTAAAATAAGAACTGGTATTCATTTTCATCTTTTCGGACTAAGAGATCATCCAAAAAGTTGTCGATGAACCGGTTAGTAGCTTGTCACCGACCTTGACCTTTTCAAAATATATTGATCCTCGCCTCTTTCTAGTTTACACACTTTGACCTCTTGTTTATTTTTTATTGGATTAGTAGTATTTAACATCCAATTTATAAAAAAAAAAGTTATACCGATACACTACTTATTAAATAAGTACAACCCGCCTCGGTGGCGTAGTTGGCTAACGCTCTTGTCGTGTTGAGCTCAACCGCTGAGGACGGGGAGATCGAGGTTCGAATCTCGGTCGGGTGAACTGGGGGTGGTTTTTCCTAAATGGTTTTCCACTCTCCCTCCACGCAAATGCGGGTTCACTTCCTCTAATTCAACCTTTCCAATTCCTACTCCATTAGCGTAATTAGTACTTAAAGCGTATAACCTGAACGGGTAGTAAGACTCAGTGCTAAATAATAATAATAATAATAATAATTAATAAATACGTAAACTTTGAGATATATCACGCAGATTATCCCATAGCCCTCTCTTTGTCCTTCCCTTGGCTGAGGGTTTAAAGGGCTAACTACTATTCCAGCTGTCCAATTAGTAAATATCAAGGAGCTAAGGCTAGGCTTATAATATTATACTAATTTCTTAGGTTAAATTCGTTTATAAATCCTATTATCCAATTAATTAATTAATATTTAGGTGATAGGGCAAAGTAGGTGTTACTAGACGCCATATCCTAGGTTAATTTATTTGTAATTATTTTTAAACAATTAGTTTTCGCCATCTACGCTAGGAGTTAGGTGACACCTAGGAGAAGGTTATTATTTTTTAAGCACCGCGTATTACTACACCTATTTACTAATTACGATAGTGGGTTAAAGATCAGGAAGATTGAATTTTAGAGAAAATGTGCCCACATTTTCGTAGAAAGAGAGTCGGAAATAATTTAGGTAAAACCACCCCTTATTAGACCCGACCAGGATATAACTATGATATTTTCGTCATCGGCAGTCTAGTCTGTTGCGAGAGTGATGCCTTAGACCATGCGTCCACCGAAGCGGGTCTGAAGGTTCTTTATTGAAAATATTGGCTGAAAGTGACTAATGTCAACCTAATGGTAAATAACTATTATGTACTTGGTAAAACTCTATTATCAAACGATTCTAATATGACTTCCAGGCAAAGTTTAATAAAGAATCTCTTGCTAGCCGTTACTTACCTACCGTATATATATTTTAAATAACACTGGATCTCTGGTACTAAACGTACTGCCCTAGGTTAAGTTATTTTTTAAGTTATACTATTCAATTCATGTAAATCTAGGAGCTAGTACTTGGTGTGTGATTAAGCTAGTTTGTAATTCCTACTGCCCTTTTGATACATGTCTAGGATCTAGGACTGGGTGTTTGGTATTAGCCTGTACGTACGCTCCTAGGTTAAGTTAGTTTGTAATTCGTGGCTAATATAATCGAAACATTTAGAAAGTGAGTGCAAAATACCTCAATTAAATGCATCCCTCTATCTTTTTTTTGAGGGGGGGNNGGGGGGGGGGTGGGGCGCCGCACCTTTGTTCGGACTTTAGCCATTTTAATTATTCTAGTAGAGTAGGGGCAAGAAAGATATAATTTAAAGGATACGTACCAACATTTTCTTGGTGGAAGAGTTGGAAACCATTTAGGAAAATGTACATTTAGTACCCTCGTCATGATATTTAATCTTCATGCCCACCGATGTGGATAACCCTTAATTTTGAATCCACATTAAACTTTGTATTTTTATTTATTGTGAGTCACCCCTGTTGTTAAAGAACCTCTTCAAGATCGGAGATATACTCACTATACGAGTCCACATAATAGGCTACAACTGCTTTCAGGACCGTAGTGAGTCGAATCGCTCCATCATTACTATACACTAGCCTCTAATAAAGATGTTCTTTGGGTCCACGTGCGTTTTGCTTGCACACGCCTACGCGCATGCGTGTTGGACGTGCTTATTTGGACGAGCACGATGTCATGAGGTTGGATGAAGTAATTCATATTTTCGCAACAAACAAACAAAAGTTTTTTCTTTTTCTTTAAAGTAATTTTTACGAATATCTTTTTTCAACGTGCCTTACCACCAGTCATATCTATCTGCAGATAATTAAACTAATGCGTTAGAGATGAGAAAGGTGTAATTTGGAGGTAATGTACCAGTATCTTCGTGTAGGGAGACTGGGATATTGTTTGTATAACTACCCTCGTAACACTCTGCTGGGATTGGTCACTGGCAAACTTGATGAGATTAACGTTGAGTATGTGTACTCACCAATGCAAACTATCTGAATTTAACCACACAAATGTGCAAATAATGACGAGAGTACAGTAGATTTAATGTAACCCTTTTCTCAGTGCACATGGCCTTGATTCGAATCCCAGTCTTTATGTCATTACGAGTCTAAACTAGATGAGACTGGTGCCTTTCTCCACGTATCCAATAATACCGGTATATTCTACCCTCCCGACCCCCACTAATTATATTAATAAATCTTAAATATCCTTTGTGTTTACCGTGCTGAAATAAATTAAAAATTATGTTGAATCGCTTATTCTCTATTTTATTTTCTTAAAATATCATTTTAATGTAATGTGATTCCGGTATTTTTCTTTTATAATTGTATGGTTTGTCACCTATTTATTGCACTGTTAAGTAAACAAATTTTAAACCTGAAATCCTCATTCAATAAAGTTGTTTACTACCTAACATGTTTTAAGAATCATTATTGTGAAATATAAAAGCATTTTACAACAGCTTGGCTTGAATTAGCATTTTAAAGTGTTTTTTTTATTGGGTGAGGTAATATGCAATTAAAAGTTATAAATAAAAACCACAATTTGACTGTCATAGCAGACTGTTAAATATAGAATGTCATAAAATATACTTTGTTTGTTTTGACTATTCAAATATTTTTTAAAAATCTTCAGTTAAGGTTATGTTTTTCTTAAAATTGTTATTAAAATATATAACTTTTTTTCATACGGTAGTTTATTGTCAGTATTTATCAGAAACTAATCTAATTTTTTCCAACTTTTATAAATTAAACTCTACATCCATTACCTTTGCTAGAGCTGAGTTGTCGGAAGGTTGGTGTTCGTTGCACTGCCAGATAAGACTTAATTTCTGAATCTCTATCAATGATATGCCATCTTTTATTAAAATAATTTCTGGTGCACTTACGAAATTTCGCTCTTACCTTGTCCCTAAATTATATATGTCAAGTTAGCAAAACTAGATAATATATTATGATTGATTAAATAGCTAAGATATTATATTTTGTTAGTTACGGTTATATCCGCATCTAAATATCATTAAATTTTAAAAAACGACACCTGGACACGAGTTCGATTTCATGTCCAGGTGTCTTTTTCAACTTAATGAGAATACATGATATATTGTGTATATGCAGTTTCGCTTACAATATGTGGCTGGCTTGCGTTGGAGCCAAGATTGAATGGTCGGCCAATTTTAGTGACCCGGACTGTACGCTCAGCACGATTTATTGTAGATTTAATATAAGTTGGGATAAAATAGGGTTGTAGGAGATTATTTCACATTAGCGTGAAAAATGAAAATCACTAAAGATTTAATCTACTCTCACTTTTGGAGAAAATTAAGCGTTTTAGCTAGAAAAAAAATTAAGGATAATTCTTGTTGTTGATACAAGTACATTTCATATAGGAATCATTATTTACATCCTTAGTTTCAATTATTATTGATTCATACAAAATATATCTTAATGATTGAATTCAACGAGAAATTATTTAATAAGAATTTGTAGCATATAGTGATGTGAAACAAACATGATGATTAAATAATGGTACTCGTGCAATTACTCCCGAAGAGACTTCACCCGTCCTACCCACTTCGACGTTCCCGTTTAACTAAAGAGAGTGCTAGTCAGGGTCAGCGGTCATGGCAGATGACGATATTAGTTCCACGTCACAGATGCCTTTAGACCTCATTGGAATGCTATGGATGCCTCCAGGGTACTCTACGACTCGAACCGTCCGGGCTAGCGCCAGTTGTTCCATCGTTTTCACGCATGCGCCATGTTCCTATTCCCTTATACATCTCTGACCTCCTTTGAATTCACCTCTATTCGTCTCTGGGATCATTTGATGTCTTTTTAGTTCTATAAATTGACAGGATACATCTTTCGGGGGCATGCCGATCTCTCTCTCTTTTTTTTATATTAGTACTCATTATACCACTGTCGGCTGAGGTAAGCTAAGCGCTGCTTCTAGACAGGCTAGCAATCTTTTAATCAAAATTCTCTTTTGACTTATATCTATTCTTTGTTAAACTTCTCAAAACTAACCTTACAGATTAATTATTAAATAACAGTTACTTATTTAGATCAAATATTAAATTTAAAATATTTTTTTCTGAGGTCACTTTCATAAAAGTTTGTCACAGCATGTTTTATATTGAGGCCAATAGTTGGCGTTAGTGTTTTTCTAAAAAAAAAAAATCTTCTTTCTAGTTAAATGCTGCCAGATTGAATATAAAATTCAATATATTTTATAATTTAAATGTTGCCAGATTGGCTTTGGATAGTAATATCTTAAATTGTTGTGATACTACCGTAACAGGTGTAGATATGAGCCATTTCTTTATACTTATTATGTGAACTAAGATTAGTTAGGCAAACTAATAATCTATTCCCTTTTTGCCCATGCAAGTTATATAACATTATTCTTTATATTCTGCAATGGCCCTAATTAACATTGAAAATATTATATTTGAACTTTATTTTTTATAAATTCAATTCCTAATTATTTTTAATAAAAGGAAAACGAATTTCTATTATCAAGTTTAAGGATATTAATAAGATTTTCAAATTATTTGTTTTACGCACTGTTTTCCATGAACACTGTGAGTTTCGCTTACATTTTTCTGTATTTTAATATTTCACACCCCAACATCTGACAACAATGTTGAGAGGAAAAATGATTAAATTATATTATTTGTCAATAACAAGGCTAGGTTTATTCAACTTTAAAGGTTGAATAACTCAATTATTAGCTTAAAAATATATTAATGCTTTGTATGGTGATATTATTCAAACACATAAAGCAACAATATAAGGATAGTAAGAATAAATATAATACAAGCTAAAGTCCGTTCACCGTCGGAATTCTTTTCTGAAAGGCCCTTTTCCCTACCAGAAAGCTATTATATAATAGGATATTGGTAGGAAAATAGAGCTTTCAGAGAGTAATTCCTACCGTGAAAGGAATATAGGTACTTCTGCGTTAGCAAAACAAATAACATATACCTCAGTTTGTATGTATGAAATAAAGTATATTATGCATGTTAATCATATGTCATTAAATACCTCAGTTTATATTTCAATGGTTATTAATTATTAAACTACCCTTTTCTCGCCTTGAAATCAATTCCTCTGCAATCTCGTTTTCAATGGCTAACGTGAAAGACTATCCTCTACAATTGAGGATATAATATAATGTTTAATAAGTTTTAACTTTATAAATCTTTTCTTTCCACTGGCTAGAGTGATTGGTATGGTCAATAGAATGCGGAGGGGCTACACATATGTTTGGAAACAACCCATACGTTTTTGTTTTGTTTATATGTTGTAGCACTCCCAGGGGTGTGATTGATGCTATATCTACAATTGTGGGCTGAATATCTCTTAGTTCTTCTGACAACTGGAACACATTCCTGTCCGATTCAGACTTCATGGTTGTATACTTGCTCAGAATAAGCTTTAACTCAGAGAAGATATCGAGCAGTTGATCTTTTTCTTGCAATTATTTTATATTGTAGAGAAATTCCCGTGTTTTGTTGTTAGATAGATGAGAGCTGAGTAAAACGCCTTTGCAGGGAACCTAGCATTTCACCAATAAGTGAGTAAAAATTGTTGTCTTTGAAATTGTCTTCTACAATTTGAGAATTTTCATAAACAGCTTCATAATTAAACATTCGTTTGTTCTTTCTCATTCAACCAGGTGCTTTAAATTTAGTTTAAATCAGCAATTCAGAGGATATTTCTTTCACTGTTATAATTGCAGAAATATAGCTTGCACTTCGGTGTTCCCTTACAAAAGTGATGTAATTATTCAAAAGTTGGTTGCACTTGGGTAGTTCAATAGTTTTTTATTGCATCATCTTGCTCACTATTATTTTATCACTCTGTTTACTTGAAAACGCAGATTGTACCAGATGACGAGCTAAACGAAAGTCAAACCCACAAAGTATATGGAACGTGATTTGGCCTTTGATGACAATATTGAATCACTGTTGTTTTATTTTATACTAACAAGAGATTTGTAAATCTTGACGAATTGGTAGCTCACAGCTTTAAGGCTGTAAACTCTATATTTCCATCGTGTTTCGAAGACATTTTTAGATACAAATTTTGAACGTGCTCACTTAGAATGCACCAACGTTTTGTAGATGCTCCAGAAGGTTACATAGCTTTAAAAGTATCTCATATAGTGAAACAGATTTCACGGATGATTTTGATGCATCTCAACAATTAAATTTAAGATATGGCTACCACACAGAGCACTCACGAAGCGCGCATTTTACACAAGGCCACATTACAGGAGTTGCGCAGTTTTGTGTTTGAAGTTGGGAAGCAATGGGACCAACTGTTTACGACTTAGTAGTCCTAGCAATGATAAACATCGTTTTGAAACGCTATGAAAATAAGTACACTATCTAATATATCTGCACAATTTATTAGTTAAAAAAGAGTTGTATAGACACAAAATATTTTGAAGACAGCATCAGTGGCACAGTCCCCTTCGAGCCTGGTGCTCGGTGCCCCGGGTGATTGCACTGGATGTGTGATTGGTATTTGAAGCAAAAATTAGCCTTATTTACCTATGATAAAATATCCAATTTATTGCTACTTCCCTTTTTTCCCCGTCGACCACCCATTACGCACGGCCGGGATTCTAACCTCTCTGAATGCAATAAAAGACTAGTACCACTCGGCTATCACCATGAGTACTTGTGAGTAAATGTAATGGCAAATAGATGAAAATAGGCGTGATCGAACCAATAAGCGCGTGTATAAAGCCATCAGTCTTGTTTAGTTTTGTTTGACGTGTGACGTATCATCCTGGAGTAATATGAGTATTTTAGCCTAAGTGGTTTTATGGAGTCCGTCTCATTCCACGGATAGCACCTACCAGCTCAAACCAAACGTCATATCATGGTGTGGTTTTCTTTTCTGTATTCTAATTTTTTTTTTTTTAAATAGTGGCTCGAGACCAGTGAAATCATATTATCACATTTTAAATAATGGTATTGTGCACTGCCAGACTTTCTCTTTTATCTTAGAATAAAAATATTTACTAAATCTGATAAGATTTGTGAAACGAAATATGACGCATTGTTGCAGAAATACCCCGCCAAAGAGCGTGTATGAAATAATACACACTGTTAAAGAAACATTGTGGAAAGAGGAACATTTCTGTCTGCTAAAGAGCATAATATCTATTTCAAAAATTCAAAAATCTTAATGATTTAATACTAATATATATATA
>CABEEJ010000131.1:200277-220238 GCA_901482245.1 Timema douglasi
TATATATATATATATATATATATATATATATATATAAAATCATTAAGATTTTTTAATTATAATTTGATGAAATTAATAATTTATGAGCTATAAGCTAATATATATATATTATATTAGTTTATAGCTCATACATTATTAATTATTATATATATATATATATATAGCTCACATACCCTAAAATTAGTGGTAAGTAGTTTACTGAAAGGCAAAAAGATTAAAAAATAAATTTTATCAAAACCCGCTCAAACGATTTTAATAATAAATCTTTACAATGTTAAGTTATTTTGTATCTCTAATAGTTGTGGAGAAATGATCAAAATTTGAAATGTTGGATTATGTAAAATACTCTCAATGTGAGGATTGCTATTTTATTTATAATGTTAAACAGTGGCTACGTGCAAAATTTAATTAAAATCGTTAGAACGGGTTTTGAGAAAATCTATTTTTCAATACTTTTGCCCTTCAATAAACTACTTACCACTAATTTTAAGGTTATATGTATCTAATTTCAAAAACTCCTCCAGGAAACCTTATGAAAACCCTAGCTTTAACCCGATCGGTAAAATGGTTTCGTCTCCAGGCTGAGATACAGACGGCATTGCGAAAAAACCTTTTCGGTTTCAGGGATAATGAAACGTTGACATTTATCAAAATATCGAGATCGATTTTTTGACGATTACAATACTTTTCTCTCCAAGGGGTTGAACGAGAAAAAGTAAAAATACAACACAATTTAAAACTAATTATTTAAAATTTAAAACACTATTAAACTGATTACACTTTCTATGTTGTCGAAAGAAGAATGCAGGAAACCACATCAATACGTGTATTAATCACAACTTGTGAATGTGTGGAACGCCAGGCCTCCACCGTGGTTCGGATCCCACGTTAAACTGTAGGTTTTCCATTTCATGTCACAATCACCCTACCATTAGACATTAGCGCAAGTGAGTATAACCCGAACGGGTAGTAAGATGCAGTGCTAATAATAATAATAATAATAATAATAATAATACGTTTTCTGGTCCGTTCGGCATTAGTACGTTTGGGGACATTCCCCCGAAAAGCGACGCGTTATGATCAATTAATATGGACAGGACGATTGGTGCAGCTTTGGAAATAAAATAGGAGGTCAGTTAGACCAAACCAAGGACAAACCCCATTTTACCTCCCAACCTAACATTACATAACCTAGCTTTTGACCTTTTGATGTTAGTAACGTTTGAGAGTGAAGTACCCCAATGTAAACACAGCTCTTCCGGCTAGCACAGCGAAACTTTACTTCATCTATACTTAGGCTGCCGCCTTATACCAAAGTCCAGTTTCATAGTCAGAGATTTAAACCGTCCACTACCCTATACATATTGCTTCGTTATAATAACTTTGTCGAACATCACATCCTTCGTCACAGGTGATTGAACAGACACTGGCTATGAAACCATGTATCTAAACACACTGGTATATTCACAACCAGGCAACACGTCCTTTGACCAACCTGGTCCATGCGACCCATGTATATCAGCTAGGATAAACCCTGGTCGCGCCAAACGTCCTTTGACCAACCTGGTACATGCGACCCGTGTATATCAGCTAGGATAAACCCTGGTCGCGCCAAACGTCCTTTGACCAACCTGGTCCATGCGACCCGTGTATATCAGCTAGGATAAACCCTGGTCGCGCCAAACGTCCTTTGACCAACCTGGTCCATGCGACCCGTGTATATCAGCTAGGATAAACCCTGGTCGCGCCAAACGTCCTTTGACCAACCTGGTCCATGCGACCCGTGTATATCAGCTAGGATAAACCCTGGTCGCGCCAAACGTCCTTTGACCAACCTGGTCCATGCGACCCGTGTATATCAGCTAGGATAAACCCTGGTCGCGCCAAACGTCCTTTGACCAACCTGGTCCATGCGACCCGTGTATATCAGCTAGGATAAACCCTGGTCGCGCCAAACGTCCTTTGACCAACCTGGTCCATGCGACCCGTGTATATCAGCTAGGATAAACCCTGGTCGCGCCAAACGTCCTTTGACCAACCTGGTCCATGCGACCCGTGTATATCAGCTAGGATAAACCCTGGTCGCGCCAAACGTCCTTTGACCAACCTGGTCCATGCGACCCGTGTATATCAGCTAGGATAAACCCTGGTCGCGCCAAACGTCCTTTGACCAACCTGGTCCATGCGACCCGTGTATATCAGCTAGGATAAACCCTGGTCGCGCCAAACGTCCTTTGACCAACCTGGTCCATGCGACCCGTGTATATCAGCTAGGATAAACCCTGGTCACGCCAAACGTCCTTCACCGGGTTCGATCGTAGTATTGTATCGAACAACCCGGTTAATTGGCCGTGAGATAAGCATCCTTATGATAGGTGGGATATTCGCCGCCCACGCGTAGAATAAATATACGTTCCTTTTTTAACTTTTATAAATGGGCTGTTATATTCAACAGTATCTTCATCAGTAGGTGTCAAGATGTAATTAACTTTGTTTTAGTTGACTGTATCCATTATTATATACAAACAAAATAATAATAGCTCCATAAAAATACTATAGTTTGTGTGTGTGTTTGAGAACATGCAATTTGTTTGAGCTTGTTCTATCCAAAAAGCGACATTTCTAAAAAAGGAAAGATGACGCATGGACGAGCGTGATGTTGTGGACCGAGGCTAGATTCTTAGGAGATTGTAGGCAGTAAAATTGTAATGAATACAACCTACTTGGACGGACTCTTGAGTAGGAGGGGAGCAGAGAGGGGAGGGAGGGGTTATACGTTTATTTCGCACCTGGTCCCGGGTCAGTTTCATCTAGGCGGCTGGGTGGTGGTTGCGTGGACCCCGCGAGGGGAAATCGACGCGTAAATCTTTTGACACCTTCGTCCCAGAGGAATTGAAGACACGCCCTTTCCTTGTCTTCATTCCCGACTCCCACGTGGAGGGAGACGCGTTTACATGCCATTGTACATACAGAGTGACAGTTTACTTTACTCACGTCAATTTGTACATAAAGGCTACTCTTGATTTAAAAAAAAAAATGTAATTCAGTAGCTACTCTACATTTCCTTTCTAAAACGTTTCCTTCTACTTTTTGTAGTCCTGAGCGGTAATCCCTACTCGAGAGGTAAATTACAGTGCAGTTTGCATACTAGATACACAACTTTCAAGAGCTATTTTCACTTTCCCCAAATGCACCCTGCCGAGATTCGATCCCTTCATGTTCGTCAATAAAGTTTATTATGAGCTTAGCATATAGCCTAAATGGGTGGTAAGACCCGGTGATAAAAAATAAACATACATTACGAGATTATCTCCTTAAAATATGTGACCACCGGTGCGGATTTAATACCACTGTTCTAGGTTAGCTTCATAAGCTGTGTTTCCAAGTAACCTACCACCCAGACAAAATAAATAGTAACCTACATCTTGAAAGTGACCAGAATTTAAAAAACTAATTGATTTTCAGTCTGAATACTTTTTTATTGTCTACTGTATGGTAATGAAATGATTTTGGCCCACGTTCTGTCCAGGTAAGAATTTTCTCGCACACCTTTAATTGGTAGTGACAATTTAATTATAATCTATCCCTTGAATTAACAATTAGTCCCCCCCCCCCACCTACTTATACGGCCAATTAGGAGCGGGGATGAGTCCATAAATTTGTTAGCAATTTATTTGCTCTGAAATGATGGCGGCTCTCAGCCGTGTTGGGATGGAAACTTATTCGTGGTAGGCAGCGTCATATTTTGAACCATGGAATATGCTAATGAACGTCTCGCATTGAGCTGCCTCCTTCACGAACCAATCGTTTTGTAAACATCGTAAATATAATTTCAAAAAATAAAACTACTAACGTGACTGTCCCTAACTGTTTTCAAAGTTCATACACTCACATTTTTAAAGTGTTTTTTTAAAAAATTTCATGTGTTTGAAAGTATTTAGTTTTTAAGGGTTTAATTTATGGGGAAGGGATGATGACGGTATTTGAGAGGAGGTGCACCCGGATTAATTGGAAGATGGAGTGGGAAAATCACATCTGGAATGCCATTCCCATATCACCTAGCCAAGATTAAAACCTCAATCTTTCAATCATAAGCACTATAGTCTCTTGCGAGATAGACACTTTGACCTTCAATGAAAGTGGGTGGGGTTATTTTTTTGTAATGTTTTTGGCTGTAACGGATAAATTAATTTTTTTCTAATTCGAGTCATGAAACACGTTTTACTCGTAAATTATTTGATCCAAAAAATGTATAAAATTGACTTAAATTATCTAGCTTAATGGAACGGGATAAGGAAGGTAAATACAGTCCGCAATGTCTCAATGTGCGTAAGGTAATTCGACCATAAACATTTTACTGCACAATTTTAACAAGCACATAATTTATAAGTTATAAATAGTGATCCACTGATTTTAAACCCCTACAGTACACGAGTTATGAGGGGTCAAACTTGCTATTTTATGCTTACCATGTACCATTGCCAAGATAAAGTAATTAATGTATGACCGAAATTTAGTATAACTAGAAATGCATATGAAATACTAAGTTAAAGAAAAATAATGTCTAATGGATGAGCATTTTAAATGGGATAAAATTACATAATTAAAAAATATATTAATACTTCTTTTTCTATACACCAATAATGAATGTTATTTTACCTCACTTTGTAGAATACAATATCGTTTGAGTTAAGAAAATTTGATTTTTTCTAACCTAACTCTACTAGTTGATTTTATCAAGTTATCCAAATTTGTCATTGAAAATATAGATTTGAAATGTATATTTCAAAAAATTTCTTGCTTTGACTACCGATTACTGAAGAGACAGCACCGACTAGCAGAACCTAATATGCCAGACCGAGGCAAAGGCTTAGACAGTAGCGGATTTAGGCTTTGGCCCGTGAGGCCCGGGCCTAGGGCGGCAAATTTTGAGGGGCGCCAAAATTTTTAAGATGACTAAAATTAAAAATCGATTGGGTTTTCTGTAAACTGTAAGACCAAATTTTAAAGTTTATTTTATTGCGCTCTTACTATCGAAACATAGTACCATTTTGAGGGTAGAATTTCTTTGTTAAAATAATTAATCAGGCAAGTACTAAAATTTGAAATATCTAACAAAAAGATTTTTAAAAACTTTTTTTTAATGCTAGCATATTATTTATTTACGAATTTAGATTTTTTCATATTTTTCATTCAAAATTTAGTTATAACATTTTTTTGCGCTTTATTATTATTGTTATTATTTTCATTATTTTATACACACACACACATATATGTATATATATGTTTATATATATATATATATATATATATACTGTTACAAAAAAAAAGGGCGCCATATCGTCTCGGGCCTAGGGCGTCCTCAAACCTAAATCCGCTACTGGGCTTAGATAATCTCATCTGATGACACACTCAGGTAAAGTGGACACAGGCTTCCTAGCTATCTTCTATCAGATAAACTCCCCTACCCTCACCTATGCTAAATTATTTGCCAACATTTTATAGGTTTTAAAAATCTTAGAAATTCTAATTGTTGAATGACCTTTACCCCTCTGAAACAGCAAATACACAAGCTGCTGAGGAATTAATATTCTCAAGACGATTAGAATCCGTTATTTTGATCATGTGAACATCGACAAACTCAAAACCATCAACTTCGATTCTCTCTCTCTCTCGCTCAAGGATTACAAATTATTGGCGAAAAGGTCAATTATGTTTTAAATAAATATAATCTTGCTATCATAGTCACAATGACATGCACATTGCTTGATAAAGACGAGGCCTGATGTTTTTAGATGGATACTACTACAATCATTTTGTTGTCACAATGACTCCTGAGGGCCACACTTTCCGATAAAGTGAACCGAAGCAAGAGTTTTCACAACAATAACTGTGGTTACATGGCGTAAGGCGCTAGTCTAGCAATAAACTTGACTGCCAATGACGGGAGATCCAAAGTTCGAATCTCGGTCGGGTGTACAGAGGAAGGTTTTTACAAAATGGTTTTCTCCATGCAAATGTTGGTACACTTCCTATTATTATAACCTTGATCATCCATAAACCCACTAGCGTAATTACTACATATGCGTGTAACACCCGAACGCAGTGCTAACAAAATAATATTTTTCACCTCCCGCACCATAGACTAGAATCAAATCTATCCCTAATTCAGCATCCGATCATACATTTCTTGTAGATCCATTTTCTAAAACCTGCGCTAGTATAATATATATCCGTGATCTCCTTTCAAACTATACTGTTTTAGGTTTTTGAATCGTGGGTGTGTGTGCCTAATGTTCACAAACGTCTTACGTCAAAAGTTCCCCCCACCTCACCAGTCCTTCCAAGATGGCCCACGCGCGCATGTTCTCGGAGAGAAGTAAAATGGATCCCTGATGGTAACAATCATCCTGTCACGGGCCTCGCCATTGTTTCAGTCAGTCCTGTTACAGTTTATAGCACCCCCTCTACCTTCTCCCTCTTTGTTGTCGTGGGAGGCGATGAGCCAGCTTATTGTTGTCCCGAGGGGGCTTGCTCCAGTCTAGACAACCTGATTGAGCCATTTTTCTTTACCTGTCCTACACGCACTCAAGCTCGTGATGTCATAACTTACTCATATTTTATTACTATTGTTTTTAAATTCGCTTGTTACGCTTGGGGTCAGTAGCCTTTTGGGGAGCATACGCGTGATCTCCACCGTCAACATTACCATTAAGTGGTAATCACATGGTATAAGGTGTCAGGTTCGCCATAAACCATATCACCTGCGACTGGGCAAGTCTAGTTTTGAATACTGGCCGGTAGTATTGATGGGTTTTTTTTCCTACATGGCTTTATACTCTTTCTCCCTTTGAAATGTTTAGAAAATGCACCCGCATTTAATAGCCCTCATTTATATGCTATTTAGTGTAGACTAAATGTTCGAAGAAAGTCAAATGAGAAGTAAGACATGGTGCACAAAATAATAAAATGAATACGTGACCGAGCGTAGTGAGTTCCTGTTTTAACTTGATCATTTGAAATTTCTTCCATCCAGATTTTTTTTTACGCGTTAATTGTCAAATGTGTGGACCAATTTTAACGAAATTTGGCTGGGAAATTCTTTGAACTTAGGTCGAACGATGTATGTACATAGTTTTTCGACATGATTACTTATTTCAATAAGGCGGCCACTCAAAAGTATTTTTGTTTAGTAGCTAATCACAAGTGATTTTAATCTAAACTTTTAAGCAATCTATTGAGTACCTAGAATCCCACGGCACGGTCGATGGCGTTACTTCCGCAATAGACTAGACTGCCGATGGTGGGGAGATCGTATTTTGATCCCGGTTGGGTGTACTGAGATTTTTTCCCTTAATGCTTTTCCACTCTCTCTCTCCACGCAAATTCTTGTACACTGTCCATCACCTTACACCCTTATGTGTGCTACCTTTAGAAGCTAGTTCCCATCATTAAATTTGGGCATTCTTCTACCCCAGGGCCCGTAAGCTTGGTGTGGGTATTCACCAAAACACCACCCCTTGACATCCGTAAGCCTACTATTTATTAAGGTGGGTCCTAAATCCGAACTCACCACACCTGCCAGTAAGGTCTTAGAACTTTGTTGGTTGAGGTCAGGGACTAACCTAACTCAGATAATTTTAAAGTAAGATCTAACTGCTTAGGGAATATTAGCTCTTGTTGGTCTGAGTACAAACAACCGTCAAATTAAAGAAGACGCAAGCATTATCGCAACTCCAGCGCACCTCCTATAAAAAAAACTTAAAATAGTTGCCAAATATCGGCATAAAATTATACAGGACAAAAGCGTACACATCTTTTATAAAGAAACACAGTTACATCGAAGTGAACAAAGACAGATCAAAATTGTACAAGTCCAGCGCACCACGTGCCCCTCTACTGGTCTAGGGGTCTAGGTCACTCATTGACCCATGTTCCGAAGAGAGGAAAACGTGACCTTTCTGTCCGAGACTTAGTCTGGTCGCGTCACTTGACAAGAGTTGAACCTCCGACCTCAACCGAGAATCTCGGGCGCAAACAGACGCGCATAGCTAATAGCCCGCACGGCGGGTTGCCTAAGCGATGCAGGTAACGCCGAGAGAGAAGACTCTTTGAGTGCGAAGCTCTTAAGAGGAGCTACAGGAACGTACACAAGACATGGATCAACATATTCAACCCTCTTTATTCCCAGATCATTGCGTAATTACTACATAGGCAATCGTATAACCCGAATGGGTAGTAAGACGCGGTGCTAAAAAAAAAAAAAAAGCTACTTAGGGCGTATATTAAATTTTGGCAAAATTATGAGACTAGCATCTTAAACCACGCGAACAACGCACCAAGGACAAAATATCAACTTAAATTCAAAGATAAATTATAGGAGATATTTTAACTTAAGGTGAGTCTGACGTAATCCTTAGCATGATGTATTTGCATTTTGAATACATGGAGCGAAGTTTGCTGGTCATAGAACTTCTACTAACTTATAACATTTATTGGGGACTTAATTGAAGAGTTAGTGATGATAATAATTATAAATAATACATGATTAGTTAGCATTTGACTGGAGAAAGAAACGTGTGGAAAAACACCTATAACGCATCTGGTCGTGATCCGTTTAAATACCTCCTGTGTCAGTTAAACACGACCCGCCTCGGTGGCGTAGTTGGCTAACGCGCTAGACGTATTGAGCTCGACTGCTGAGGATGGGGAGATCGAGGTTCGAATCTCGGTCGGGTGAACTGAGGTTTTTTTCCTAAATGGTTTTCCACTCTACCTCCACGCAAATGTGGGTTCACTTCCTCTAATTCAACCTTCCCAATTCCTAATCCATTAAAATTCCTAATCCATTAGAGTAATTAGTACTTAAAGCGTATAACCCGAACGGGTAGTAAGACGCGGCGCTAAATATTATTATTATTAGACTATTAGTTAAACACGCTGACGCTAAGCCAACATATCAGGTTCACGTTCACTGGTATAAGGACTGAGATCTTGGTAAGGCTGAACAAACTGTTTCTGTAACCTCAAAATAAAAAAAAAACAGGGTCAATCAACCACATAAAAATACACTACCGTGACTTCCGAGAGTGGACGCAATTAAAGACCCATTAGAGCAGCTGACTTTGGCTTTGCAAGGTCGGAGAGCGAAGATGCACTCACTATTTCTCAGTTTGGTATAGTCGTATCGCCACAGGAAAAAAATTTCCAGCCTACATCGTTGTACACGTGAATTAAACGTCAAGTTTGTTTAGTCTGGCTCGCTGGCTTACGGATAGGTCGTTTGAATTCCGGTAGGGTATAATAAAGGTTTTTTTTCCACCAAAGGGTTCGTCTCGTCTTGTTTTCTGGTTTCTGAGAGGTCAAGATTTAAATCTCGGCTGGGTACTGAGGATTACCCCCCTCCCCCTAAATGTCTTCCCACTCTCTTTTCATGCAAATGTGGGGGTACACACTTTCTAAAATACTATCTTCTTCAATCCTATCATATAGGATAATATATAATATGGTCATGTGGTTAGCTAGGATGGGTAGTAAGGTTTGAATCACAGACTAAAATTAAACTATCTCACTTATGTAAGGATTTATACACACTATCTCAAAAGGGTTACCCGAAAGAACACGGGATTTTGCGTATGGATACATAACGGTACATTAAGTAGCTTTATAGACTTTTAGATACACGCTTCACTGGCCGCATAGCTTGTAATGTATTGGTTTGGATTAATCTAAATTATGTAAAAAGTCACGGATGAAGGTAAATTTTATTTAAAGTAATATAGGTAGAGTATCCTTTTAAGATTCATCCATGAAAAAACACGTGCTTCTCAGAGACTATGTGAAAAGGATGTCACCCCTAAAGTATATTTTTATACCATCTTTCCTGGTAAAAGAATAACTGCGTCAATTCTTGTTAAAGGGAACAGCTTCATAGTATTTGATCAGTATCACAAGTGTGCAGTAATATAAAACATTTAATTGAAATATGTACAAGTAATTTACAGGTGTAATTTAAATAAACCGTGTGAGAAATAATAGCCATCAACATTTCTCTTTCTTTAATTATATTAATATACCGATTTAATTAGTGCTCGAACACGGGACTATAGACAGCTGATTAAACGGTATATTTTCCGTACAGTGATGATAGGCGCTCGATCACGGAGCTATAGACAACCTATAAAACATCACAGCATATATCAAGGAATTAATCCGTAGTGTTTACAATCGACGCCCAAAGCGGGGTGATTGATTCCATATTATTACGATCGACGCCCAAAGTGAGGCGCGATAAACCGATAGTACTACAAGCTTAAGGCGTCACTATAGCAGTAGATAAGACTGCCGATGATGGGGAGATCGAGGCTCAAATCTCGGTCGGATATACTGAGGGTGGTCTTTCTAAAAATGTTTCCCCACTTTCCCTCCACGCAAATGTGGATATCCTTACTCTAAATATAGCCCTTATCATACTTAAAACCATTAGCGTAATTAATACATAAGCGTATAACCCGAATTAAGCTAAAAAAGGATAACCCCCCTTTTTTTTGCGACGTGTCTTACTACCCGTTCAGGTTATTCGAACTTTGACTACGCTAATGGAATAGGGATGATAAGGAAATAATTTTTAGTAAAGGTATCCGAATTATCATGGGGGAAATTTGGAAACCATTAAGGACTAAACAGCCTCAAAACACCAAGATGTGATTCAAACCTCAGTTTACTCTTGTAGATAGAGTAGGGATAGGGAAATTTATCCCCCATGTGTATATTACCGGTCAAGGTTCGAGCCCTGATTTTTCTGTCCTTGGCAAACGAGATTAGATCAGATTGGTGTTTTGGCCCGTGTGTGCGCTGGTGCGAGTTTAGGCTAAAGTGGGAGCTCGACCAAAGAGGCTGTATATAATTCAACACCAAAATTCACGTGCACTGCTCTGGAGTAGTATTTTTGCGAAGTTAAATAAAATAGGTACTTTATCAGAATGTAACATTTCTTAAATAAACTAGCACATGGATGTTTTGCAGGGACATAAAATCATGGAAATAAAGGCGGGTAAGGTTTCTTTGCATAGCTGATAGCACCAAAGAAATAGGTTGATGAAATGTTTCTTTGCAAAGGTTATAGCACCAAAGAAATAGGTTGATAAAATGTTTCTTTGCAAAGCTGATAGCACCAAAGAAATAGGCTGAGAATATGTTTCTTTGCAAAGCTCATAGCACCAAAGAAATAGGTTAGAAAATGTTTCTTTGCAAAGGTTATATAGCAGCAAAGAAATAGGTTGATGAAATGTTTCTTTGCAAAGGTTATAGCACCAAAGAAATAGGTTGAGAAAATATTTCTTTGCAAAGCTGATAGCACCAAAGAAATAGGCAGAGAAAATGTTTCTTTGCAAAGATCATAGCACCAAAGAAATATGTTGAGAAAATGTTTCTTTGCGAAGCTGATAGCACCAAAAAAATAGGCTGAGAAAATGTTTCTTTGCAAAGCTCATAGCACCAAAGAAATAGGTTGATGAAATGTTTCTTTGCAAAGCTGATAGCACCAAAGAAATAGGCTGAGAAAATGTTTCTTTGCAAAGCTCATAGCACCAAAGAAATATGTTGAGAAAATGTTTCTTTGCAAAGCTGATAGCACCAAAAAAATAGGCTGAGAAAATGTTTCTTTGCAAAGCTGATAGCACCAAAGAAATAGGTTGAGGAAATGTTTCTTTGCAAATGTTATAGCACCAAAGAAATAGGTTGAGGAAATGTTTCTTTGAAAAGGTTATAGCACCAAAGAAATAGGTTGAAGAAATGTTTCTTTGAAAAGGTTATAGCACCAAAGAAATAGATTGAGGAAATGTTTCTTTACAAAGGTTATAGCACCAAAGAAATAGGTTGAAAAAATATTTATTTTCAAAGCTGATAGCACCAAAGAAATAGGCTGAGAATATGTTTCTTTGCAAATCTGATAGCACTAAAGAAATAGGTTGAGGAAATGTTTCTTTGCAAAGGTTATAGCACCAAAGAAATAAGTTGAGGAAATGTTTCTTTGCAAAGGTTATAGCACCAAAGAAATATGTTGAAGAAATGTTTCTTTGAAAAGGTTATATAGCAGCAAAGAAATAGGTTGATGAAATGTTTCTTTGCAAAGGTTATAGCACCAAAGAAATAGGTTGAGAAAATGTTTCTTTGCAAAGCTGATAGCACCAAAGAAATAGGCTGAGAAAATGTTTCTTTGCAAAGGTTATAGCACCAAGGAAATAGGTCGGGAAAATATTTCTTTGCAAAGGTTATAGTACCAAGGAAATAAATGGGGGAAAGGTTTCTTCACAGAGGCTATCAACAAAGAATTAAAAGTGGTAAAGGTTTCTATACAAAGGTTATATATTATTTATAGAACCGCGTATTACTACCTGTTCAGGTTATACGCATCAAAGTTTATACAATAAAATAATAAAATTGAAAATGGTTTCAGTACAAGTCTGTAAAATCACCTTATCAATTTACCCTGCCACACCAACGTACTTCCCCAAATTTCCCCTCTATTATCTATGAAAGTGGTAAATAAAGATTGTCATACTGGGCGTAGAAGACTCACGACTAGTGCTCTAATTTCACTGCCAAGGTTTGATACGCAGCGCTCGTTTGGTGCATGCGGAGGATGCGGGAAACAATCAGATGAGGTGCAGTGTGTTGTCGAGGTCCTTTGTGTGTCAACCGCATTACACTTACTACTTATGTAATGCGCAGGCCTAAATAATAGACACGGCAGAGTTAGTGTTTTAGAAAATACAAACATATATGTTTTATGTTCAATGTTTTAAACATTTTTGTATACTAATTACTAATATTATTACAGTTTAAAGGCAATGATACTCAATTGAAAAAGTGACAACAGCAGAATACATAACATGGCCTTGGAATATATAAAACTAGTTATAGTAACTTTTATTATCGTTATAACCAGCCTTCCTACCTTGTTCTTACTTTAGCTATTGCTCATGCGCCAGACGCGAATCACTTATTTTGCTGCGAAATTATCTAAGGCAAGAGCTGTAGAAGACAATGTAATTTAATTGCACGGCACAACCTATATAATTTCATAACCCAAATAATACATCAGTTTATTCTTTTAACAGACACATAATACACTTTGAAATATATTTTACTACATGTTTATTCTGAGTCAAATAAATATCTATAACCTTTAATATAAGTTCGCTTGTATAATAATCTATATACTATATACTAATAACTATTTTATTTTTATTTAAATCCTAGACAGCAAAAACAACAACTTTGAAACACTACACATTGTGACGTAATTAAAGATAAAGGTGCTATGGGAAACCGAAGACAATTTAATCTTGTTAGCTGTATACTTGAGGTACTGTTTAGTAATAATAATAAGTGCATCTCCACCGCCCCCACAAACATATAATTTAAGGTACTAAAGAATAGATAAACCTATCAGCCAGTTTGTTTGTTGCTGCATATATGTTAACCATTTTAGGATTGAAAATAAAACTAAAACTATAATTACCCTCGTTTTAAATAGTTGGGTTCTATCGTATGTAGGCTAAATTAAATGATTACTACGGTGCTTAAATTTTTTTTATGTTATCAACATTACGTTATGCTCCTCAAGTTTAATAAGTATAAATGCTAACAGAATGGAGCCCTAACTTAGCCGTAAACACCCAAACTGATGGTCACACGTTCTAAGGCATCATGCTTGTAAATACTTTCACATCACCTTGGACGAGAGCTGCGATATAAGTGACACTGCCCAACTTTGTGTTTATTTGCGTTGTATCAACGAGCAATTTGGTGTTACTGAAGAGCTTTTAGACTTGCGCCAGTTAGTTTTATGTAAAGAAGATATTTTGAAATAAATAAAATTAGTTATTGAAATCAACAGTTCAGATTGGGATAAATTAAACAGTGTCTGTATGGATGGGGCCCCGGCAATGACTGGTAAAGTAAAAGGTTTTGTAGCTTTGTAGGAAGGTTATTTGAAGCGCAACGTTTTTAAATACCACTGCATTATCCATCAAGAAGCCCTTTGTGCCAAAGACTTGAAATTCTCTTCTGTGCTCGATCCAATGGGGTGCTGTATCAACAAGATCCAAGCTAGGGCGCTGAACATAAGGGAATTCCGTGAACTTCTTGAAGTGGAATTGGAAGACAAACACCATGGTGAGGGTGACCTGGTGGTCTAGGGGTAAGGTGTCAGACTTCTGTGCTGGCGGCCGGGGTTCAATCCTCGGTCGCGGCAAAGATTTATCTGATTACCAAACCCTTCCTTCACCTCTGACAATACATCTTGTGAATGTGGGGAATGCCAGGCCTCCACCGTGGTTCGGATTCCACGTTAAACTGTAGGTCCTCCATTTCATCTCACAATCACCCTACCATTACACATTAGCGTAAGTGCGTATAACCCGAACGGGTAGTAAGACGCGGTGCTAATAATAATAATAATAATAATAATAATACCATGGTGAGCTTCTGCTTCATTGTAGTGTCCATTGGTCGTCACAGGTCAAGGCGCTTTAGAGATTTTAGAATTTAAAGGGTAATGTTCTGAAGTTTTTGGAAGGAAATGGGAAACTACCAGATGAGTGTATGCTTTTAAAGAATGAAGACTGGCTTTGGGATCTAGCTTTTCTGACGGACATTATGGGTTACCTAAACAACTTGAATCAGCGTTTTCAAGGTAAAAATATTTTTTTTAAACTTATTTAGCTCAATTCAGGCTTTTAAAGCAAAGCTCACTCTGCTGGGTCATAATCTTACTCAGAATGAGCTCTCCCATTTTCCTCAAGTGAGAACACTTTCCAACACTGAATGTAATGGGCTTCCAGGCTTTGATAAATACAACTATGTTATTTACGATTTGAATCACTCTTTTGAAACTACAGTAGCCCCATGACTTCTTTGGTGCTGACTGACAGATCACAGCTGACAGCTGACGGCTTTGAAAAGTCCCCAGACGAAATTATGTATCCCTACGGTGAACCATATGATCTGCAAAAACATGTGTTTAGCAGCTGTCACTTTTGACAGTCAAAATGTTGGTATGTACCTAAATGTTGACTGTCAGAAGTCAGCTGTGAGCTGTCAGTCAGCACCAAAGAAGCCATGGGGCTACTGTAGGTGTTCAGACTTACAGGATAAAAAGAAAAATGTTCAACTTTTCACGAACCCTTTTTCAATTTTTATGGAGAAAATGGTTCCCTACACTCACGCTTGAATTGAAATTCTTGATATTCAGAACAACGCTGCGATTCACAGCAATTACAAGAAAGTACTTGGGAATTCATCCAGCCAAGAAGTGTCCATCTTCTGGAAATGCCTTCCCTTGTGCCAGTATCTTATATTAAGAAACCTGGCCTTGAGATATTGTTGCAGGTTTGGTTCTACGTATATATGTGAACAAACATTTTCACTTATGAACGTGGTCAAAAATAAGTACCATTCAGTTCTCACTTATGAACGTGGTCAAAAATAAGTACCATTCAGTTCTCACTTATAAGCATAAAAAAAACCTGACTCTTCTTGCTTCTTCCTAAACAAATCCAAAAATTAATGAACTTTTAAAAGTTAAACATATCCAGGAACTTCACTGAAAGCTGACGACATTTCTCTTTTATTATTAAAAATTGTTGTGATTTTTACAAGTATTTAGTTTTCTTATTAATGTTGTTTATATTAACTATCATTAATATAACGTATTCATAGAATTACAGTGTGTGAACAGTGTACAGTAGCTTTGTATTATTTTTGGAATGACTATTCTTGAAACATGCAATTTTTCATTAAAAGTTAAATATTTTACATAGGTTTTTTCCTTTCTGATATTTTTTCTGAGAAACACAGATATAACCCGAAACTCCTAATAAAATCAGCCATCAATTATATATATTACAGTATTACAGTATCAATTTTTAAACGGGTCTTATTTGTTGTTGGTCATATTTTTCTAAAGATGTTTTGGATAGTGAAGTAAAGTTAGGTTAGCGGTTTTGGGGTGCAGTGGCACGCCAAGAACTCTTATCAAAAATAGTGGCACGCCAGAAAAAAAGGTTGGCCAACCCTGTTATAGAAACTTATTGTAGAGCAGGACTTACAGACCAAGTTTAACCTATGTCAGTGTATATAGTACGACACACTTAGTCTAAGATAATTTATATTTTTAATTGGCTAGCAGAACTTACAAAAAATACTTAGGAAATTATGTCTCATACTGCAAACCCAGACCTACATCTTATAATTGGATAGCAGGACCTACAAACCAACTTAACCTAGGCCAGAAATCCAACACTATACTCCATTCCATAGCACTTTGATACATACTCATTGGAAAGTAGTATTGGATTGTGGACAGCTATTTTAACTGTTTAGCCAAATTAATATCAAATCTAAGGTAGCACTTTTTTAAAATTGTATACCAAAAAAGTAGTTATTTTCTTTTAACTCCTCATTTTGTACTTTACTCTTTATATAATTCCAAGCCTTAAAACCCTTTCAGAGTTTTTTTTTGGAGCTGAACTTACCTTTATTGTACTACACATATAAGCAGGCATGAAGCCTATGTAAAAGGAAAACTCGTCGGACAGGTTTTCTACGTGAACCAAAATTTCGTGTACATCATGACCCCCCTCCCCCTCACCACGTCCCCCCGCTCTCTCTACCACCTCTAGTCCCACCTCTTATTAAAATGTCTATGGAAGAATGTAGTACCCAGGCTCTTTTTTTGTCTTACATAGCTCGTTCACTCTATATATACCTCCTAATTATATATTCTATTATAAATAAACTAGAAAGATATGATCCAATTTCTTATGGTTCACAACATTAATCAAACAAGGTATCAAGTTGGGAAAATATTATTTCGGCTTCTGTGCTGCCGCGTCATGGATGGGTGGTGAGAGAGATGGTTCATCGCCAGTCTTTTACCACCGAAGAACTCTGCCAAAGAAACTCTGTCCAGGGCTATCAGGATTTCTATGATAAAAATTGTGATTAAAAAAAATATTGGAAAATTTTCATATATAGAAAATATAAACAAAATACAGCTTAGTTGACAGTCAAATTCAACATATTTAAGTTTTTTTTTTCACTTTCACCTGTTATCTCAATCACAAATTAGTATTAGAAAAAAAAAATCTAAAATAATTAAATTAGATTTTATGATAATAAATTAATTTATTATTTTAAGAAGTGTTTTGTAAATTATATTATTGAATACCTAAATTTACATAGTTATGCATTTTAAAAAAGTATTTATATTTTGATTCGGTTTCGGTAATGTTTCATATTGTTCGGTTAAACTTCACTCCGAATTAAAAAAATGGACTTAGCACACCTAAATACCTATAAAATAATACTAATAATATAATAAAATATTATAAATGTCGACCTAAAATAAGTTTGTATTTTCAAAATGTTTTTTCACACAGGAATCATACTTAATTATATTTAAGGGTTCATTACGTATGGTTCAACTTTCCTAGGGAGGGCTATAAAAGTTATTACATATACTTTCACATATTCATGTGTCAGGTCATGTGAACTGAAACAGTAACGTTTTATATACGCAATCACCACTTAAAATAAAAATTATAAAATAGTAAAATTTTTTCACGTTTGGCCAAAAAATATGTTTGTATTTTCTAAAAAGTCCTTTCTATGAAAATTGAACTTTTGATCAGGGACCTCATGGTTTCTATTAGTTAAAGGGCGCACTGGATACTTTCTTCCCCAGGACATAACATACTTATTTAAAGTTCACCTCTCTCCTGCCTAATTAGTTTAGTTATATTGAAATAAAAAACCAGCACTAGACCGAGGATACAGTAATTAAAAATAATATACATATAAAACATTTATTCTTTTACTCCCGTTCTCTTTTCTTTATACACGCGCGTTTATCCATTCTTTTAACAAGTTTTAGTCGGTGACCTGGTGGTCTAGGGGTAAGGTGTCAGACTTCTGTGCTGGCGGCCGGGGTTCAATCCTCGGTCCCGGCAAAGATTTATCTGATTACCAAACCCTTCCTTCACCTCTGGCAAGACGTAAACTTGTGAATGTGGGTAATGTCAGGCCTCCACCGTGGTTCGGATCCCACGTTAAACTGTAGGTCCTCCATTTCATCTCACAATCACCTTACCATTACACATTAGCGTAAGTGCATATAACCCGAACGGGTAGTAAGACGCGGTGCTAATAATAATAATAATAACAAGTTTTAACTTCTCACCATTTCATTATTTTGCACTCGCATTGATGTACAAATGGATTAAGGCGTCAATCTCGTATAATCTAATTTGTCGGTGACAGAGAGCTCAGGCTTTAAATCTCAGCTAGTTTTCTAATAATGCTCCCCATAAAAATGTAGGTACACTTCCTCCAAACGCTCCTTTATCATACCTACGCCAATAAAGCAAATATCCTGTAAGCTCGGGTGAGATTAAGGCGCATTGAACACACAAACACAGATATACAATTTAAACTGGACCAGTCTACAAAACCATGCCAACCTTAGTTTTGCCTGCTCTCTTGTTAAGTTTATGCATACATGAATGTAATATGCATTATATTCATACATAGACATGTATAAAATCCATCTATAATACTAATACGTAGATTTTAAACATTGCCTTATTGGGGGAGAATTGACACGTTCTACCAACTTTTTTTTTTGGTACTGCGCCTTAATATCTCTACAAGATACCCTTATTTAATCCCACTAATGGGGTAGCTGTGAGGAAGATAGAGCTTATAGGAAATGTACCCTTATTCATCCATAGGGATAGTAGGGAACCATTAATCAAAAAACACCCTTAATAGTTCTACATCGGGCTGAGATTCTAACCCCAACGTCCCATCAGCAGCAAACCAGATTCGAAGATCTCGGTACCATGGTCCACGTGCCCACCGATACTTGTTTCTACCAACTTAACAATATTAATCCTCCAATATTTTACCCGTGGAAAAAAAATATTACAACCAGAAAAAAAAAGTATTGATTCAAATCCTCCATATTTCGCTAATCCTTGACGTATTTGTTGGTCAAGTCAATCTGTCTATGCATCTGACATCATTACCAGGTTGTTTATTAAGTGCCTATCACGGATATTAACCACCTTCAATGCCCTACAGCTTGAGGACGGTAACTCATCTTGCTTCCATTGATCGTAGTAGATCTGGCGTCGATCCTTGATGCATGTCCTCATAATTTGTTCGACCACTTTAACGGGACGTAGCTCGATTTGGCTCATCGCATTGCAAAAACAAAAAAAGGTTTTCCGTCAATTTGTTTACTACTTGTTTATATGCTTGTACATTAAAATTAGTACCTACCAATCATTTTATGAAACATTTATGAAAGGGGCCTTTTTGAGTTCAAACATAATATAGGAAATATCTGTTTATGGCATTTGTTTGCGCTCCATATCCGCTCGAATGTGCTCAAACAAAAATATTTGTGACCTAAATTGATTAATTTTATAGAACCTTTATTATAGTGAGGAATTACCTTTTTGAAAGTGTTACTAGAAACCTTAACCGTAAAATGAAGTCCAGCAGTGAAAGAAATGGTTTTATTGTACTTGGAAGTTGAGTAATTAACTAAACACATACCTGGATAATGTTGCCAAACACTAGATTGATAACATACTGCTTTAATCTACCACATATCAATGGACACTACCATGTTTCGAACGAGTGCAGTACAGATTTACCAACGGTTTTTATAGCCAGTCGGGTCCGGGGAATTGCTTTTATCTAATTCATTGATGTTCTTAGAGATTGTTGAGAACAAGTTTAGAGTATATTCCCACTATGTGCAGCTTTTAAAATATTTCCTCTAATTTTAAACTGCTGCCAGTGGGTACACTGCATACTAAGCACGGATCACTACTGGGTGTACGAAAGTAAAAAATTAATGTACGAGGTGTGTACGGGGGGGGGGG
>CABEEJ010000131.1:220245-232907 GCA_901482245.1 Timema douglasi
GGGGGGGTCTGGCTTACGTTCCTAATACAACGCATCATATCATATTCACAGATATATCCCATGTGATGAAATCCCCTGTTTTTCTAAGAATGTATCCACTAGAATTCCATGGTGGAATCACGAGGCCCTTTCATCCACACATCTGCTCACTTACTTATCAAGCCCCTCTACTCGGGTTGGGGACTGAAGACAAGGGATGGACAAAGTTACAGAACCAGTGTCTGGGCAAGCGGACAAGGGGGTGGTTTTTCCAAATGTTATTTTCATTGGTATTATTACTATATCTAAACGTTAATGTGGGTGCATTTATGTATTATCACATATTCCCGTTAAGCTGGGCCTAGTAAGCCTAGTACGAGTATTAAACGTATATTACTATATACTGTTTAAATCTTACAATGAGAGTGAATTGTCACATATACAGCAAAAATATGAACATTGAATGTAAGAGAGACAATAAAAGTGGAGGCCATGGGAATGAAGTTTGTCAGGAGTATGCTAGCTGTCATAAGAAGAAACAGAATAAGGAATGAAGTTATCGGGGTAAGATTGGGAGTAGAGGGAGTACATGAGATAGTAGAGGAAGCAAGACTGAGATGGTATGTGATGCTCATGTAATGTGGTTGGAAAAGGAGATGATGCCAAAGAAAATTATGGAAATAATATATTTAGGAAAATAGCACAAGGGAGGTCAAGAAAGAGATGGGAGGCGCAGATAACAGAGGGAGAGGAGAAGAATGGAAGTAATTAAAGAAGAAAGAATTGTGGAAGGATAGAGGAAGATGGAGGAATTTTACCAAACTGATCCGGCCACAGGTTGGAAACAGTTGATGATGATGATGAATGTGAGACGGAGGTATACTCTTTTCTGTGTTTTATTCTAATCTTAATTTTTTCATCACTATTTAACATCCATCCGGGCTACCCTCATTTATTTGCAATAATAAGGTAGTGAAGCAGTGGATCTGTAACCAAGTCAACTCAGCCTTGTGAGGACAAATTATAAGTTACTTGAACGAAAAAACAATGATTCCGGTCCAGCAAACTGGGATTAACGGCAAAAGGAATCGTTATGCTGTACACATGACACCCTCTATCCACAACTTCTACCATCGCCAATTGACGGCGGCCGCCAGGTTGTTAAAGCTCGCTTACGAGATGAAACCATGGTGATTTTAATAGGGTAGGGATGAGGAAGGTAAAATTCCGAGGAAAAGTACTGGAATTTGCGTGTTGGGGGAGTGAGAAACCATTTTAAGGAAATCTACTTCAAAGCCTGTACTCCTTGTCATCTGCAAATTCGTTAAGGACCAGAATCAGTAATCGCATGGTATAAAGCAGGTGTGTCAAACCTCCGGCTCACAGGCTGCATGTTGCTCGATTCATGATTCTGTGTGGCCTGCGGGCCTTTTGATAAACCAACTTAATGGGCAGCCCACTTCACCTTATTATAAACGTTGTAAAAATACACAATTTGGGACTATGCCATTTGAAAACTGATCATTATTAGTGGAAAACTAGCAAGCGAGGTTGATGTATCCAATTAATAGTCTTTACTCATCAGATATCTTTTTTTAATTTTTTTTATTAGCACCACGTCTTACTACCCGTTCGGGTTATACGCACTTACGCTAATGTGTAATGGTAGGGTGATTGTGAGATGAAATGAAGGACCTACAGTTTAACGTGGAATCCGAACCACGGTGGAGGCCTGGCATTCCCACATTCACAAGATGTCTTGTCAGAGGTGAAGGAAGGGTTTGGTAATCAGATAAATCTATGCCGGGACCGAGGATTGAACCCCGGCCGCCNCAGATAAATCTGTGTCGGGACCGAGGATTGAACCCCGGCCGCTAGCATAGAAGTCTGACACCTTACCCCTAGACCGCCAGGTCACCCATCATCAGATCTCGAACTTACGGACACGAATTTGTCGTTTATTAAAGGAGTTCAACAGAAGATTTAAAGTTTAACACTCACACCTTTATTGAAAATAAAAATTTCAAATTTTTGGGAAAAAATAGACTAGTTCATAAGTTTTTTTTGAAAAAATAAGTGTTTTCAAATAAAGTTTAAAAAAACACTTAAAGATGATGAAAATATTTAATTCTTCTGATTAAGGCCTTCTCAGTATTTTCAATTTCATATGTGGTCCTTTTGACCAAACGAGTTTGACACGTCTGGTCTAAAGCGTCACCCTTGTGTTAAAACTGGATTGCCAAATACTGGGAGATTGGGTTCCGAATTCTGGTCGGGTATACTGAGGCTTTTTTCCCTAAACAGTTTCTTATCTTCTCTCCAGGCATGTGTGGATACATTATCTCAAAAATTCTACCTTTATCATCCATATTTTACTAACGAAATTAATGCATGTATATAACACGAACAAGTATTAAGACACAGTGAAAATAACAAAACGTTAGGTATTTATGATAAAATCAACACCTTTGTCCGTGTGCTCACTGGAGAGGGTTAAGATAAAATTTTCAAAATGCACCCATATTCTTCTAGAAACACGTCTTCAGTCCTTTCAATATAGCCTAGTGTGGGGAGTGAGTGAGAAATTGCTTTTTGGTGGATCCATACTTGTACAGTCTTCATAAGAGTGTTATTATGATTGCACCTTGTCTTACTACTCCTCCAGGCTAGCCTTATTTGATTAAACTAGTGGGGTATGGACATATAAGGTATAATTTAGAAGAAATGTACCCGCGCAACTGTGAGAATAGTATAGTGAAGAAAAACCCTGTGTAAACAGCTTGGCTAGGATTCAAACTCACTACCATAAACGTTGACACAAGCGCAATGCAGGTTTAAAATCTTTATACATATCAGCCACCATTACGGAATGAAAAAATGCGCGATGTTCACCCCTGAGCCCGATTATAAGACACGGCAAGGTATATTTCACGTCGGGCGTTGTGGGAGTCAGTGGCGTGGGTGCAACCAATCTCCGGCAATTACCGACCTAATGGAGGGTACTCTATCCTTGATAAACACTACTTGTTAACAATATAGGGAGGAGGACACAACATTTGGTGGCATAGAAGAAAAAAACAACCTCCTGTAGTGCACTACGTGTAAATTGCTAGGTTTAAGGAGGGTTTGCTCATCAACGAGAAGAGTGTTGTCCTAGCCTATTTCTCTCACATGAACAGCAATAAAACACCATACCATTAATTCACCAATTTGCTGTAGGTGATTAACCTGATAGTTTAAAAGTGATACAATAATGGCCCCGCTAGGAATCTCACAAACACAACAAATCAACAAACACAAGCTCGCTGTTATCTGATCATCATCATCATTATATCATCAATCTTGCAATTGGTTTGATGTAGATCTCCACTTTTATCCATCCTGGGCCAAATTATCTAAGTCCAAAACAGGTATAGGCTGCCTCTCATTGTACGGTCAGTATTTTAGATAAATATTTATCAATGTTCTCAAAGAAACTCCAACAAATAGTTTTAGTTTTGAGAATGTTTATAATTTGTTCCAAAAGGCTCTGCCATCAACTCACATAGAATAGAATAATGATTAGGACTTAGAAATATCAATTTATTCCGGTTGATCTTAGATCGTCTTTGGGTGATCCCAGATCTTACTCTGGGCCCCCTAGGCGACCCCAGATTCTCTACGTGTTCACCTGGTTGATTCTAGATATTCTACGGCGACCCCTGTGTTATACTAGACCTTTTAGATCCAAGATCTCATAAACAGTGATCATTTTCACAACCAGGACCCTATGTAGTGCTAGGATTAATAATTAAGACCATTTACAGTTATTTGAATACTAGCCAATGACGGAGAAGCTGCATAGTTATTTTATTTCCAGTTCGCCTGGAGAAGATTTTTTTTATGGTAATATCACACAGAAACAGTCAGCCGTTTAAAGCGAACTTGGCCCCTTAAAAATACGAGACTTCTTGACAAGCTGGGCAAGTGACCTTTTAATGGACGGTAATTGATAAAACGTGTTTATTTAACGAGCCAATTGTTGGCTCACCTACATATTTTTACATATCAATTTAAAGTTAGAGCTAGACGTTTTAGTAAATTATCAACATAACCTTGACGGAGATCTTTCATAACCCACACAGTCGTGGGAAGTGATTCATCGGTTTCTGCTTGGCCTAAGTCTGGAGGAAATGTCTGTGACTGCAGACCACCACTCCCGATTTTCCAATCTAGGTGCTTGTTTTGTCTTGCTCCACGTCTTACTATCCTCATGGGCTAATTTCATTTAATTACACTTATGGGTAGGATTAATAAAGGTGGAATTTAGTGAAAATGTACTGACATACACGCCAAGGCAGTGTGAAAAACGATTTAGGGAAACATACCCTCAATGTACCTGGCCGGGACTCTACCTTTGACCTCTTCGTCTTCAGCAAACAAGACTATATTAGCTTGGCGTCTAGTCCGCGTGTCGATCGACGTGGGTATCTAGGTACTTGATTCAACTTTATTGCGAATTAATATATGAAGGCCATCACCTGGATCAACCCCAATTTTAGAAACATATTCAATTAAGGGAAAATGTAAAACCTTGGTGCATGAATCAAATCAGTTACCTTTATCTTTTGTTCACCTGTGTTCTACTACTTACTAAAGATTCTGTTCCATAACATTTTGAGGGCTACTCGTTACTTATTAAGTAATTACCACCTTGGAGTGACTCTGTCTGGATTTGACAATACTGTAATTGAATATTGGCACGCTGATGCCAACTGTCTAGGGTTCCATTCTTTGCACGCGGCTGTTACTTGGCTCTTCATCGGGTTAGGTACTTAAGAGGGTCGCCTACTGTAGAACTGAAACGCGTTTCAGACTTCCAGAAATCTTGCATTATTTTTTAGAAGTGGTTTGTTATTTATAGAGGTGGCTCACATGGCCACTATGGAGGGAACAGGTATCAGCATGCCCCTTTTAAGATGAAAAGCCTTATATTTTAAGTTTTGTAGCTATGCCTCAGTTCTGAGGTAAAAGTAAATGGTTGGAAACGGATCCTGCCTAACTCAAATAAATAGTCATATTTTACACTAATAGTGTAGTATATTGTTATGATTGTTGACACCTAGTGCAGTAAACACGTGGCCTAGGTGTCACACTCGTCTGATCTAGTTTGCAGGTGACGAGTAGGACTGGGCTCGAATCTCACCCGTATGTATTATCTGAGATAGTTTTTTCCTAAATTATTTCTCACCCGTCCTCTACCCAAATGTGGGTTCATTTCCTCAAAACTATAGCTCCATTATTCCCACTCCATTAATGTATATATAATTTATGCCTGGACGGATCGCGTTGCGCGTATAAACCAACCAGTGTTGACCGTCACCAAATATGTTTGTATTTTCTAACGTGTCCTTCCTACTACGTAGTTACCGTCTGCTATTTCTTGCCAGACAGAAGCAAACTTCATGTACCAATGAAAGTTGCTCTTTTTATCTGTCAAGCTCCAGCTAGAGCAAGTCGTGGGCACGGGCCTGACCCAATGTTTCTTTTTTATTTTGTCATAAATATGTATCCAGCAGCGCTTACAAATTCGTGACTTAACGGACAAAATGATGGAAGTCAAGATTTAAGAAAAATACAAATCTGATTTGATAAAGCGAAGAAGAGAGGGACTGTTTATGGTGGTAGAGGAAAATAACCTGAGGTCCTGGAGGAAACGACATCCATGAAGACCACCATAATAATAGTGCATGAGGAATACACTTATAGGGTGGTTTTGTTCACAGTTAGTGCCGTGTAGAAAAATCAAGAAGGGCCTTATTCAAAATGAGTCATGACCTACTTGTTTAAAACGTGCACCTTCAAAAAAACCATAAGACTGTATCAGTACACGACCTACAAACCAACAACCTAGGACAACAACACCCAATACGACAATATCTGGAATTGTAGGAGTAAGAACCAAACCCTATTTCAGACAATTACCCTGGGAAACGAACTGGGATCCTCTGAACATTTAGTGACACATCTCTACTAACTCGAGAACGGGTAGACTGATATGTATAGAAGTAGTTTGTATAACAATTAATATTTTAGATAGTTATAAGTTTTATTCTTATTTATCAAATTGTAAATGGTTTTATCTAAATATATGATTGACTTAAGACTATCAAAACTTAAGGAGGTGTGATAGTGAGAGAGATATATTTTATTAATTAAAAATCATAGCTAATAACAGCTTAGGTGGGTGTGAAGAGGGTATTTTAGGTGAAGTGCACTTGCGTTAGCACAAAGAGGGAATGTTGTAAACACCAACCACTGAACCAGGCCGGGACTCTTAACTCCAACCTAACCGCCAGCGTCAAACCAAACAAGACGAGGCTGACCCTTTTGTTTTCGTGTCCAACCGGTGTGGGCAGTTATTGTACGCGAGTTAAAAAAAAAAGACTCCCCGATATGTCATGAACTCTGTGAATAATTATTATGCCCTCCACAATTTACGCCCCGCTACTATTTATGAAACAGTTGAATCGTGCAGCCACTGTTGCTACTGAGACTATTTACTTGATACTGGAGGACTTTGCTTCTAAATAGTCCATAGCGCGTTTGTTGAGAGTGAGCACGTGTGTATAGGATATGAAAGGGCTACTTAGCTGTGTAAAGACTCATCTATATATTCCGTAAACTCAGTATCTTAGAGTATTTATGATTTTTACTTTCGTGTACATACACTCAGTGTATTTAATCGCATATGATCGTTTCAACTTTAGGAAAATATAATATATTGTCCAACCGCGCTCGTAGGAATAATACACTTTCAGTTAATTATACAAACACAATTAACATTAAAATTTAAAAGTTTTATTTTTGTTTAATAGTTTTAGCTGAAATAACACGTCTTAAATGCTTATAGTCCGGATGGGTAGTAAGATGCGTTGCTAAAAAAAAGTCCTGAAGAAATCTAAAGTTGATCCATTTTAACGGAGTACTACGGAATACGAATCAGGACTACGTGGACATATGCATCTGTTATAGGGGAGTCGATCTCTAACGTATCACGGACTAAGGATTACGCCACTTACATGTGGGGAGTTTATAGATGAAGTTTATCACCTCGTGCATAGTAGAAAGAGGTGAGACATTCGACTGCTGATGATCAAACGATTCTCAGAATTCTTGGAATCTCACTGGGAGTCATAAATGTACAAACTTCACAAGGTGTGAAAACTGTTGTAGGAACAATTAGAGATTACGCGGAGTGCGGTTCAAGGCTCAGATAATCTTACATTTGAATTCATCATGCCACCCAGTTATTAATTATAACTCCTTTTGCTGGTTCGGTTGGTACGGTTGGGTGCGTAATATTATGTCCCATACACATGTGCGATATTAACATACTTAATTAATAAAACAATATACAAATAATGATGGAAACTACAATGAAACAAGCGGAGTAGCTACTACGAAAAATATCCAGTGCATCCACTTAATGGTAGTGTTAATCCTTGTTTTGAGAATAGTATTAACTCCCTAGCATTATGAACTCGAAAATTCATTGACACGCATAAAAAAAAGCACGCCACATCCCTATCTTGAGCTGATTCCATCCAGTCCACCTCATTACACCCTATGTCTTTCAATATTATCCCCCCAACTGCGCCAAGATCTTACCACTGGTCGCTTCCCATTAAGTTTGCTAGTCAACAACATGGTTATAGTTTATTACATTCACGTTGCATTTCCTGCCCACTATAACCTGCGGAGGTTCTTCACCCTAACAATGTCTGATGATGAGTTTGAGTATTATGTAACCCCATTCTCTCTCAATTATCTTCATCCATTTTTGGACCAAATATTTTCCTAAGTACTTTGTGTTAGAAAACCCTAAATTCATTCTCTCCATTTAAGATAAAATACCATATTTCACACGCATAAAGATCAAACAGTTAAACTACGGTTTTGTACATTTTGAATATTATATTTCTTGACTACAGGTGAAATGTTGACACCTTACTTTCCAAGTGATAGTATGCACATAGTGACTGAAGTCGAGGTAACCTACAAAACTAACATTTTTTCATAAAATGTTTTGTGTTTGTAAAAATTGATAGTTTAATGTATATTTTGAATAAAATTGGTATATTTTTAAAGTTATTTTATGAGATACGTTTTAGTGAAAGCACTTTTCTCAAAACCTTGTTCAAAAATTTCGTTTTACTTTTGTTTGAAAGATAAAAAATAAACCACTGTTCAGTTTGCTCATGTAAGACAACTTGTCTTCTGAGGATGTGTCTGTAAGTTGGTGGGAGCTAGAATCTGAGCTTTTATCAAATCACACACATGTTTACATGATTGCTAATAGTCGCTGTGATAGTTGGTCGTTCACACGGTTAAAATTAACTTGTACTGATCTCAGTTTTGAACTATTTACGAAAACATTGCACGTTTGTACGGTTCATCAGCTGTGTTGTCCTAGGTTGTTACGTTGTAGGTAGTGTGATAATATCAAGTTCCATTTGTTTAATCCACGCTAAAATACCCTAATGGTAACAAAAAAGTATTTCAAGAATACTTTGGTTTTTTGTTGTCAATTTTTTTTTTAAATAAGCAGGCAGACGTTTACTGTTGAACAGTTAGTAACAAATTTAGTCGGGTTAGTAAATACATTTTGAAAATTAAGTGAGTTATATTCCCCACAAATATTCATGATATTTAAGTGTTTATTTAGTACTTTAAACATAGGTATGTATATATCCATGCAAGTAATATTAGCCTAAGGCAACAACTACTAACTATTGTAGTGTAACAGGAATACCTTTTATAGTGGTGTAGTCGAGGGTGGACTAGTGAGGACACCGCCTCCTCCCCCATTTTTCCACCGACAACGAAGGAGGCTGATCCGGTGCTCCCATACCCATTGTATTTTAATATCAATAGATAAGAATATATATTAAATTCATTTGTCATTTTTATACTCTGAGACTCTATGGAGAATATCTACAATTTATTATATTAAAAAACATATACCACCACCACTAACCAATGTTTATCTTTCTCTTTCATTGACGTCCTCCAATAAGAGGGGTGAATTGATCTTTGATATTGTTAGCGCTATTTTGAGTTTGGTGTTCGTATTTACCACGAAAATACCCTTTAAATTAAGGTGAACATTTATTCCCAATTTCTGGGGACAGTCCCCGAAGCAAGACTAATGTCTTTAACTGAGCATGTCTCCGATTTGTTGAATATATTAATGCCATTTGAAATGTATATTAATCAAATACAAATGTTAAAATTAAGTTAGTTGTTAGAAAGCTTTGATGTAAAATTACATCAGCACCAATGACGAATATTTCTAACTCATTTTATTATTTTTCTTGAATTTTGGCACTAACTGTTCCTGCATTATACCTTAAAACATACCTAATTTACTGACAGGTCCATTAACACGCACATACAAAAATACCCATATAATATGTAGGTCTATCATTTAAATGGCGGCTCCCGCTAGTGATTTTAAAACGTTTGTTCACTACAATGTCAATAAAAAAAATTGCACTTTACTCTAAATAGCCATTGTTTGAACATTTTTTGTGTGACTCCTCCTCCATTATCCATACTTCCGTTTCCTCCTAGAATCCCTTTGCTATCGGCACTTGTGGGGATTGGGGGACACCAGTTTATTTAAGATTACATCACTGACTTTATATACCAAGACAAAATTATTTAATGCCCAAACTTGAATGTAGACCGCTTCAGTGGCTGCATGGCTTAGGGCGTCCATCTCACAATATACTAGACTTCTGATAGTGGGGAGATCGAGGTTCTATCATGTAAGTGTGTAATGAGGGTGATTTTCCTAAATGGCTTTCCACTCTTCCTCCACGTGAATGTGTGAACACTTCCTCTAAATTCAGTCTTCCTATCATATTAAAATAACTACTAAATAATAGTATTGTAAACCTGCCTCGGTGGCGTTGTTGGCTAACGCGTTAGTCGTGATGAGCAGCTCGACTGCTGAGGACGGGGAGATCGAGGTTCGAATCTCGGTCGGGTGAACTGGAGGTGGTTTTTCCTTAATGGTTTTCCACTCTCCCTCCACGCCAATGTGGGTTCACTTCCTCTAATTCAACCTTCCCAATTCCTAATCCATTAGAGTAATTAGTACTTAAAGCGTATAACCCGAACGGGTAGTAAGACGCGGTACTAAAGAAATAATTGCTTTTGATGATATACTTTACTTTTTCATAACCAAGGCTATAAAATAAAAAAAATAAAACAAAATCACTAGCGGGAGCTGCCATTTAAATGATAGACCTACAGATTACATAGTCATGTTTTTATTTGCGTGTTATTGGACAGTGTCAATAAATTAGGTATGTTTTAACACACAATTGCAGGGAAAACTAAAATTAAAGAAAAAATTGTATGGGTGAGAAATATTCATCATTGGCACTGATGATGTAATTTTACAACTTAGATTTCTAACAACTGACTGCTGTAAAAGCTACTAGACTACTTTCACGTATCCATGCTTCAAGTCATAATATCTACTGCTCTCAATTTTCTTATAGATATTATCAATACCTATAAATTAACACTAACAAAAGAGTAATATATAATTTCTGACCGCGTAAAAAGGCTTTTGTATTTACTAAAAAATGATTCCTGTGAAAATTGTATTGTACACATTAATTTACTCTCCACTGAGCGTGTATATACTACGTAGGTCAGATGATGATGATGATAATGATGGGGATTGTTCTCGGTTGAATGCGCAGTCGCACTGGTCTCGTTGCTACAATATAACGTTCTTCTAAGGTGGGAGGTAAATTTTTCTGCTTTGTTCCATTGTATCTTGCTACAAGAAGTTCAAGAACATGGTTTCCACTTCCTCCATCAGGGGTGCGTGAAGTATTGAGGATGTGCTTGGGGTGTGTATGTTGTGGCGTTGATAAATACGTTTCTGGGGTTCACCCACTTAAATAAATGTTGCATTTGTACATTATTTATTTATACAAACATGTGTTTCATTTCCATAGTGAAAGCTACATAATATATTGAACTCCGTATCACTCCAAGTTCCACTCTCTTTTTATACCACGCGTGGACTTATGACCATACCAAGATTCGAAAAAGGTTTTTTATTTATTTATGCCTATCACTAACCAGAGAGCACACTAACAAAGGTGCCAGTCTCGCCTAGTCCGGTGTAATGATGGCGGAGAGGCTGGGTTATCAAGTCAGCTGAGTGTACTTAGTTTTTCTTCCTCTCACCCCCTCATGCAAATTGGAGTACACATCCCCCAAAATCTACTTTACTCATTCCTCTCCTTGTCCTTGTAGTATGTGAATAGCGGGGACGAGTAATGAGACCTTGATGTACACGCACACAGTTGCTTATTGACGCCTCCACGCGCTTGACTATGTCCGCTTATTCCCACTGCTTTCCGGCCATACCTCCCACCCTGGGCGTGTATGTGACCAGCTCAGTATCAGCAGCAAGTGCATGGAATGTGTTACCGGCTGGCCCATGGTCTCCAATCCTCTAGGTTTCGAATACTCTCGCAACTCCACGTACAACAATAACTCCGGTCCGCGTCAACAGATGGTGCTGCCGCTATATGTAACATCGTGCGTGCCTCCCCCTCTTCCCCGTTCCAATTTACGACACGACCTCCCCCAGATGCGTTGCGACGCTGATCTAGGAAAAATACCATGGTGCTTAGAAATCTACCAGGGCATTCGGACCTTGATGCCAGTAGAACTTGTCGTTTTTAAATTAATTTACAAACTCCCTTACATGATAGAAAGGCGACAGTCTTCTGGAATAGCTTTCCGGGTGACATGGAGATCGATATTAGAGATTCTTAGGTGTTTATTCCGAAATGATTTCCCTCTCTCCCTTCACGCTAATGCTGGTACGCTTCATCTAAAAGTCTACCTTCCTCATTCTTACCCTCTTAGTGTAGATATACGAATATCACGGATGGATATAATGACGTGAGGTGCATAAAAAGGTGTAATTAACGTCTATAATTTAATATCATGGTTGATTCTAAAAATATTAACTTACTGTTAATGTACTTTAAATAAATAAGATTTTCCCATTACAATAAAATAATCGAGTGCCTTTATAATATCTTACAAACAGTGTCTGAATTTTTGTCACCAATTATCTAAGCATGATTGTGTGGATCACTATCAAATCTTAGGGAGATATAAGACAACTTCTGAAGATGATTCTTAACTAGCTCCCTTTACTGAACGACAAAAACTGTACCAAGAAACTAGCAAAAAATATTGCTTAGCAAAGATAAAAAAAATTAACAACATTTTACAGAACTATAACTCATGAACCTGGTGATTTTTTTATTGACTAAAATAATGTAGAGCTCTAAAAAGTATGAAACGAGCTCAATTTCGGTAAAAAGTATGATTATGATGCCAAATTTCTTGAAAATGTTTCAAAGTCAAAGAAGTTGGCACTACATATATACATACACACTTGATATGTTATATTTATGCATCCAAGGGTGTAATAATAATAATAATAATAATAATATTTAGCACCGCGTCTTACTACCCGTTTGGGTTATACGCTTTAAGTACTAATTACGCTAATAGATTAGGAATTGGGAAGGTTGAATTAGAGAAAGCGAACCCGCATTTGCGTGGAGGGAGAGTGGAAAACCATTTAGGAA